>VZQC01003894.1:1749324-1830648 GCA_009823505.1 Rhizomys pruinosus
GGGTCCCGCCCTCAAGGCCCCAGCTCCCAAGCTACTCGCCCAGGTGGCTTCTGGGTATCCTGCTCAAAGGCGCAGCCGCCCTGGCCGCCGGACTCTCCGGACCCTCTTCTGCTGTTGAGTTTTGAAGTGTCTTATATGCTCTTAATATCAAACTAGAGTCAGATATATAATTCAAAAACAGTTTTTTCCATTCTATACATTGCCTCTTATTTCTGATGTCCATTCCATGTGCTGTGCAAAATCTTATTTGATGTAAAAATTAACTACACACTTTTACTTCATTTCATTGAGGCACTTTCTCTTTATGCTCCTCAGGCTAGCCAAGAACTCCAGGACTCAAGCAATCCTCCTGCCTCACCCTGTCAAGAGCTGGAACTTCAGGCACATTACTTGCATCCAGCTGCAAAATGACCCACCTTAAAGTAGTCTATTCAGTGACACTTAGTACATTCACAATGTCATGTGCTGTCTCTCTATACTTCCAAAACGCTTTCATCACCCCAAAGAAAACACTGTAACCATGAAGTAGATGTTTTCTACTCGACCTTTCTCCCTCCGCCATCACTGGCAACTGCCATGGATTTACATAAGCTGGATATTTCACATAAATGAATTATTCAATGCAGAGCATTTTGTATCTGGCGTCTTTCACTGAACATTGGGGTTTTTGAAATTCATTTACAGACTGTAGTGTGCATCAGTGGTTCGTTCTATTTTATGGCTGAATAGTGTTATATTGTATGGATATACAACAATTTGTTTAGCTAACCATTCACTGACAGACATTTGAGCCTTTTGGATAGTATAAATAGTATTGCTATGAAAATGAGACTGGATGTATTCACTTGAGTTCCTGTTTTCAATTATTTTGACTATGTAGATAGGAGTAAAATTGTTGGGTCATATAATCATTCTATATTCAACTTTTTGAGGAACTGGCAAACTATTTTACACAGTAGCTGCACCACTTCAAATTCTCACTAGTACTATCCAAAATTAGATCACTCCAATAATCTTTAATGCACTTCAGACAATGTACTTTTATCTAATTTCTCCATCTCCTCTACATCATTTGCTATTTTCTGTTTTGTGTTTTGTTTTGTTTTATTTTATCATAGGCATTATAGTAGAGGTGTGAAAACCTCATTCTGGTTTTGATTTGAATTTCCTAACAAATAAATAAAATATATCATTTTGTGTGCTTGTGGACCATTTGTATGTATTCTTTGGAGAAACGTCTCCTCAAATTATTTGTTTTTAAAAGGCTTGTCTTTTTGCATTGAACTATAAGGGATGCTTTTTAAAATATCTTCTGGACACCATATACTTATTAGATATATGATTTACAAATACCTTCTTTCCAGTTGTTGTCTTTTAGCTTTCTTTTTTTATTTTTATTTATTTATTTTCTATGTGTATGAATGTACTGTCTGCATGTAGGTCTGTGCACCCGTGTCGTGCAATGCTGCGGAGGTCAGAAGAAGGTGTTGGATTCCCATGGAACTGGAGTTCTCCTGGAATTGGAGTTACAGATGGTTCTCAGCCGCCATGTGGGTACCAGGGATCGAACCCAGGTCCTCTGCAGGAGCAGTTGGTGCTCTTAACCGCTAGGCTATCTCTCCAGCCCTTTAGCTTTCTTTCAAATGTCTTCTTATGCATTTGCGATAATCACGTATTTTATCTTTGTTTATTAATGTGGTGCTTTACGTTGATTGATTTTCTCATATTGAACAATCTTTGCATTCCTAGGATAAATTGCGCTTGGTCATGGTACATAATCCTTTAATATGCTATCGGATTCAGTTTGCAAGTACTTATTAAGGATTTTAAAATCTGTATTCATAAGGCATATTGGTCTGCAACAAACAGCCTTTTATTTAATTTTTTAGACAAAGTCTCCATATGTAGCCCACTCTGGCCTTGAATTTGAACTCCTCTTGCCTCAGCTTCCTGAATGCCGGGATAATAGGCATGCATCATCTTGCTTGACTCACACCTTCTATTTTAAAGAGCAAGAGAAGAGTAGGAATACATTTCAGTCAATAAAAAACAAACAGAAGAAACAAAATTCACATGGCAACAGTTATAACCTTGAACAATATTGCATTACATTGGAAAGTATAATTGCACCTTGCAAAGGGATTTCTTTCAAGAGACATGTTACTTGATCTATTTGATATAGTTTTAAAAAATAAACTAAATTTTAAGCTTATCATGTCCTTTTAGAGATGAGACAAGAGTATCACAGAAGTTAGGTTATTTGCATGTAATGACATTTTCACTAAGCAAGAAATGACACATTATATTTTCTAACCACTTTCCTGAAACAGTTTCCATTTACACTACTCTCTTTTCCTCCCAATCTTCAAGACTTCAACTTCCTTACCAAAAAGTCCATATCCCTAAATTTTTGCCTGTTTCCAACAGAAATAGTTTTACTGCTACTTAAACTATTGTATTCCCTATATTCTCTTCGATAAAGCTAGAAAACAGCTCACCAGGACTTTATTTAAAGTTATATTTCATATACTCAAAGCACAATTAAAATGTGGCTACGTTCTTGAATATTTTCACTGTCAGTGTTATTTAACAAGCCTTGGGGGCTGGACTAGTATACAGTCTCTACATCTTGTAATATGAAGTTCAAAATGTGATATAGTGTCCTCATAGAGATCAGTTCACAGGATCATCCAAGCAACTATTTATGGTGAAGGTGTACGTGATAGTTCAAAGTTTAAGAAGTGACATGAAAATATCAAACCTATTTGAAATCTAAGCTGAAATGTTCAAATTAAGAGTAATGTCACCGAAAAAGACAAGAAAGCAAAGCTGTGTACAATGACGGTTTAATTCACATGCATGAGTCAATCATGTTTAGTAAGTGGGTGGTACTAAAAGTGGATGGAAATGAGATGGTAAAAAAGATGGAGAAAAAAAATCAATGAAAAATGTGTGCTGATTCAAAGTTCAGATGAACTCTAAGTCAATCAATTTATATTCCTTCCCAATAATTTCCACGGGGATCTGTCATATATCAAACTTAACATGACATTCTGCTTCTTATGTCCTTATGAGGAAGTACTGAAGGGCTCAGCATTTGTTTTTTTGTCCACCAGTGGTAATTCCAAATTCTAGCTCCAGTTCTTAGCCAATATCACTCTGGTTCTATTAGATTTCCTCCTTTTGAACTTTCCCCACTTTGCCCTGCTCTTGGAGGAAGTGTTTCTCCTTATTTTGATTCCACATGACAGGCACAAACCACTGCCTACACATGCCCTTCCTTCTTTTCTCATGCTTAGCTTGAGATTATATAATATTTTTATAAGAATACTACTTGTGATATTGTGCCCTTCATATATATATATATATATATATATATCATGCCAGGGATAGGTGATGCCAATATCTCCTATTACTGGTAATGGTAACCTAGACCTATTTGGTGAAGGTGGCATGGCTAGTTTTCTCTCCTGAAAGTGATAAATATTTGGGGGAGATATTTTGAGACTAAAACTCTGTTTCTTCTTAAACTTTTGCCCACTAATTTCAGCATCTATAAATGCTTCTACCTTCTAATAATTACTGCTGTGGTATTTACCTAATAATTATTGTGTATTTCCATTATTACTTCTGCATTTAATGATTGGAATTATTCTTTAAGATACATTGTTTCCTCCGTGCATTAATGCAATTATTGCTTTACAACAATGCATACTCGTGGCTAGTTCTTTCTTTATTTCTGGGAAGTGTAATCCATTATTATCAGTTTTTATTCAAAGTGTCCCAGCTTTGGCCATTAAGGGTTCCTTTAGGTGCTTATTCTATAAGGATACTATTGTAAGTTTTCTTCTGAAAGCTTCTTTATTTGGGCTTTCACTTTTGTCTCTCCAAACTATCTGGAATTTGTTTCTGTGTATAGTATGAAGAAGAGGTTAACATACATTTTCCCTTGTATTAATAACCAACTGATTTTTGTGAAAATCACTATTTTTTGGAAAAAAAAACCTGTCCTTTCTCCCCAGTAGCTGCAGTGTCATCTTTGACATATTTAGGATTTGGTTTTACATTCTCTATTCTGTTCTACTGATTGTCTTTCCTTGTGTCAATACCACATTCCCTTAATAATTAGAGCTAGATAGATCTTGGTTTCTGGTATTATATCTTATTTTTACCTTCTGCAATACTGCCTTAGCTGTCCTTGATTTTCTTCATTTCCACATTGTGATGGCTAATCTTCATTGTCAATTTGAATTGACTTAGAATGACCATGAAAACACACCTTCGGTTGTGTCTCTGAGGGTGTTTCCAGGAAGGTTTCGCTGAGGAGGAAAGACTCAAGCTCAAAATGGATGACATCATCTGTAGGGCTGGAGTCTAGACCCAATAAATGAGATAGGGAACTAAGTGCCAACATTCACCTCTCTCTGATTCCTGGCTCTTGACAGATGTAACCAGCTGCCACCATGGCACCTACAACCATATTTTCCCAGCATCGTGTGCTATATTCCCTCAAGCTATGAGCTAAAATCAACCTCCTCTCCCTTATTTCTTGTTATGCATTTTGTTATAATAAAAATAAAGTAATTAATGCACATATCAATTCTATAATCTGCTTGTCAATGTCTGTACATTAAAAAATCCTGTTGGAAAAAAAATCCTGTTGGTATTTGACTGAGATTGTCTTGAATCTATAGATTAATGCATCGAGAAGTGACGTTTTTACAATATTGACATTTATAATCTACCCATTTACTTAGGTTTGATTTATTTCCTTTCATAAATTGGTTTAGAACTTTCTGTTTAGAGGCCCTGAATATCTTCCTTCATTTGACTGTTAGGCATTGGAAGTTTTTCAGTGCTGTTTTGTTTTTGTTTTGTAGCCTGTTCTTAGCTTTTAATAAAATTATTTGAGAATAGAGTTTTTTCCTCCCTAAAATGGAAAATAGAAGGAAATTGACAAAGGAGAGTGTTTTACAATTATTAGATGAATCAGAATGTGAATATTAAAAGCAAGATAACAGCACTCCAGGCTCTAATGAGAATGAAACTGATTATGTAAGTGAAACCTCAGGTGAAGAGATTCTAGATAAATTTCTCAAACTCAAGAACTGGTAAGCGAACAAGATATTTTATTTTATTTTATTTTATTTTATTTTTTATTTATTTATTTATTTATTTTTGGTCTTTTCGAGACAGGGTCTCCCTGTAGTCCCAGCTGTCCTGGAACTCACTCTGTAGACCAGGCTGGCCTTGAACTCACAAAGATCTGCCTGCCTCTGCCTCCCAAGATATTTTAAAAGCAAAACAAGCCAGGCGTGGTGACACACACCTTAAATCAAAGCACTAAGGAGGCAGAGGCAGGTGGATCTCTGTGAATTCAAGGCTGCCTTGGTCTCCATGGTGATTTCAAGATCACCCAGGGCCACATAATGAGACCCTCAAAAAACAAACAAAAATACACAGTGAATGAATTGCTTAATAGGAAGGTTCTTTGATGCAGTGTTTTGCTGCAGACAGCTGAACCACCCCTTTTTATAAAAGGCCACAAGATTACATTATGTAGTCTTTACATCAAAATTCACTTTATAGAAGATTGTTTTATTTTTTAAAAATCTACCTTAACAGAACAGAAGAAAATGTAATTCATGGATTAACATACCATCCAAACATCTGTGTCTATACCAAAGTAACCTACCATAACAATTAGTACTGTTTAAATACCTATATATCTAATTGTGTGTGCTTCATTAGTAGGATCGAAAGGCTATATATTATGCTGTTTAAATACCTATATATCTAATTGCATGTGCTTCATTAGTAGGATCGAAAGGTTATGCCTGGACAAGCTGGCAGCCCATGAAAGAAAACAGCCAGAATTGACTAGAGACCAAGACAACAGCTCCAGAGAAAGTAGAGTGTTTTGCTTCTCATCCACCTGTGCCCCTTTTCTAAGCCTAGGGAACAATCTGCAGAAGAGGGGGCGCGGTAGAATGTAAGGGCTGCGATGGGGTGAATGGTGAAACTACAACAATATAGATTGGACACTCGTTTGATCAACTTGATTGAACATACAAGCCCCCCCTGCTGGGTGGTGGGACCCATGAGCTGTGTGGGTTTGGGCACAACTGCTCGCAAATTGGTTTTACATGAAGGATGCTTGTACTCACAAATTATCACTTATTGTTAAGAAAAATGAAAACAAAACAAAACAAAAAAACAGAGAAAGATGCAGAAAAGTTACGGCAGGATGCATGATCTGGGATGGGTAGGGGTGGGGTGGGGGAAGGGAAGGGGATATATGCCTGAACTGAATTGGAAAATGATGTATGAAATACACAATGCATCAATAAAAAAATAATAATAATAAAAAAATCTACCTTAAAAAAAAATCTAAAGTTGTTGTCATTTGTGTGAAGCAGGGTTTCATATATCCCAAGCTGGCCTCAACCTTGCTATACAGCAGAGAATGAACTTCAACTTCTGATCCTTCTGCCTCTGCTTCCCAAGTGCTGGGATTAGATGTGCACCACTGCACCTTGCTTTATTCTTTTATTGGGGGCTGGGGTAGAACCCAGGGCATCCTACATGCCCCGCGAGCACTACCAACTGAGCTCCATCCCCAGTCTAAATGATTTTTTTGTTATTTTTCACTATTTTGTTCTACTTGCTTTTGTTCTGACTGATATACATTTTTTGTAAGATGATTTAAACAAAAATATATCCAGATGGTAAATGAGGACTATTTTTGCTGGTACACTGAAGATTAAACCAAACAGTTGTTGATTTGTTTGTAATTACTTTTCTCCTTAGTGTGTATCCTACCAGAGATGCATAGATGAAATACTGGTTTTTTAAAGTTTTTTGAATAATTTTTTCTCTAGATGGAAATTTGAGTCAATTTGTTTGGTGTTTCAGTTTTAAAGATTGCTTTTTGATTTTGAACTAAATTTAGATTTACAGAAAAATGGCAAAGATGGTAGCACAAAATGTTCCTCTATGCACTTTTGTGTGATTTTCCAATGAGGTCTTGTCAAAATTAAGAAACAGATATTATATTTTTATTGTTAAATGTTAGATAAACCCCTGACTTTATTTTGATCATACCAGATTTCTATTTATATCCTCTTTTACCCCAAGATTTAACTCTGAATAATGATAAACATTTTCCATTTTAATTTTCAATTTTTCCTGGCACATGGAACTTCAATAATTATCTATAGATTTCACTACTAAATTCACTTACTAATTTCCCATAGGTATTGTGTATATTGTTTTGGATTTTCTAGATGACCAAATATAGCTTCTGAAAATAATGATGGTTTTTATTTTAATCAACTTTATGGAGCTATAAATTATAAATAAAAGTATCAATTTCAGGGAACAGTTGATGAGCTTGGACAAATATGTACACATTGACACAAAATGCTCAATTATCTTCTCCTCAGTTCATTACCATTGTCCATTCTGGCCTCAAGCAATCAGAAAAGATTATACTATTTGTCTTTTCTAGAACCTCATATAAATAGAACCATACAATACTTAAAATTTTATGTTTATCTTTCAGTTGTTCCTGTAGATTGCATGTGAAAAGTCCCCCAATAGGCTCACATGTTCAAATACATGGTCCCACCTGGTAGCACTGTTTAGAAAGTAGTGGAACATTGCTGGAGGAAATGAGTAGCTAGGAGCAGGCCTCCAGGTATAATAGCCCAGCCCTACTTCTTATCTATTCTCTGCTTCCCCAACTGTGAGTGTCACATGACCAAGTACCTCATGCTGCTTCCACTATGCCTTCCCCACAATGGTGGACTAAATTCTTTCTTAAACTGTAAGCTGAAACAGATCCTTCCTTCCTTAAGTTATTTCTTGTCAGATACTTGGTCACAGCAATGACAAAAGTAATATACTTGGCATAATAATTTTTATTCATAAACATAGTGCAGCAGTAGTATTTGGGTAAACCACAACACTGAAAAAGAACAAAGGAAGGACCTTACATATGCTAAGCAAGTATTCTATCACCACGCCTTGTCTGGCACTTACCTTATCATCCCTCTACTATCTTCAGTTCTTCTTCTTTATTATTATTATTTTTTTTTTTAGTTTCCACATGTAAGATAAAATGGAATACTTGTATTTCTGAATCTGGCTTATTTTGCTTAACATTATTATCACAGATTCTATCCATTTTCCCCACATATGACATGGTTTCATTTTTTATTATGACTTAATCCATTGGCAGGCAGGGTCTATATCTTGGCTATTGTGAATAGCCCTTCAATATACTTTGATGTGAAAGTATCTCTTTTGTTATGTTGGCAGAGTTCCCTTCAAGTATATACTCAGGAATGATATAGCTACATCATACAGCAGATCTGTTTTTAGTGTTTAGCAACTTCCACACTGATTTCCATAGTAGCTACACTAATTTACATTTCCACCAGCAGTGTCTAAAAGGTTACTTTTCCTTACTATTATAACTGTTCTTTATATAATCTGGATATAAGTCCTTTATCTGATCTATGTACTACCAATACTTTCTCTAAGTCTATGGCTTTATTTTCTTCTTTTTTTAAAATTCTTGCTGTTGTTAATGATCTTGTTTTATTTTTGAGGCAGGCTCTTGATATGTACTTACCGCAAGTGCACTTAGCACTGAGTGATCTCTCCAGGTTGCCTTGGAGATGAACCTCTTGCCTCAGCCTCCAAAGTTGTGGCATTGCAGACATATGTTGGCTTCATTTATTTTCTTATTTTTATTTTCTTTTTAAATATATTTTAATTATTTCAGAATTTCATACAATATATTCTTAGCATTTTCACCCACCACACTCTTCCCCCTGACTCCTCCCAGATCCACCTCTCTATAGTTTCTTGTGTCTTTTGAAGATCAGGTTTCTACTTTTTTTAAATTTTGCTTATTATTTTTATGAGTATGAGTGTATTCCCTGCATGTCTGTAAGTATATCCATGTTGTGTGATACCCATATAGGCCAGAAGAAGGTATTAGACCCCTGGAACTAGAATTACAGACAGTTGTTAGCCACCACATGGGTGCTGAGATTTGAACCCAGGTCCTCTGCAACAACAGCCAGTGCATTTACCACTGAGTGATCTCTCCAGCCCCCAGAATTCAAAATTTTGGATAAGCTTTACATTACTCATATTTCATTGATCATTCATGTTTTTATATTCTGAGAAGTCTTTGTCTATTAAAAGGTCACAAATATTTTCTCTATTGTGCTTATTTTTTTATTTCAATTATTTGTATGCATGTATATCTGTGTGGGAGATATGTGCACATAAGTGCAGTTGCCAGTGGAGGCCAGAAGAGGACATGGAGCTGGGGTTACAGGTGGCTGTTAGCTGCTCAATATAGATGTCTGGAACTGAACTCAGGTCCTCTGGAAAAGCAGTAAGTGCCCTTAACCAATGAATAGTCTCCAGCCTCTCACATTATATTTCTTATAGATGCTTTATAAAACTAGATTTTATATTTAGCTGTATTATCTAATTTTGTGTATAATGTGAGGTAAGGATATGCGTCTTGAGATAGCCAGTTGTCCCTGCACCATTTTTTGATGTAACATACTGGTTTATCAAAAATAACTTGGATACCGGGCATGATATATATATATATATATATCTATATATACATATATATATATATGCATAATGTATGGCAAATGTTTTTCTGCTTCACTGAGCTATATTGTCTATTCATATATGAACTCTACACTATCTAGATTAATATTGTTTAGTAGTAAGCCTTGAGATCAGTTAATACAAATACTCAAATTTTGCTGTTTCTAAAATTATTGCCTTTTTCAAGCTTATTTTCAATATTCTAGGTCCTTTGTGTTTTTATGTTTTTACAATATGTCAATTTAAACAAATTTGATTGTAGTTTTATTGAATCTACAGATCATCTTTCAAAAAACAGACATTTTATAGGAGGAGAATTATTTAATACAGATCTTATACCCTGAACCTTGCCAAATTAACTTACTTTACAGAGGTACTAACTTTTTGCAGAGAAAATTCAGGGAGTGAATATAAAGCATTTTATTTTATCAACCCCCTTGACTCTGACAGAGACTAGGAGAGAGATCTGGGACAATTGCTTGAAGCATTTACCAACTGAAGAGATGTATTTTGTTTGGCTTGGTGTTTCAATTTGTTTTGCTTTTTGTTTAATTTTCTTAATGGGACAGGGCTTAAAGTGTTTGAAATCTGAAAGACCCAGTAGAAAAGGACAATTGTAATACAGAGAATAAAACCAACTGTCAAATCATCAGTAATAATTTAGTGCCAACATATTCAACATATTCTCATTTTCTCTCTCTCTTTCTCTCTCTCTCTCTCTCCATCCATCCATCCATCCATCCATCCAATCATTATATTGGTGTTACAGGTTTACATATTATTTTGGTCTTTTTGAGACAGGGTCTCCCTGTAGCTCTGGCTGTCCTGGAACTCACTCTGTAGACAAGGCTGGCCTTGAACTCACAGAGATCCACCTGCCTCTGCCTCCCAAGTGCTAGGATTAAAGGCGTGCGCCGCCACACCCGGCTCAGGTTTACATTTTAATGATTATGTCAATATCTTTTACTACCAAGCCAGGTAGCACACTATTATATTTCCTTTCTTCTACACCCTTTTATTCTCCTTAGAGTGACTATCCTTTATTAAAAAAAAAAGTCTTGATTTATAATTTATCTGTCATAAATGTTCCTTTAAATCCCTTTTCCTAACCAGGCCTCGTGGCCCAGGCTTATAATTCCACTGACTTGGGAATCTGAGGTAAGAGGATCATCATGAGTTCCAGGAGAGTTGGAGCCACTAAAGGAGATCCTGTCTCAAAATAAAAGGTAAAAATAAGACTGGGAATATATCTAAGCACTTGTTTACTATATGCTCATACCCAGCACAGGGAAAGAAATATCATTCCCCCTAATACCATTTCTTTCATCCAAAGATGTCAGGAACCTGCAGGCCTCCATCCTCTTTCTCTATATCAGAATAATCCCTCTAGGAGAATAGCACAGTTATCAATAGTAGTGCTTCTTGCTATCCCCCTTGCATGAGACATCTCCTATTTCCTGGGTCCAAAAATATTTCTGCCTCTTCAAGTACCTCCTGTAGTGACTTCCTAAAAGTGACATGAGAGAAGACATTTTATTTTAACCTGAATCTTGATTAATACATTGGCTAAATATAAATTTCTTGTTTAAAAATGACGTTCCCAACTACGGTGTGGTAGCACATGCTTATAATCCCAGCACTTCAGAAACTGAGGCAAGTTCAAGGCTGGCCTTGGCTGCACAGCAGCACCACCTCTCAATAAATAAATAAATAAATAAATAAATAAATAAATAAATAAATAAATAAGGGGCTGGAGAGATAGCCTAGCGGTTAAGAGCACCGACTGCTCTTGCAGAGGACCCGGGTTTGATCCCCAGTGCCCACATGGCGGCTAAGAACCGTCTATAACTCCAATTCCAGGAAAACTCCAGTTCCAGGGGAATCAGAGACCCTCTTCTGACCTGCATGGCATTGCACGACACATGCAGACAGTACATTCATGCACATACAAAAATAAATAAAATTTAAAAAATAATAATAAATAAAATATCATTTAGCCTTACGATTTAAAAAATATGTTTCTGAAATATATATGTTTTCTTGTTTGGTAATTTCTAATATGCCCATTGAAAATTAACTTTTGATTTTCTAAACTCTTGTATGTGACCTACTTTTCTTTTCTTAAAGGTTTTAGTATCTTTTAGTTATCCATGGTGATCTGAATTTTCACGATGATTTGCCATTGGTGAGACTTTTTTCATTAGCAGAACTGGGCAGTTGCTGGAACTTACAATCTAGATGCATATGTTTTTCATTTCTGGGAAGTTGACATTATTTACTTTTAAATCTTCTACTACCCATTTACTCTTTTCTCACTTCTTATAACTTTCATTGGTTGAATGTGGCCTTCTGGATTGATTTTCTCTATCTTTTTAAAAAATTTTTCTGTACACTTTTCAATTACTATCTTTAAAAATTTTTTTTATTTTATTTATTTTTTATGTGTATGAATACTGTCTGCATGTAGGATTGTGGATCCGTGTTGTGCAATGCTGCGGAGGTCAGAAGAGGGTGACAGATTCCCCTAGAACTGGAGTTAAAGACGGTTCTCAGCTGCCATGTGGGTGCTGGGGATCGAACCCAGGTCCTCTGCAAGAGCAGTCAGTGCTCTTAACCGCTAGGCCATCTCTCCAGCCCCTCAATTACTATCTTTTTACTTTAGTTTCTGGTGTCTTTTGTATCTTACAATAGTGCCACTGATTTTTTTTAAGACTTTGATACTATTTTTAATTTCTAATAGCTATTTCTTGTTCTCTATTTCTTTTTAAAAAGTCTATTTCTGTTTCTTGGATGAAATGTGTTATCTCTAAGGATATTAATTACCTGGCTTTTATAGTTCTGTGCTTTTTGCATTGTCTGTTTCCTTAGAGTCTATTTTTTCTCTTGGTATTTGTGTGCATCTGTGTGTGTGTGTGTGTGTGTGTGTGTGTGTGTGTGCTGTCTTGTGTGTGTGTGCTGTCTTGTATGTATGTGCCTTTGGGCGTGTGCTGTGTGTGAGCCTCTGTGTGTATGTGTGTGTGCCTCTGTATGCCTCTGTGTGTCTCTATATGTGCGTCTGTGAGTCTGTGTATGTGCTCTGTGTGTCTGTGTGCCTTTCTGTGCATCTGTCTGTGTGTGCATGCGCACGTGTGTGCAAATATATGTCTATGGGTTCTCACTTTCATATGAGAGGATTTCTTTCTTCTCAAGCCTGGTGATCCTCTATTTTCCATTTACATTTTCATTATTTTGAGCAGGGTCTCACGACATAGTCCAGGCTGACTTTGAACTCATGATCCTTCTGCCTCTGCCTTGTACCATCATACATGCTTTCTATTTACATTTTTAATGGAAGTTGCCTTAAGGCTTAATTAAGTAGTAAGCCTCACTCCAGGTAATTGGGCAGAAAGCCAGATGTTTTGTTGGGTGAACGACAATCATCAGCATAGGCAATCTTCATTTTGTATGATTCCAATGTGCAAAGATTTCAGTTACTGCCAGTCTCCCCAGCAACACAGTTCAAATTTCAGTTACCACAGTGTTTTAGCTGAGAGCAATTGCATTAAGTGAAAATTTGCTGCCAGCTCATCAACCTATAAATCACTTTGTATTATAAATGACAGATGTGCATGAAGACCATGTCACCTCTTTCAAAGACTATTGGTGACTGGTCGCTGTGGTTCTATTATTTAGTTCCCTCTCAGACCACAAACTATGCACTGGTTTGTGTTACTTCCTTGTCTCTCAATGACAAATCCACATGCCAATTTACAAAAAGATGGGTAATCAAAAGAGGGAATTGGCTAACAAAGATGAAAGTACACAAAGGGTCAGAAAGTAAAAATGCTGCAGTAAAACTGGATGTGATTTGAAAATGGCAACAGCAAAGCTACGGTAGATGAGTCCTGCTTCTTGAAGCTATAATGTGAATAAATTTGAGAAGTTTAATGAATGTTACAAAAAAGAGATAACCCTGCAGAGGCATTTTTTTAGTTTGAATTGTGCTAGCAACAGATACCTTCTGTTTAAAACAGTGTGTTTACCTCTACTTTGAACTGAAGACTATAATAAAATATTCCAATCGTTTTGGCTAGTGTTCAGGCCAAAGTGTTGAAGTTATTTCCAGTAAAGGCTTCTTTAATCATTTTAGATGTCTACATGAATTGACTAATGCTGATCTATATGGTGAAGCTGTTCACATAGGGAAGGGTACCACTGTAAAATCTGCACTTGATTATAAGGATTAGTTAAGGAAGATGGTTATGGTTGATCATTGACTACTTAATGTTGATGAGACAGGTCTTTTTTGAAAGGGAGTCCTATCCATAACTTGTATTTTAAAAAATTATAAGGGATCATCAAGTTACCACAAAGGAAAGATTCTGGAAATTCTGTCAGAGAAACTTATTGAAGATGAACTCATCACCATCAATGAGAAAGCATGTGTGACCAAAAGGATGAAGATGCTCCAGCAGAAGTGATGCTGGAAAGCTTCACACTAAAGGAACTCCCAGATATTTCCCAAGATTGAAAATACAAAGGATAAAATGTTGGAAGCTGATCCAGACTTGGAAAGAACTGTGACAATTACCATGCCAAGAAACAGAAAAGTGATTTGCTTTGTATTGTAAATTATACAAGTAGAAGGCAAGTGCTATTTGAATTACTTAAATTAAATTTAAAACAAAACAGTTAATTCTGAATGTTCCTAATGTTTTAAATTACAAAGGACTAAAGTAATACCAGTCTTACTATTTCTTCATTTCATTTCCCTATACATTTATCCCTGACAGTAAATGTTCTTAATTGTAAAGGTCATGGAACAATTATAGTTTTTTCCATTGATTCTTAAGATCACTTTCTATAGTTCCAGCTTGCAGTGGACTTGTTTATGGTCCCGCACTACTATGAAAGTAGGAGCTTCCGGGGCTGGAGAGATGGCTTAGACGTTAAGAGCACCGACTGCTCTTGCAGAGGACGTGGATTCCATTCCCAGCACCCACATGGCAGCTAAGAACCATCTGTAACTCCAATTCCAGGAGAACTCCAGTTCCAGGGGAATCCGAAACCCTCTTCTGACCTCCGCGGTATTGCACGACACGGGTGCACAAACCTACATGCAGACAGTACATTCATACGCATACAAAAAATAAATAAAAATTTGAAAAAAAAAAAAAAAGAAAGTAGGAGCTTCCATTATCTGTAGTTCTCTGGGGCATTCAGTTTCTCTGGAGAGCAGTCCTCCAGTGCCTTCAGACATAACAGTTACTAGGGTCTCCACATTGAAGATAGAGATTCACATGATCCTTTTGTTGTCTATGGTATAGTCCCCTGTACCTGGCATTCTCTGATTTAAAGTCTTTCTGGTTTAGTTTCTCTGTGGAATGAATCTTATGTGTCTTATCAGGATGAGAAAAAGAGACTCAGTGAAACTCTTTCTCATATAAGCTTTCAGGGGGAAAAACAAAAACAAAAACAAAAACAAAAACCTCTGCTTAATTCTACTCTTTTCCCAACCCAATTTTACTAACATTCCTGAGTCCTTCTGGAATTGGGCAGGATTATTGGTTTGCTTCTCATCAGTATAACCTCTTGTATAAACTTAGTTATTGGCCTTTTCACATACATCCTCCAAAACTTTACTCACATCTCTTATCCTCTGTGCTTTTCTCTTCTGTTCCATTTACACTCATGGATTAAGAACTTTTTCTTTACTTCATTTTCATGGGGTTTGATGAAATCATGGGTTTTTTGGATGGTATACTGAAATACAAGCACCATAAATGTAGACTGTGTCCAGTCAGTCTTGCTATATGATTTATTTGGCTAAAAAGCTGGGTGTGCTATTGTGCACCTATAGTCTAAGCACTCAAGGAGGCAGAAGCAAGAGGATCACAAATTTGAGGCCAGTCTTGGATATATAATGAAACCCCATTAACAAAAAAAGAAAGAAAAATAGTTGATCTAGAAATAGGGTTTTATGAGACAATTGAAGGAAAAATTTAGAAGGACAGAAGAGTTCGGGGTAATGGCAAGATGTTGAAATGATGAACCATGTAATATAAGCTGAATAAGAAGGGAAGGGATGGAGGTGTGGCTTGGTGATAGAATATTTACTTCACATTTATAAGTCCCTGGCTTCCATCCCCAGATCTCACCCAAAAAAGAATGGAAGAAAAGACCAGAATGAAGAGAGTTGGCCCGAGAGAGAAGCAGGGGTACGTATGTTGGTGTCCTTGAATATGTTATCTTAAAAAAAAGTTGCAGTATGAATACTTGAGTAAATCATCAAGAAGGAAAGCAACTTGAAAACTGGGATTATTTGAACTACTAATTTAGGGAACTAAATAGTCCTGGTGACTAAAGTGGCACAGAAAGCAAGGGATAGAGAGATCAAATAACTGAGAGGCCCAATGAGGACACACAGATGTAAAAATCATCCATAATAATGAACAAAGTTCATTATACTTGAAGGCAGTAGTCCTTTTTATCAAAAATTAACCACCGTAGGAAAAAAGAGCGGAGTATATTCGATAATTTTCTTATTAACATGAACAAAGTGCAAAGGGAGGAGGGACTTATTTTAGCTCACACACTGGAGGTACAGTCCATCATGCTAGGAAAGCCATGGCAGCAGAAGCAGCTTCAGATATGCTGAACATGAGGCTGTTTGCTCACATCTAAGTGGGTCAGAATGGGGGGAGAGGATACGGCAAGTAGTAAGAGCTTTAAAACCTTAAAGCCCTGCCTCCCTATGACCCACTTCCTTAATTTCATTAAATGAAAACTTTGCTGCCAGTCCATCAGCTCATAAACCACTATGTATTACAAATGCCAGATGTCATTCCAAGTAGTCCTCACCTCCTAAATGTTCCACAACTTCCTCAAAACACCACCAACAGTTGGCAACCAAAAGTCAACCACATGAGCCTGTGGAGGACATTTCACATTCAAACATGATAAAGGGAGAGGAGGAAAAGGGGAGGGGAGGCCTATCCTGCTTACTTGAGAATTGGCTCAATTTCTCCAGACGGAAAACCCAGAAAACTGTAGTTTTTAATAATTCATATCCTCTCATATTCATATTCATATCCCCCTCATGTAAAGATTTGTCAAGCTCATGGTCTTTCTGTCCTCTGATGTCCAGGCATCCAGACTACTTCCTGTATTGGATGTCTGACACAGTATTCTGGTTTTCCCACGGTATTTACCCTGTGGTCCAAGGTGGTGGTCCGGTGCACCATTTATTACATTTATATTCCAGACAGTAGGATGTGGGATGTTTCAGGGAAGAAGTAAAGTACATGAGCAGGTTTCTTAAAGAAGCTGCTGAGAAAATGACCCATATCACTTAGGCTTGCATTCCACCTACCCGGATTTACCATACCGCTTGCTTACACCTCACAACCACTTTTGGCTATAAAGGGACCTAAAGGACTAGATTTTTTTTTCTAAGAAGGCCTGTGCCCATGGAAAATTTCAAATTCAATGGAAAAATCAAAGAACAGATGTGAGACAAGCAAGGGACAACCAGCATGCTCTTCCACATAAGTGTGAGGAGAGAACTAGAGCGAAAATTTGTTGAGCAAAGAGGAATGCTCCTACTACAAAGTGATGTTCCAAATAATCTTAAATTCTTTATGTTTCAACGTTGCCTTCTTTCCTTAGAGAATAAAACTCAAGAAGTTGTTAGTATTCCTTAACGGAACTCAGATTTGCTGAATTAAGGAAGAAATTCTTTGACATTTCCAAGAAATGTGTGAACTTCCTCTCTCTTTAAAATAATAACTACTGCTGGATGTGGTGGCACATGCCTTTAATCCCAGCTCTCTGGGACACAGAGGCAGACGGATCTCTGTGAGTTCAAAGCCAGCCTGGTCTACATAGTGAGCTCCAGGCCAGCTGGGATTAAAGGGACACCCTGTTTCAAAAATAGAAAAAAAAAAAAAACTACTGTAGTAAACTAAAAAATGCACCTACCCCCAACCCCCAGTATATCTCCATTCTAATCCCTAGAATCTATGGGTGTTACCTATAATAAGCAGAGCGGGTCTTTGTATATGTAATTAAATTAAGGAGCATAAAATGGAGAGTGTTTTGTTTGCTTCCTGTTCTTCCCATTAGTAAAAGGAGGCAGTTAGCTCCTAAATTTCTGGGTATGGCCAAATACATGACACATGGCCCTCTATGGATGGGGAAGGTACAGATGAGGAATCTATACAACATGACACAAAGAGCAACACAGTGTTTGCACTTGGGAACAGAATAACCCAGAAGAGACTGTCAAAAGAAGGTTTTGTAGCAGCAGAAAAGTAGGCTACCGCTTTGCTTCTCATGGGAAGATGTGATTACCTTACTTAAATAATTCCACAGGCTAGCAGAAAGGAGAAGCCCATTAGGCTGAGGATTAGGTAGGGTATACCTGTCTGGCTGATGGGGAGACTAGCTGAGTAAGGAACATTTCCTGCTTGATGGGACACGTACAAAGCAAGAGCAAAGTAAATCACAGATAGGACTTTGAGCCCTGTGAGGCTCAATGATGTCAAAGCAGCATAGGAAGATTTAAGCTGTATGCTATAGGAGATAATCCTGGATTATTTGGGAAAATCCCAAGTACAAACCATGCATCTTTATAAGAGGGACCAAAGGATAGATACACATAGAAGAGAAAAAAGCAAACATAATGACTATATAGGCAAAGACTGGTGATATGATCACAAACCAGAGGATGCTGGCAGCCACCATAAACTGGAAGAAACAAGGAACAGATTCTCCACTGGAGTTCCCAGGGGAAGGAAGGCCCTGCCAACACTTTGATTTCAGCCCACTGAAACTGATTGTGGATTTCTGGCCTCCAGAACTGAGAAAGAATAAATTTCTGTTATTTTAAACTGCTAAACTTGTGGCAATTTATTACAGAAGCCACAGGGAAACCAATATAGCTACCAACCACACAGTGTTTATTTCATGCCAATTACAATGCAAATTTGCATATGTAATTTCATTTAATCCTCACAACAGCCTAAAGAGGTAAACATTATTATTTTCATTTTATAGGTAGAGAAGCTGAGTTTTAGAAATGATAAATAACTTGCCAAATACCACACACCAAATAGTTGAAGGTACTACCCCAAGTCCACATGCCCTTAGAGTTCATGCTATGACCTAATGGTGCACTTGTAGCATATCCAGTTTGGGGGCTTTGGAAAAAGCTCCTTGGGAGAAGGCAAAATAGGATAGAGATAGCTAGGAGGCAAAGGAGAAAATATCAGGGAATAGGCACGAAACTCGCTGATGCATTGAGTAACAAAGCAACTATTCATTTATTCATTCAGCCATTCTACATATATTTACTGTCTGCGATGTGCTTGGCAGTCTGCTAGATGTTGTGGAAACACAGATGATTAATGACTGAAACTTCCTCTTTTGAAACCTCTTTTCTCTGTCCCAGGAGGAACTATAGGTACCTTTCTTGGACAACATTGATCAAAAATATTGTCTTACCTTTCCAATGAAGACTTTATCCCTTCTAAAAAAAAAACAACCATCCAAGCAGTCCATGTATCATTCAAGACTTCTATCTAGGGGGTTCAGAGTTCAGGGAAGACCTGTCTGAAGTACTGATCATAATCTGTCTCTTCAACCTTGACATGATCTTGGGCCATTCTTTAGCATCGTCCTTCTACCTGCTTGTCACATAGGTCTGCACAGTAAGATTCTTTTAGCTTTGGAAAGGAGACTTTAGAACAGTTAAAACTCCCTAATATCCAAGACATAAGAACCATTTATAGGCAAGAACTATTCTTTGCTGCAGGTTTTGCAACTGTGCTTTCTGAGCACCAATACTTCACTTCCTTGCTGCCTTAATCCACACATCCATTTGTTTCTGATGATGAAACCAATCAAGTTGGAATAGATGAATATAGCCAGGGGTATGCATGGGCTTGGTCTGTTAACCAATATGTAGACTGTCTTATGATAAAGCTTTCATGAATACATTGCATTGCAAAAGCAGGAAGTGCATACAAATTGACCTTTTATCATCTTAAAAAATTTTCCCTGAGGACTTCCTGAGCAAAACTGCAATGACAGAAGTCAAAAGAAAAAAAAAATAGAGAGAGAGGCAGATGTGACAAAGTCAAAATAAAAAAGCTGACATAGATTTAAAAGCTAAACTTAGATATTGCTGGTGGGTAAGGAAATGGTTACAACTTTTGTGGAGGATAAAATGGTGTATGTATTAAAAGCCTTTCAGTTGTGTTTACCATGTTACCCATGAATCCCACTGCTAGGAATTTATCCAAAGGAAAAAGCACGTATGGGCCCAATGGTTACTATGAGGATATTTATCTCAGCTTTGATTGTTACAGTAGAAAGTTGGAAGCAATCTAAATGTGCTATAATAGAGAGGCAATGTAGTGATATGATGAAATTCAGTGCAGACATGGAAAAATATATTTTAAAAGAATGTTTAGTATCACTGAGAATGCTGAGAATAAAGCAGGTAAAGAAAGCAAGATGCACAGCTGTATTTTAAATAAGGTTAGTATACTACTTAACTTTTTAATTATGGAGTGTCCACTATGTATTGGGTATGGTGATAGATTTTAGAAATAGAGTAATGAGCCAAACAGGCACAGTCTTTGCCCTCATAGAGGAAAAGAGACTGGAAAAAATATACCCAAATCCAAATCATTCAATCTATCTATGTTTGAACAGGACAAGGCATGATATGAGTCCGTTTTTTCTTGATGTCTCTGTGTATTTTTAATAATGATATAATGTTTTCATTACCAAGCAAAATGTTATTTCAAACAAAAATTTAACCCAGCAAGATGGCACACACCTGAAATCCTAGCATTTTGGAGACAGAAGCGGGAGGAACAAGAGTTTGAAGCCAGCCTGGGCAGCATAATGACACACTGTTTGAAAAAAAAAAAGTGTTTTACTTTTTAGCTTCAAATTGAGACTAGCTACTGTGTCCTCATTAAATCTAATACATAAAAGCATATTAAGTTTAATGGACTCTTGATGATTTGGACCACTTCCATCCCATGGATGCTCTCAACAATCCTGCAGAGCTAGGTAGGACAGGGATCAGTGGACACCACATATGAATAGAGACTCAGACAAGAGAAAAGGATTGCTCTAGAAAACAGAGTGAGTACAAAATACTAAAGCCCTAAAGTACATAGCCCTATAGCCAAGTGCCAGGCCACTTTTAGCTATGCTGTGTATTTCTGAAGGTATTAAAAAGGAAAAGACCCTCCCTAGGTTTGATACATGTTCCTTTCTGGCTGATTTTGCCCACTATCTAGGCCCTGTTATTTTCCCCTTTTATTTTCAAATGACTAGATATTATAGAATTCCCAGATAAACAAGTTGAACTCAATCATTTTGCCTCTACCCTCTCAAAAACCTAGAATCATAGACTCATGCATAGAAGAAAGATGACCTTGGAAACCAGGCTGGCTTCCTGTGCATGTTGTGATTGCTCCTGTTCTGCTATCCTATTCTTTCTTTTCCCAGGCACAGGCACCTCTTCATTTTGTCCCTTCCACCTCTTTGAGCATGAGGGCTAGATTTTTGGTTAAATAAACAAATTAGACAAAATACACTCTGGATGGTAATGAATTCATGCCTCTACTCCAAATGTCATTTTAATTCCGAAGACACAAAACTCAGTAGGTATGCTGGCAATGCCTATAGTCTCCACACCTGTGAGAAAGGTTGGATGGGATAATCACTTGAATCCAGGAATTAAAGACCAGTCTAGACGAGATACATAGACACCCCCCCCCCAACACACACGCCTGAGGAAAAGAAAGATAACAACCCAATGAGTTATAAGGTTCAAAGCAGCATGCTGGACTTACAAGAAAGCTTTCTTTGGATAAGATTATGATTTCACAAGTCTACTAAAGATTTTATGAAATGTAGGCAAGCTGCCCACTCTTAGTGCCTTTGTGATTAGTCCTATCCTCTAGGACCTGGCTATCCTGGAGGAGGACATAGGATGCAGGAATATAGTGGATGATCTTTCTGACCTCTGTTAAGGAGGAAGTGAACCCAATCAAGTGCCCTGCCCACAGTCACTCAAGAGGAATTGAAGAGTCCTATAAAACTGATGAGAATGAGTTGCCAGTGGGAAGATTTTCAACTCCCTGAAAGAAAAAAATTCTGATTTCTATCCATTTATCTTCTGGTTTCAGTCTCCAATCTCCATAGCTCCCTTGGGTCAGTGGCAACTCTGAGCTCTTTGTAATGATCTTAGCCTTGGTTCTGGCCTTTGCTTGAAGCGTGCAGTGGCAGCAGCAGCAGCAGCAGCAGCAGCAGCAGCAGCAGCAGCAGACAGCCACCCTCCATCTATAGGCACAGCTGCTCCCTAGTTAACAGCAAGGGAAAACGAGATTTCTTTTTAACTGTAAGTCTGCTTTTCTCCTTCCATTCCAAGGTTTGCCCCCTGGGGCAGCAGCACTTCCTACCACCCACGTTCCTAGCTTTCCTCAAACATAAATCCACTTCCCAGTAGTTCAGGAGCCAAAGCCAAAAACCTCAAATTCAGAGCAGGCCTGACTGGCCAGCTGTAGTGGTCATCTGCCTGATACGGTTTTAAAAGGAATCAAGAAAATATCCTCCCCCTTCCCCAGCTGAGGACATGTTAAGAGCTGATGGCTGATAGGTTGGGGGTCAGTTTTCTGTGGACCCAGGTAGGGTATGGACACAAATTAGACTTGGCGGGTTATGAAAACTAAAAAAGGACATGAAGTGCATGAGAGGGTGGATCTAGGAGGAGTTATAGGGAGGAACAAGGGCTAAATGATGAAAATATATTGATTGTACGCATGTATGAAATTCTCCAAGAATCAGTACAAGTATTATATTGAACCAAATTTTTAAAAAAGATTATGATTCTGTGTCTTTTCCTCAATCATGAGTCACAGAAATAACAACAATAATTATTATTTATTTATAAGTAAATCAAGTGTAGATTGGGTACTGTCCCAAACGATATGCATGTATTATTTAATCCTCAAAAACACCTATGTAATGGGCATCACAGTGATCCCCTTCGTGCATGTTCCAGTTCAATATGGTAGACTGAACACAGACATTTGAATCTATCCCTCCAGAAGCTCTGTTAGAGTAATGGCACAGGAATCAACCCACCACAACAAAGGGAACAAGAGGGAGATTGGTAGATGGTAAGAAATTTTAATAAATTTCTGAAGTCAAAAAATCTCTGGAGGATTTGCTGAGTGGAGGACCAGATCCACCTTCTCCCTGGACATATGAAAGGGCTGCAGCAGGAAGAGGCAGCTCTAGGTCATTGAGATGGCTTAGTGGTAGGAGAGAACAAACTCTTACAAGTTGTTCCTCTGACTTCCGCATGTACACTGTGGCACTTGTGTGCCCCCATACAAATAAACAAATAAATAAATAAATAAATAAATAAATAAATAAATAAATAAATGTATGTAAAATAAAAAGAGCCAGGTTGCCTACCCTATGAACCTTAGCCAGACTACAAATACAGCATATAAGAGAGGTAGAAGCCAGCTTATATCAATAGGTCGGTATAAGGTGACCCCTAGCCTGTACACACAGGTGATATGGAAACCAAATATGTTCTTGGCAGCTTGAGACCAAAGGGTTTCTTCATTACAGAAATATAACCAACTGTCAACAAAATAATTCTAGCATCTAGACATGTATTAGTGCCTCAGGATTCTGGCAGTTTAGTAACTGGACTCTAACCCCTGAAGATTAACAAATAGTTCTCTTCTTCTCATCCTTAAGCAAAAAAAATCTTCCCAGTAAAGACAAGGTCTTTTCAAATAAATCCAGATCCCAGTCACATTCTTAGTAGCCAGATTTTAAAAGATGGCTAAGAAACAATAGATTAAAGATGAGTAAAGGCTGAAATACTAGAGAAATCACAAGACAAATGGAACAAGCAGTATTAGACTAGAAAACTACAGCTAGTTTTAAATAAAATTCCAAATGTTATCTACAGAGAAATTTGAGAATATATTACATCTGTAAAACAAGAATAGAATGATATAAAAATAAGAAGAAACAACCTAGTCTACACAGCAAGTTTCACACTATCTGGGGGCTAAAGGGAGACCCTATCTCATAAATAAATAAATAAATAAATAAATAAATAAATAAATAAATAAAATGAAATGCACAATTGGACTTTTTGGAAAAGTCTGCAATGTAAGCCTTCATGCATTCATTATATCTTTGAATCACATGAAACCATTACTTACTTGAAGTATGAGCTAATTTTTGTTAAATGATGGGCTGTAGAAATTACAATTAAAGTTAACAAAACAAAAAGCTCTCAAAGTTGTACTGGTTTCTATTATTGCCTAACAAATGATCACAAGAAAAGTAGGTTGAGAATAATTCACATTCATTATCACACAGTGTCTATAGATCAGAAGAAATCCAAGTATAGCATTGCAGGGTTCCCTACTCCAAGTCTCACGAGATGTATTTTCATCTGGACTTCAGGGGCCTTTTCCACACTCATCCAGATTTTTAGCAGAATTCAATTCCTAAAAGTTGTATTAAGAAGATACTTGGAAATTATTAGCTATCCCTTCTTGGTGGCTGGGGGTATAACTCTATGATAAAGCCATCCCCTCTCCCAGGGGAAAACAAAGAAAACGTCTGTCTCCAGAGGCAGTTATCAGCATCGCTCTTTCTTCCTCAGTTTTCATTAGTTCTTTGAAAATTTCATATGATGTATTTTGATATTCATCCATCCCCCAATTTCTCCCAGGACCACCCCTATCCCATTCCCTTTCCACTCAACTGTGTGTCCTCCCCATATACTCTAGGGTGTGTGTCCATCCACTGAAATGTGGTAGGGGCGATACTCAAAAAAAAAAAAAATTAAAAAAAAAAGGGCATTCCTTCTCTCAGCAGCTCTCAGTCGTCAATAGTCTGGCTTGTGCATTGCACAATCATTGTAAGTTCATATGTGCAATTGTCCTATCATTATAAAACTTAATACCACACACTGCTTCTGATTCCTTCAATCTTTCTGCTCTCTCTTCCACAGTGATACCTGAACCTTGGGAGGAGATGGCAGAGGGATGATATAGGTTTCACATTTAGGGATGAGCATTCCATAGTCTCTAATTCTCTGTACTTTGACCAGTTGTGGGTCTGTTTGTTAATCACCATCAACTGCCCGAGCATGAATCTTTTATTATTCAAGTTCAGCAAGACTATCTCCCAGATACTTAGACTTCCTCTAAAGAACTTCCTGATTAAGCCAGGCCCAGGATATCATATCATTTTATTAATTTAAACTGATTAGAGATCTAATACCATCTGCAAAATCCATTCATTTTTGCCATTATAACCTAACAGGGGGGGGCATCCTATCATAGTCACACTTAAGCAAACGCACTTATAAAGGGCAGGTAGTCTATGGGGCAAGAATCTTGAGAGCCTTCACAGAATTCTGCTTAATATTGAAAATTGGAATGCAAAGAGAAAAAATAATGTGGGAAGTTGTTATGAGAAAGGGGATGAAGATACCCGCAGCAGAAGTGATGCAGGAAAAATCATACCAAAGAAATTTAATATGCCTAACATATAAATATTAGCAACTGCAAAAGGGGAGAACATTTTCAAAGAAGTAACTTAACATTGCCTGATGTCAGTGTAAATCATAACTTTCAACTGAAAATGCAGCCTCATACAGGGTTCATATACTGAATACTATAAATGTGTTGAAAGAAATCAAAACTTAATAAATGGAGAAAAATATAATGTCTATGAATTAGGGTACTCAACATGGTTAAATAATTCTCTGAAATTGATCTATAGATATAATGCATTGTCTACCAAAATCCAATGTTTATTTATTTACATATATATGTGTATGCATGTTCATGTTCTCTGACAAAAGGAATAATTTTTTTTAATTTTTATTTATTTCTGTATGTGTATGAATGTACTGTCTGCATGCAAGTGTGTGCACCGGTGTCATGCAATGCCGCGGAGGTCAGAAGAGGGCGTCGGATTCCCCTGGAACTGGAGTTCTCCTGGAATTGGAGTTTCAGATGGTTCTCGGCCACCATGTGGGTTCTGGGGATCGAACCCCTGTCCTCTGCAAGAGCGATCAGCGCTCTCAACCGCTAGGCCATCTCTCCAGCCCCCAAAAGGAATAATTTTTAAAACTCTGGAAGATAAATTAAAGATATGAGATTTCTTACAAAAAATATGATGTATTTCATATNAAATACTCTGGAGAACCAAAGGAATTATGGAAGCCAAAAAGAATATTTAGAGGAAGGGAATAAAGTTAGAAGAATCCTAACAAATGATCTTAAGATTTATATGGAAAGCTTAGGTAATTAAGACTTCTTAATTGGTGAAAAGATAAACAAATAGGTCAATGGGACAAAAGAGTCTAGAAAGTGACTCATACAAAGAAATCCTCTGACAAAGGTGCAAGACAATGAGATATGGAAAATTGTCTTCAATAAATATGAAAATAAGACTTCTTCAATATATTTTTATTGATTTTCGTGGACTTCATACAATATATCTTAGTCATATTTAGGCACCCCTCCCCTATCTGCACTCCTCATAGCTCACCCACCAGATTTCATGCATTCTGTATTATATGTGTTAAAGTTTATCAAGTCTATTGTGTATCCAGATGTCCCTCAGTGTGAGTTCATCCACTGGAGATTGTTCAGCCAGTTTCACTTCACTCCCTTAAAGACGACCAACTCTCCACCCAGCAGTGATCAGCTGCTAACAGTTCCTCAGCTAAGGTTGGGGCCTTCTGCCTATTTCCTCAGTTTTATGCTAGATTTTTGTCTTTTACATGGGTCTTGTGCATGTTGCCACTATTGCTGTAAGTTCATATGAGCAAGGTCCCAGAGGCCTGAAAACCTGCTTCCTTCTGTTCATGAGCCAACCCAGGCTCTTACAAACTTTCTGCACTCTCTTCTGCAATGAACCCTGGGTAGGTGATGTTTAATATAGGAGTCCTATCCAGAGACATGCACTCTTAAGTCTCTTATTATGTGCACTTTTGCCAGTTATGACCTGTGTGAATCCCCCTCTGTTGCATGAGAAAGCTTCAGTAGTGAGTTGAAAGACATGTTAATATTCTCTCTACCCCATCTCCCCATTCCACTGTGTTCCATAAGCCTAGGTGTAGAGGTTCCTTTAACGATGTATCACTTAGGGCTGGGCACCTCACAGACACATATTCCCTGTATGCAACCAGTGTGGACTCTGTAATAAACATCCTTATTTTTAAAATTTTATATCTTACATAAAAATAAATTCAGGGCACTGGAGCCACTATGGCTGAGTCCAGACACCACTACCTTGTGCCCTGATGCTGCCTATCGCTCAGTCCCAGTCTCTTTTTGTTCCAAGTCCAGGATGGCAAGCCTCAAGGATTAGCTGATTGAGAATCTTAAGAACAGACTCCCCCACATCAAGATTATAGTTGTTGGGGTCAGTGCTGTTGGCATGGCCTTTCCATCAGTATCTTAATGAAGGACTTGGCAGATGAACTTGCTCTTGTTGTCGTCATGGAAGACAAGCTGAAGGGTGAGATGATGGGTCTCCAGCATGGCAGCCTTTTCCTAGAAACACTAAAAATTGTCTCTGGCAAAGATTACAGTGTGACTGCACACTCCAAGCTGGTCATCATCACAGCTGGGGCCCAGCAACAGGAGGAGGAGAGCCATCTCAATTTGGTCCAGAGTAATGTGAACATCTTCACGTTCATCATCCCCAGTGTGGTGAAGTACGTCCAAACTGCAAGTTTCTTATGGTTTCAAATCCAGTGGATATCTTGACCTATGTGGCCTGGAAGATAAGTGGCTTTTCCAAAAACCGAGTTATTGGAAGTGGTTGCCACCTGGATTCAGCCCTGTTCTATTACCTGATGGGAAAAAACTGTCACAGATGGGTCCTTGGGGAAAATGGGGACTCAAGTGTGCCTGTGCGGAGTGGCATGAACATTGCTGGTGTCTCCATGAAGAATCTAAACTCAGAATTGGGCACTGACACAGATAAGGGACAGTGAAAGAAGGTTCACAAGCAGGTGGTTGACAGTGCCTATGAGGTGATCAAACTGAAACGTTATACGTCCCGGGCCATTGCACTCTCTGTGGCTGATCTGGCAGACAGGATAATGAAGAATCTCAGGCAGCTGCATCCAGTTTCCACCATGATTAAGGGTCTCTATGGAATAAAGGATGATGTCTTCCTCAGTGTGTCCTGTGTCCTGGGACAAAAGAGCATCTCATAGGTTGTGAAGGTGACTCTGACCCCAGAGGAGGAGGTCCACCTGAAGAAAAGTGCAGATATGCTCAGTCTGATCCAGAAGGAGCTGCAGTTTTAAAGGCTTTTGGTGTCACAACCTTCACTGCCCGGGCTGTAGTAGGCTTTCTGCTTGAGATTGTACATATTCTCCTTTTCATCTGAGCTGTGATGAATGCAGTACGTAGGAAACATCAATTTCCTAAAGTTAGAACCCCCCACAGCTATGTCCTGATGCTAAATGGTACTTGTGCAGTTGGAAACTGGTTAGTTTGGAAGAGGTCCACCATCTTGAGACATCACTGCCAATTTTGAATAGGCTTCAGTTCCCTTCAAACCAGATGTGTTAATGTGTGCTATATAACTTCACCAAACATGCCTAGTCAAATTGTCACATCCTGGGATCCAGTGTAGAAATTCATTACAGCGTGTCTTCTGTTACTGTTCTAAAGAATGTTATTTTGTGTATTATTTATGTTTCAGTGTACATTGCAGTGGAATGTAAAAAGAAGTCTACATATGGATAATGCAACCAGCTGCCAAGTGTCAAGCCAACTAAGATATCAAATAAACCTTGAACAGTGGAAAAAATTAATTCAGGGGCTGGAGAGATGGCTTAGTGGATAAGAACACTTGCACTTGCTATTTTTGCCGAATCCAGATTCGGTTTCCAGCACTCATATGATGGCTCACAACCATTTGTAACTCCAGTTGTAGGGGATTTGATACTCTCTTCTAGCCTCCAGGGGTACTGTACACATCTGCACATTCTCTCTCTCTCTCTCTCTCTCTCTCTCTCTCTCTCACACACACACACACACTCACTCTCTCTCTTTCTCTAATAAATAAATAAATAAATCTAGGTCTGGTGATACATACCATTAATTCTAGCACTTGGGAAGCAAAAGCAGGTGGACCTCTGTATGTTTCAAGACCCACCTGGTCTACATAGTAAGTTCTAGGCCAGCCTGGGAAACCATCTCTCAAAAGAAGTTTTCAAGTAAATATACCTAATACATGGTCCAACCTTTCAGCTACTAGAGAGAAGGGAAAAACACATGTCCACACAAAAACTTGCACATGACAGTTCTCAGCAGCTTTCATACATGTATATAACTATACTTTCCTCATTTTCACCAGCTCTCATCACTCTTCTCTGTAACCCCCCCACTTCTGTTCCCCTTTCCCCTGTGTACCTTCCCTTCTTGCATATATATATATATATATATATATATATATATATATATATATAGAGAGAGAGAGAGAGAGAGAGAGAGAGAGGAGAGAGATTTCACATATGAGAGAGAACACGGAATATTTGACTTTCAATTCATGTTCTCCCATTATCCTCATTCCTTTCTTCTTTTCAGACACATTTCCCCACCACAAACATAGTTCCTGTGCTGGATAGCTATAGGGTCAACGTGATGCACCTGGGTTGAAAGAGCCTCAATTGGGGAATTGCCTTCATTAGACTGGCCTGTGGCCATGTCTGAGAAGTATTTTCTTGATTGTTGAGTGATGTGGAAGGGCCCAACCCATTGTGGGTGGTGCCGCCCCTGAGCAGGTTGTTGTATATTGTATAAGAAAGCAGGCTGAGCTTGGACCAGAGGAGCAAGCCAGTAAGAAGCAATCCTCCATGGCCTGTGCTTAGCTCCTGCCTCCAGGTTCCTGCCCTGAGTTCCTATGTTCAGCTCCCTCAGTGATGAACTGTGAACTGGGCGGTGTAAGATGAATAAACTCTTTCCTCCCCAGTTGGTATTGGTCAGAGTGTTTTGTCACAGCAACTTAAGAGAAACTAGAACAGTCCCCATTCAACATCCATACCTTATAGTCAGCAGATTTATTTAAATTTGTCAAAAATGGTAAATAATTCAAACGTCCAGCAAAAATGAATAGACAAAATTTGATACATTCACACTATGGAATATTACTTATCCATAAAGAAAGAGCTGCTTACTGAGAAATTAAACAACACAAATGAAACTAAGAAATATGATGTGTAAAGAAAGTCAGATATAAAAGTACACATAGTGTATTATTCCAGTTATGCAAAACTCTAATCCATGCTGACAGAAATCAGATGAGTGTTTAACTAGAATGTGAGGGAATGTGTTATGAAGCAGCATAAGAAAATGTTATAAGGTACATTCAATATATTGATTGTGGTAGTGGTTTCATGGGTATAAACATATGTCAAAACCTATCAACTTGTGCATTTTAAACATGTGCTATCTATTGTAGGGCATTTAAATCTTAATACAATTATTTTAAAATATTATAGAAATTATGCCAACTTAATTTCAAAGTCATCAATGAAAGGGTACATATGATTCCATTATATGATGTTTGTGAACATGAAAAAAAATTTCATTTATTTTAAAATCAGAAAATGAACTTTTAGGTCCAATAATGTTTTGTATGTAATACTTAATATATTTTTCTTTATACTGATGGAATTGCAAAACATAATTTTGGATCCTTTTTTAATGTAGGAAAGGTGCAGGAAGAGCAAAGTGCCCAGGATCTATCCAAACCACAATACACCTCTGTCTGAAGGGAATCATATTTGCAAAGTCACAATAGTATCAACATTATTTATTAGTTGTCACCTTTCAGAATTAGCCTATAAATAAAGCATGGGACTTATAATCATAGTTATAGGGCGGAATGTAAATGTTATATACATAACGATGTAGAAGTAATCACAGTAGTTCTGCTCACCCATAGGGTCTTTGGTCATTTCACTTTCCACACTTTCAGTGACTCACTATTAGGCACAGTCAGAAAATATTCAATGGAAAATTTCACAGAGAAACACTGTTCCAAGTAAAGTAGGAAATTTTACACAATTCTCCATCTTGCCCTGAATGCAAATGTACTCCTCTCTCAGCACAACCACAAAGTGCATACTCTTCAGTCACTTACGAGCCATTTTGGTAATCAGCTCTCCAGTCACACCATCACAGTGCTTCTGTTCAGTAAGCATCATATAGAGGCTTGATGCTGAATCACAATGCCTATGGCATTTGCCTCATTCCATCTCATCAGAGAGATAGAGAGAGAAAAAACATTCACATAGCTTTGATTAAATGTATATTACAATAATTGTTCAATTTATTTAATTTCACATTTTAATGATTTATAAATGATAAACATAAAATTACATATTTATGGAATATTGCATGTTATATGTTATATAATGTGCCTATTTATGTTGTACTAAAGACAGCATTTCTTGATACCTTTACTTTCATTGCATGAGTCTACAAATCCATAGCCATCCCTCTGCATTTTCCCTTTTAACTTCTAGTTTCTTCTTTTTTATGTGTGTGTGTGTGTGTGTCTGTGTGTGTGTGTGTGTGTGTGTGTGTGCATGCCACATGTGTAGGTGCCTGCAGAAGCCAAAAGAGGGAAACAAATAATCTGAACATGAAGTTACAGCTGGGAATTGAACTTGGATCCTCTGGAGGAGCAGCAAGCACTCTGAACAGTTGAACCAGCTCTCCAGTCCCTTGCGTTCAGTTTCTGTTAAATGAACAGTGTAGTGGTTTATTATTATTATTATTATTATTATTATTATTATTATTATTTGTGGGAAATGGGATTCAAGCACTATGGTAGATAGATGACGTTATAAACAGTGCAAGCACTGTATATGCTCTACTTATTAATTAGTGACACCAAGAGGATAATAACAATAATGGGGGGCTAATGATGAAGTTCAGTTTTTTTTTTTTTTTTGGTTTTTTTGAGACAGGGTCTCCTTGTAGCCCCAGCTGTCCTGGAACTCACTCTGTAGACCANTCCCACTATCACAGGATGACACTCTGTAGACCAGGCTGGCCTTGAACTCACAAAGATCCGCCTGCCTCTGCCTCCCAAGTGCTAGGATTAAAGGCGTGCACCACCACACCTGGCTAAGTTCAGTTTTAAAGAATCTGTTTAGACTGGGCTGGAGAGGTGGCTCAGCAGTTAAGAGCACCGACTGCTCTTGCAGGGGACCCAGGTTTGATTTCCAGCATCCACATGGCAGCTAAGAACTGTCTTTAAGCCAGGCATGGTGGCGCACGCCTTTAATCCTAGAACTCAGGAGGCAGAGGCAGAGGCAGGTGAATCTCTGTGAGTTCAAGACCAGCCTGGTCTACAGAGTGAGTTCCAGGCCAGCCGGGGCTATAGGGAGATCCTGTCAAAAAAAAAACAAAAAAGAATCTGTTTAGAATGCTCAAGGTCCTGGGCTTGACCACCAGCACTGCAAAACAATCAATTAACTAATAATAAACAACAAATTAAAAACAGAATGAACATTGCATCATTTGTGACAACATAAGGAGCTGGAGATCATTTTGTTAACCGACATTAACTAAGTGCAGAAAGACAAATACCACATGACCATGCATGTGTGAAATGTAAATACATTGATGGATTGCAGTTGAGAGTAGAATGGTGGTTACTAGAGGCTGGAGAAAGTGGGGTGAGGGAGAGAGGGGGACAGGTTGATCAATGGGTACTATAATGGTTAACTTGATGTTAACTTGACAGGATATTGAGTAATCTAGAAGACAAGCTTCTGCGCATATCATCTGTGAGGGATTCTCTAGATGAGGTTAACTGAGATGGGAAAACCCACCCAGAATGTGGGTGGCACCATCCCATGGGTTAGACTCATGGATAATGAAAATGAGAAAGGGGGCTGAGCACCAGCATTCGTATCTTTCTCTGCTTCCTGACTGCAGACCAGTGTGACCCGCTGCCCCAGTCTCCTACTGTCATGCCTCCCCCACCATACTTTCCATATGATGAGGAATTTCCTTGGAACCATAAGTCAAAAGAAACATACCATTCCTCCCTTAGTTTTTGTGCCAATGAAATAAAATTACCAATCAATAAATGGGCTGAAAAATAGTTTTCAGAAAAGAATATATAAAAAACCAACTATGTTAAACAGGGTTCAACATCCCTAGTCATCATGAAAATGCAAACTAAAAGCATTTTGAGATATTGCCTTACCTCAGTTAGAATGATTAATATCAAGAAATCCAACAACCAATGCTGGGGAGGGTGTGGAGAAAGAGGATTCCTTATTTACTGTTGGTGGGGGTACAAACTAGTATAGCCTTTACGGAAATCGGTTTGCAGGTTCCTCAAAAAATTAAAAATAAAGCTACCATATGATCCAACTATCTCATTTCTGGGCATATACCTAGAGAATCCAGAGAATTCCATACCTTACTATAGAGATGTTTGTATTCCTACAATTACTTTTGCTCTATTTACTATACAAAGGAAATGGAATGAACCTAATTAGTTGTCCACCAACAGATAAATAATGAAAATCTGGTATTATATACATATACGTGTATATATGTAAATATTTATAAATGGAATATTATTCTTCTCTAAAGAAAAATGAAATCATCAAATTTGAAACAAAATGAGTGAACCTAGAATGTGTTTGAGGTCACCCAAACTCAGTAAAAATATATCACTCATAGATGGACCCTAACCTATAATGTCTACATGTAAATATGTAAACAAAATGCATGTGTAGGTATACTAAAATATTTAGAATTAAAAACAAGAAACAGTAACTTGTAAAGAAAAGCAGAATATTTTGTCCTTTTTGTCATGGTGATGGAAGTGTGTATTCAACTTTCTTCCTACTGAAGTAGCAGGAACCATTTCTGCATTCCATAAGAACCTAATAAGTATTGTACCTTCCAGGCAGTGATTATGAGAGTTGGCCTTCCTTTTTAATTCCATTGACCAATAGTGCAATGGGAATTGGACATAACTGGACACTGAATGCCTATTTCACATTGACCCACTTGGGAAAAGGGAATTTTGTTGTTGCTGTTGTTAATGCTTGCTGTAGCTCTGTGTCCTGTGCTGTGCTGGAATGCTTTTTATAAGAATTGTCATTGGTGGAAATCCTTAAATAAAACTGAATTCAATTAAAAACTTGCTTTTGTCAGGTATTTTGTGCCAGCAACATGTAAAGTACCTAACAGAGGTACTAAATTACAGTTAGATGGGACCAAGAAGTTCCTGTGTGAGAAAAGCAAAGAAATGTGACTATAGATTAATTATATGCTGCACATTTCAAAAAGTTAAAGAAAGGATTTCCAATGTTTTTACCATAAAGAAATGGTAGGGTATAGTGTGTTCTTAGGATATGCAGTGTTACAAAGGTAATTTGCAGTAGAACAACAATATTATATAATTATATTGGAGGCATGGAGGAGGTGGGTGAGAGGTGGCTGGCTCACAGGGAGAAAATCCCTGCTTAGCAGGCCTACAAACCTAGTACCTGCAATTGCACCTCATCTCTTTTCAAGGAGTATCAGGCTTTCAGCTTGGTCTCCTGGGCTCTGGAACCTCCTTCTGGCCAGATTCCAAGGGTGAGTAATCAATCAATAGGCAACTTCATAGTCACACAGAATCTTTCAGGAATGAATATGTGAAACACAAGGGTTTGTGTCCTCCATTTTGAACTATCTCGGCGGGCTTCTCCTCAGGTGACCACCAAGTAAGGTGAAAAAAAAAATAGTGCTTGGAGCTATTTGTTCAGCAGGCAGGTCCATTCAGATTAGGAGGATACTGGGAAGTGTAAGAAAAGAAATGAATTGAAGCCACTTTTTGTTGTTGTTAAGTAGGGAAGTCATGGAATGGAAAAACATGAACAATCCCCCTACAGTACTGGGCACATTTTTCAAAGCCTAAAAGCAAAGGCAGGACATGGTGTTCCTACTCTCACAGTTACTGAAAAGACATGGAGGCACCCAGCTTGCTGCCTGGCTGGCAGCATGTGCTGTCTTATGACCACCTCCAGGAACAACTTTAATGCCGGTCTTTAGAATACAGATCTGCTAGATCAGAAGTTAGCCTCCACCTTTAGAACACAGCTACCCTTGGTTCCTCAGCCGTCTCCTATCCTGAAACCTGCAGCAATGAGCACAGTGAGTAGTCTCCAAGTGGGATGACGCCAGCACATGCTGAGTGTCCTTCATCTGAAATGTGTAGAGTGGGAAACTATTTTGGATTTGGGCTTCTTGTAGATTTTGGAATATTTCCTCATTGCATAATGAAAGATCTTGGGAATGGGACCCAACTCTAAACATAAAATTTATTCATGTTTCATATCTACCTTACATAGCTGAAGGTAATTTCACACAGTACTTTTTTTAAATTTGTGAACAAATTAAAACAAAGTTCCACGAGATGGACATTTCTATTTGTTTCGTCATTCAAATCACTTTGGACTTTGAAGCACTTCTAATTCCACAGTGTTTTCAGATTAAGGATGCTTAGCCTATATCTCCATTCGATGCCAAGCTTAACTTTGGCTTCTTCTTAACTTCTAAGTGTCTACCCAGTTCCTATGCCTGCCATGGCTTCCTTTGCTCTAACTGGTACCCACACACTCAAATGGAATCCACATCCTAGACAGTCTTCCTCCTCAGTCTCTAGAGGCAGAAGAGTTTAAAGGTACATAGTCTGAACTCAGACCGCCATGCTTGTTCCTGAATACTGCCATTTGCCAGCTGGATGGTCATGTGGTGTTTACTTACCTTCTGTTGCCAGTTTGTGTGGGGGTGGGGGGGGTGGGTGTGTTTAATCTCTAAAATGAGAATGATACCAATACCTGACTTACTGAGTTGCGAGGATTCATTGAGACAGTAAGAAGCTGGTCATGGTGACTGACACCTGTAATCACAGCCCTGAGAAGGTTGGGTGAGAAGATGGACACCAGTTCAAGGCCAGCCTGGGATATATTCGGAGACCCAGCCTCAAAATAAAATGTGTGTGAGGTGGAGGGGGGGAGAGGGAAGGGGAAGGGGAGGGGGAGGGGAGGGAGGGGGGAGGGGAGAGGGAGGGGGAAGAAAGAGAGAGAGACTGTCATCTGGTCATTACTATTTTCCTCTTACACACACTTGCTCCTCAAGTTTGACACCTAATCCTCCTCCTCTCTCCAAACTAACTTGATTTTTCTCCAGTTATTGTGAACCTTTCAGTGCTAAACTTTCTTAAACAACAGGTTTTCCTTCATCCTTTTCATTTCCTATGCACCCCAGGCTCAGTTAACCATTGATTATCCCAATTAGAAAATCATTGGTTAAATTTGTTCTTTAACAGATCTTCAAATGTTGTATTTAGAAAGGTGAAGTGACTTAATATTCAGCCTTCAGATATTCATATTTTCAGACTCCTCCAGGACGTATCACATGTAATTGTAGTGAATTAAATACATAACCAGTAATGCTCTGCCATGAGTGTTTGTCTTTGTATGTGTATGTGTGTGCTAGTAGACCAAAGGCCAAGAGGGCTACAAAGATAATTTCCAATAACTTGTTTTATTGAAAAGATGGTTCTCAGGAAGGTGTAAGATACTGGACATCTTGGGAAAGAAGAGGCTCCCAACTCCTTTATTGTATATATTAACATGGATTTATTTCTATTTATAAAAACATACACATAAAAGATGCATATCTATATATGGCATATATAGATTTATCTATCTTCTTTTAAACTGTCTTTGCATATATATCATTATTGTGTATGCAAAATGCATGTATACCATAAATACATATGTATATAATTGAAACTAGATTCATTTTGAAAAGTTTAGTGAAAGTTTTCTCTAATACTATCCTATCCTACTGTCTTAGCTCATAGCATAGCAGGCACAAAACTGCTAAATGATATGGTTTGTGTATACTCAGAACTAGAATGATACTGTAATTGGTTTAGGGAACAGATCTCATTGACCCTGAATGTAGCCAGTAGATTCCCCACTCTAAAAGTAGATAAAAGATAAGCCTCACTATTTTCAGCAAAAGCTAAATAAAGGACAATTAAAAGAACAAAGTAAAGCAGGTTTTGGTCTCTGTAAGACCTAGAAGACAGAGAAGATGTACAGGTTACTCAAGGACAGCTCAGCATGAACTCTGAGTATAAGATACTATTTAGGAAAAGAACAGACTTTACCAGCTACATTGGTTCGTGTCTGTAATCCCAGCACTCGGGAGGCTGAGGTAGAAAGATCTATGCAAGATCATTTTTGGCTACAAAATGAATTGGAAGCCCGCCTGGGCTACATAGAAAAACTCTATGTCAAAACATCGAAGGAAAGAAAGAAAGTAAAAACTGAGGAATGAAGAGACGGTGAGAGAGAGAATGGATTTTCGCCTTTCTTGGGGGTGTTAAGGGCTGGATAATGACCAGAAATAGACTGCAGCAAACTCATAATCGAGACTCATGACTGGACTCTAGGTTCTCACTATAAAAACTTATTGAATGAGTTTATTCCCTGGAAAATCTTTATGTATTGAGAAAGGATTGGTAGTAGTACTTCACAGCTTAATGTGAAAAACCATCTAGTTCCTGGGCCTGTGTTCCCAGCAAGGAAGCCCAAGCAGCTGAGTAGGAGAGGCGAGTGCCAGTTTCCCCATATTTGGTCAGTTAGTGACACCTCAAGGCTATCCTGTCCCACTAAGCCGCCTTCTTCTCCGGGTCACCTATGACTAAATTCTTTTTTGCAACAAGAGACTGACACTGAAATCCCTTGAAAGCAAACACTGAAAAGGAAATAATGAGATTCTAAATCTTATCACATTGGTCATCTTCTATAGATTATGGTTCAGAAGTGGACTTCAAGATAAACAAATTAAGTGAATGAAGGGAGGAAAGAAAAGAAGAGGAATGGAGAGAGAGAAGGGGAGCGGAGGGGAGAAGGAGGGCCAGCGTGTTACATGTTTGGGCTCACAAACATTTACCATGACCATCAATCTGCTTACATTTATAAATTTGTTTGTACTTTATGTACCTCCCACCCTGTGCTTTCTCTGTCTGCTTTGCTAATCCCTTTTCCTTCACTCGAATTTGAAACACTTTGCTCTCATGCTCTACCCTAACCCCTTTTCACTGTCCAGATAATTTTACCTAGATACAGGGCTCTAAACAGCATGAATGAAATGAGCACTCTAAAATTGATGTTTCTAGCTCCCCCCTCCACTTTGTGCTCCAAACTTACAGCATACAAATTCAGAGTCTGGAGTGCCACTGCCTACTCTGTCACTTACTATGTGACTTGAGTGAGGTATCTAACTTTTTCACCTTAGCTCCCTCTTCTGAAAAGTGGAATGATATTAATACTTGGCCTCATAGTGTTCTAAGAATTAAATGGCTTAATATTTGTAAAGCATTTGGGCTAGTATTTCATTTATTTAACTAAGCACCAGTAAATGTTAGCTTGGGGGGGCAGAGGAGGAGGAAGAGGAGGAGGAAGAAGAGAAGGAGGAGGAAGAGGATAAGGAGGAAGAAGGGGAAGAGAAAGAAGAGGAGGAGGAGGAGGAGGAGGAGGAAGAGGAGGAGGAAGAGGTCTGTTTACTTGGCATTTCCTCTTGCATGTCTCATCAGTATCTCAGACTTAACATGGCCAAAATAGAACTTGATTTCTACTCCTAAAACCATTCCTCCCACACTTTTCCTCAACTCTGTTAAGTGGTACCAGCAATCAGACAGTTGCTCAGTGAAAGTACGAGTGTCCTTTTGTTAGCCTTACCTCTTGATCCAGTCCAGGGCTCTTATCACCAAAGTACATCTATTTATTTCCATCTCCACTAACGTCTTAGCCTGAGCTAGCACCATCTCTCACCTGGATTAATCCCCAGACAGATCACAATGATCTGTTCAGAGCAGAATATTCCACTTTTGTGCTTAAAACTCTTTAATAAATTTCTGGGAATTCAGAGTAGAATCAAAATCCTTACACACCTGATAGGATTAGGTCTCTACCTATCTCTCCAAACATCACTACATGTACTTCCATTGTTTTGAGATATGGTCTCACTGTGTAGCTCTAGCCGATCCAGAACTATGTAGACCAGGCTGGGCTCAAACTCACAGAGGTCACCTGCCTCTGTAGTGCTGGGATCAAAGCTATATGGGACCAGTCCTGGCTCACAGGCTTGCTTTACGCTCTAAATTCACATTAGTCGAACTCAAAGTCTTAGATCCTTTGCACTGGCTGTCCGTTGCCCTTCCCAAAGAGCCTCATACTGGTTCCTTTTCAAATTCAAAGGTTAGGGGATAGCCAAAATGTCATTTCCTCAGAGGAACATTCCTTAACTGCTTCTTCTAAAGCAATTTCCCCTCAATTTTGTTATTTTGTTTGGCTTAGCTTCATTTATTGTTGTTATGATAAGATACCCCTGCAAAGGCAACCTAGGGAGAAAGGGTTTCTTTTAGCTCACAGTGCATCACTGTGGAGAAGTCAAGGTGGCAGAAACTTGAAGCAGCTAGTTATATTACATCCACAGTCCAGAGCAGAAAGCAGTGAATTAATGCATACTTCATTCAGCCCAGTGCCAGCCGGTGAAATGGTGCTACCTACATGCAGGGAGGCTCCCCACCTTAATTAAGCCAAATAAGAAAATCTCTCAAGTGCATGCACAAAAGCCAACCTAATCTAGACAATTCCTCATAGAGACTTCCTTCCCAGGTGATTTGACATCCTGTTAAGACAACATTTCTTTGGTAACTAGGGATGTAGACCATCATTTTAGGTGCTCCTTGGCCACCTGTGTATCTTTTTTGGAGAAATGTCTATCTAATCCTTTTTGTCCATTTTGGTTGAGTTATTTGCTTATTGAAGTCCTTTATAAATTCATAATATGAATCCCTTATTATAAGACATTAATTGCAAATATTATCTCCCATTCTGTGAATTGCCTTTTCACTCTGTTCAGTGTGCTAGCACAAAGAGGTATTTTAGAAGAAGAAGAAGAAGAAGAAGAAGAAGAAGAAGAAGAAGGAGGAGGAGGAGGAGGAGGAGGAGGAGGAGGAGGAGGAGGAGGAGGGAGGATTGCATTTTAAGGGAGGGGCTTAGGTTCAGCATGAAATTTGGGGTGGGAAACGTTCAGAAGAGGGCAGCACACCAACAGGTTTGCAAAACTGTCGTGGAGAAGAGTCTTTAATTTTGCCAAAAGCTACGCTAAGCATGATACATCCATTGCCTTATCTACTTATATCACATTATTAACCTTAACTGGTTGATGAGGAATGTGAAACACAGAGACATTATGCAACCTGTGCAAACTCACAAAGCTACCAAGTGGCGGAGTCTGGATTTGAAAACTTGCTTGTTTGGCTTCAGACATGGTGGTCTCATCTCTTGCCTTGTACTGCCTCTGACTTAAACTAGAAAACCTGGGTGGGGATACAGGGCATATTCTACTTGTTAAGTTTATGATGACAAAATAAAGCACAGGTGGTTGCTCAAAAGCAGGCTTTGTGATTGTGGAGAAAGGAACCTAAGGGTGATCCTTATTAATGGACTTGCTCTATAAATGTGGTTGTATCTCCAGCCCAGAGCACAGTGGCAGTACTATTTTATATGCTTTGGCATCACATATACCAGAGATGAAATTTCAACTCTGCCACTTATCAGTTGACCCTAGGCAAGCTTCTTCGCTGCTCTGCGCCTCAGTATCCTTATCTATATGCAAGTATAAAAGCATTCATGACAATTTAATGAGATCTCTGATATAATCTATGTGACCAAAGGTCTGGCACTCAGTAAGTGCTCAACAAATATTAGCTCTGTTCTCCAAACACCTGAGGGTTGCAAACACATTACTTAACTTCTCTGTGCATAAAAGCCCCCTGGAAAAGATCAGGAAGGGAAAATCTCATGTCTGCCACATGCTCTTCACAGTGATTCAGACCTAAGGAGACACCAAGTCAGCCACCCCTATCTTCTCATTAAAGAGATTTTTTTAGGGCAGCATGAAATCATTGCAGCTGAATAATTTCATGAACTAACAAGACCTGTGTGCAGTGATTTTTCTCACACACATCTCTATACATTCTCTCTCTCTCTCACTCACACACACACACACACACACACACACACCACTGGTGGTGGGAGTGGACACATTTCCACCAATCCCCTTTGAGGCCTAGGAACTGCATTTCTGACTATTTCCCAGTAATTGCTTTGTCTCAGCATCTAGCCACCCAGGATTAAAGAGATTCTATCATCTTGCTGGGCAATCACGATATTTTTTTCTACATTACAGAAAAACCATTCACACACCTTTGAAGTGAAGTTCAGTCTCAGGGAACAGGAAGTGAAAGTGATGGTTGTGTGGCCCCAGAGAAGACAGTGAACACTGGGGGGGGGGGGGTTCTGCCATCAAGTGAAAGACAAACTTCTCCAACTTCCCAGATTTTTCTTGGCTGCCTCTGTGTTAATTAATTTCAGAGAAATTGAAGAAGGTCCAAGGAAGAACCATCAAAATGATTAAAAAAGGAAGAAGCCAGTGCATAGTGCTAGGAGCATCCAGTGAAGGGCAAGAAAAGAGAATGGGGAGGGGAGGCTCAGAAAGCTGGAAACAAAGCATCTCCCAGAGACTATAGAGCTGTGGAGAGGTAGGGGAAGAGGAGGCAAGGAAGCCTGGCCCCAACTACCTCCATCAGTTGAACATTCTAGATAGGCCCAGCACACTTGGGGAAGGTAAACAAATCATAAAGCTTACCCTATGTCCACGAAGGTAGAACAGGGCTTTACCCACAGAAGAATGCATTTCTGCCCAAGCCAAGAACACAGTGCAGTGGCAAGACAGACGCTCTCTGATATGGGCCAAATGACTGGTGTGGTAAGAAGTGCTAAGCATTTCTAGGAGGAAGGAAGCTTCACAGGCGCACAAGGCCTGACACTGGCTCCAAAAGCTCACTCACCTCAAAAGAAATGACCAAGATGACTCAGTAGGCAAAAGTGCTTGCTGCACAAATCTGATGACCTGAGATCCATCCCCAGAAGCCACAGTGGAAGGAGAAAACTGACTCCTGAAAGTTGTCCTTTGATCTCCACGTATGTGCCGCAGCACACCTGCACCCAAACTCTGCCCCACCCCCACATGTACATTAATTTTAAAATATCATGACCTATATAAAAATGTAAAAATTGTCTAAAGCTTGGGGAGAAATTCTGAATCTGTGTCCTCCACAGCCATAGTCCTGTTGCACCTTACAGGAAAGATGAAACAAACGCCAGGAAATACACCTACAGAGATTTAGCTATGAGCACCAGGGTTCTTGGGAAAGCAAAGGCATCTTCTCTTCCACCATTAATATTTCCTTCAGGCACCCTAATTCTTAGGGCCTCTTACAGTGGGGCTGGAACCTGGGGATTGAGGGAATATATTCTAGGGCTGGGTAATCAACAACACTAAAAGCCCTGAACCAAGGTATGGGCATGAAAACGTGAGGAGTCCTACCTGGCACGAGTGAGCAGCTGGCAGAAGGAGGCACTGGGAAGTGGACAGTGCAGCAAAGCATTTGGATTTTATGCTTCAGGTTGATAGATGGCAGCCACTGAAGAATTTCTGAGCAGTACTGCCTTGCTACCAGCCATGCTTTGGCAAAATTAGTCTGTGTAAGAATGGTGGATTGGCAGTGGAGGTCAGAAGGCCAGCCCTGAAGCATCATCCTGCGGCTGTAGCCACTGAAAATGTGCTCCAGAGTTGATTGGGGCTGGGCCTCCAGTGATAAAACCAGCTGGGGCCCAGCCATCTCCAGGAAAGATAGTCTGAGCTGCACACCCTATGACCACAGCTCCTGTTCCCTGAGACCTACCTCGCCCATGGAGCTGGTCATCATTCAAAACACATCTCAGCAAGCTTAGGCCCATACCAAGGACAGATTTCTGGGCAGATGATATCTCTGTTATAAATAGAGAATTTGACTCCAGGTGGGAAATTCAATTTGTGGGAGCAGATGAAATCTTCTAAAACCAAGATCTGATTTCCCGAGCAAATGTCCTTTGGTCTTAATGAACAAGAGAAGGAGATAAAGAGAAAAAGAAACTATAATTAGACCTTCCCCCTAAATAGGAGGTGTCTTGGATTACCAGGGCCTTGCCTGCAGTGCCTTAACAAATGCTTCCTATTTCTAAGCCATGGCTTTTGAGGCAGAGAATGCCATTAAATATCGATGCGTCACTTAGGAATGGTTGCAAAGTGCTTTTCTGCTCTCGTTATTCATTAGCCGTTCCCATTTCCCCCTAGCTCCACACTCTCCCTCCTTCCCTCATACCAATCCTGCCATGAGCCTGGTGAGGTTTATGCAGGTTGAAAAGATGAGAACTCACAGACAGAAAGGTTAATCAATTGACTGCAGGTCAAACATAGCAAGTGACTGACAGTCAAGTGATGAGAATGTTCTCATCAGGCCTTGCTGGGAGTTATTGCCTTAGTCCTTCCAGACATGTAATCCAAGCCCATATTTCCCTTTCAATGCAGGTTTTTGTTTCCCCCCTGTTTGGTGAGCAGCAGCTACAGAAACAGAAGGTAGGGTCTAGAAAAGTCAGAGTAAAGAAAGGAAAATTGGGGCTGGAGAGATGGCCTAGCGGTTAAGAGCGCCGACCGCTCTTACAGAGGACCCGGGTTCGATCTCCAGCACCCACATGGCGGCCGAGAACCGTCTGAAACTCCAATTCCAGGAGAACTCCAGTTCCAGGGGAATCCGAGACCCTCTTCTGACCTCCACGGCATTGCACGACACGGGTGCACAAACTTGCATGCAGACAGTACATTCATACACATGCGGAAATAAATAAAATTAATTAAAAAAAAAAAAAGAAAGGAAAATTAGCGCCAGGGGGCTATGAGATGGTTCAGCAGATGAAGGTTCCTGCTGCCAAGCCTGACAACATGGTTGTCATCAATGACAACATTGATCCTGGGTCCCACATGGTGTAAAGAGAGTACCAATTTGTAGGAAGCCTTCTTTTTATGCCGAACAGGGACTAAGCGACCCTGCTAAGGGGGATGGGGACACAGTGCCCGCTTTGCAGACACTGTGGGGAGCTGGCTTCTGGGTGCAGAGACCAGCCATCTACTTCCCTTAGCCCAACCTAAATGGTAACTCCAACTTAGGCTCTTAGCCTGGACCCATGAGACACGTGTTCCACTCATGGCCATGACTTCCCACCTGCCCAGAGCCGGGACAGGAATTTCAGGCTGATGGCTGATCACCTCACTTCAGCCAATACCCACTCACAACACCAGCTACCCAGATTGGTGATCTGCAAAGGAATCTCTTTCCAACCCACTGGCCACCAGAACGAAATGCAGGCCTACCTTAGTCTGTATGTGCGCAATAATTAATAAAAAATAACGGCCGGGAATTCCATGATGATGTTACTATGAAATTCAAATTTACTCCTTGCCGCAGCTTGCTTTTATAAATCAAATGACGTCAGTTCCCGGGACCAATCATAAGCCCTCCAACTCTGCGCTGCTGCACACCAGTGTCCCACCCAGCATCACACACCTAGGCCATGCTGCTTGCTCCTCCTTGGGGTGGGGTCAGACCCTCAGCCACCCGATGCCCTGAGGAATGCTAATTGGAAAGCTAGCCCTCACTTCAAGCTGGATTTCCCTACACCAATTCCTATAAGCTTCCCTCCATTCTCCACAAGTGTTGCTGTGGCATGTGCCCACCCGACCCCACATACACACAAAATAACAAATAAATACTTAACAAAAAATAGCGACAAACAGGGCTGGAGAGATGGTCAATGGTTAAGAGCACTGGCTGCTCTTGCAGAGGACTCTGGTTCAATTCTCAGCACCAACATGGTGGCTAACAACCATCCTAACTCCAGTTCCAGGAGATCTGATATCCTCTTCTAACCTCTGAGGCACTGCACAACACAGATGCACTTACATACACATAGACAATACACTCATACACATAAAATAAAAATAAATAAAATAAAATAGTGACAAGCAAAGTGAATGATAGTAGAAGCTAACTCAGTCTCTCTAGGCCTGGACTCTCGAGCCCTGTGCTCTGTTCATGAAAAAGAACTAGTATAACTGCCTTCTTACTGTTTGGCCACTTCAGGTTCAACTTCCCCATCTATAAAATGGGGATTATGCCACGTGTGGTGGTATAGGCCTTTAATCACAGCACTCAGGAGGCAGAGGCAAGAGATCACTGTGAGACTGAGGCCAGCCTGGTCTCAATAGCAAGTTCCAGGCCACATGGGGCTACAGGGAGACCTTGTCTCAAAAAGACCCCAAAAAGGAGGGAAAGTTTGTAGCTGCTCTCCTTACCTTATCATGTCATTATGGAGATCCAATTAAACTGTAAAATCTGTGCATATAGTTCTCCAGAACCAGAAGACCCCCCCATCCCCTTCAAACTCCTCAGCTTCCTACCTTCCCACTACTGATCATGCCTTTGAAGAAAGATTTGGAAAGCTTAGCTTTGGGCAAAATGCAGACTGTTGGGAGGTTAACACATTGACCCATTAGCATTCTCCAACACATTAGCAAGACTTCATTTATCACATCCATGGAGATCACCAGGGCTTTGGAGGAGGGTGGATCTCAATGCTTTTCCTCATGATCTTTCAAAGGACGTTTGTCTCTGGGTAGTGTTTTCCTTCCAGGAAGGAAGTCCCAGGTGTTTCCTTCTTTAGGTCTGTACCCCTGATGAAAGCATCAGGCAGACAATAGATTTTCTGTCCTTTCCCCTCCCCTCACTGGGGACCTTAGGCACAGAGAGTTTAAATAAATTGTCTATGACCACATAGTGGCCTAATCAGGATGAAAAGCCTGTAAGAGGCACCCAGCCCAGATTTTCCTATGGAGGGGAAGAAGGAGCCTGGCTCCCAGAAGCACTGCCCTAAGCACGGCTGGACTCTCTTCTCCCTGGGAAAAGCTGGACTGCTAGCAATAGCAGCAAGCACTTGGCATCTGACAGGCTCTGTCAGCATCCGTTTAAATTGCTGTTTTGCTTCCTAACTCCAGGAGGGCAAACAGACCCACAACGCCAGCAGGGGGGAGAGAAGGAAGGAATACAGGAAGCAGTGGGCAATTCCCCAGATTCTGTCAATTTAGCTTCCACTTCAAGCCACTAGTCTCTCTGCGAGGCGAGGCGAGGCTCCCTCTGCCTGAGGAAGGGGGAGGAAGAGGAGGGAACACTTCAAAAGATCTCTAGGGACAGAGAAAAAGAGAAGAGGAGGAGGAGGACAAAAAAAAAAAAGAAAAAGAGGAGGACAACAATGCATTTGAACAGGTCAGTGACAAACATACAGCAGAGGAGGAGGAGGACAACCAGAAGCCTGGTCTACAGTGGGTTACAGGACAGCTGGAGCTACAGGGAGACCCTGTCTTGAAAAAAAAACAAAAAAAAAAAAAGCTCCCAGACTAGGACCCACAAGGTCCTCCTCCTATCCCGGCCCCTACGCCCTCTTCTAGCACAGCATCTCTCTCCTCCAGCCTGCTTTGACTATGTTCTGAAGCCCAAGCACAGGGGGGCTAACTAGAGTCCAGAGCTTAAAGGTGAGGCCCAGGAATCAGCCTTTCTTTTCACATATATTGAGATGATTCTGCTGCAGCTGGGTTAGGTCTCATGTCTGGGGAAGCACTGCAGTAGACCTCCTTGGTACCCCCAAGGAAACATCCCTGATCAGCGTCTCATTCTTCCACAGCTCTGCCCTCTGAGAGGTGACAGGCAATCTGATAGATTTGTTCAGCCAAGTGCATTAATGGGCACTAATGACTTAATGTGCTGTCCATCCCCGATAACATGTGCAATTTACCAGGACCTCCTGGAGACTGGGCCTTAACCCAAAGGAGAATTTGCAGCTCACATGGCTGGAGGGCAGGTGAATCTGAGTAAAGGGAAGGCTGGCATCCCACCAAGGACATGGCTGCCCTCACCTTCTGGGACCTAGGACCACAGCTGGCTCTATAGTGAGTCCTGCTGGGGAATGAAGCCTGACAGAAAGGCAGGCTCCTCGGTCACAGCTACCCATCCCAACACTGTAAACTCTTCTGGTCATTCTTTCTGCTCACCGTTAGCTTCTGCAGAAACAGCAAAGCAAAAAGCAAGCAGACTCAGGATGAGACATTCATTTAGCCTTTCTTAGATGAGAGTCTCTATTCATCCTGTAAGCTGGGCACAAGATAAGCCCCGTATGTCTTTCTGGAACTTCAATTTATGCAATGATTTTTAGAGACATGCAGTAGTACTTTCATGGTAGATTGAACACCACTATACTAGAGCAGAATGTCAAATTTCACATGTTTTCAGAACAAAATGTGAGACTTTATAGAAAGTTTATGCCTTCAGGATTTGGCCTTAACCTACAGATTCTCATTTTATTTGATGACTAGGGGCTTTGTCTTTGATTGCCTGAAAGATTAAGAAGCACTGGCAATTGCTCTCTGTGTTTACCTAAGTATGGATTCAATTCAGTCACCACATGGGGGCTATACTTAGACGGGGGTCAAAGAGTGCTTTCAAAAAACCCCCAGAGCCTGGCTTGCTATCAGAGTATACTGCTGTAATCTCAATAATTGAGAGGCACAGGCAAGAGGATCTTGGGTTTGAGGCCAATCTGGGCTACATAGGGCATTTGAAGCCAGCCTTAGCTACATAGGAAGATCCTGTCTGACAAAGACAGTAGAGGAGCCGAAGACATGGCTCCACCAGGAAAGTGTCTGCCAGACAAGCCTGAGAACCTGAGTTTGAATCTTTAGGGTAATGTATTTGTAAACCCAGTGCAGGATAAGGAAGGTGGCAGAGAGAGTTGGACCCGGGAAGCTCATTGGCCAGCCAGCCTAATTGAATTGATGTGCTCCAGGTTAAGTGAGAGACCTTTCTAAAAAAATAAGGTAGTGAATTTTTGAAGAATACACCAAAGGTTGACCTCTGGCCTCCACACATATGGGCACCAGCACCCACATGTGAATGTGCCCAACACAAAACAAAATAAAAATATAAAATGAGAGGGAAGGGGATTAAGTCAGAGCCCTGGGAGCTGTCTAGAGGAGTAGAGGAGAACACTATTCGACATCTCAGGAGAAAAGAACTTGTTGAGGAGAGATTGTCTGTGAACGCCAGGAGGAAACCCTGACACTCCAATATTTCTTAGGTAAGAGAAATGGGCAGAAGCAGGGAGCAAGGGAGGCTGAGGGAAAGAGATGATCAGCTCCTCAGCAGCACTAGAGAAACCTGGGCCTTAGCAATTCAAATAGTGTTCCCCCCAAAGTCCCAGAGTGGAGCTAGGGCTATGCGACCCCTGTCTGGTCACTGGGGCACAACTGTAGAATGAACTCCAGTCCTGACCAAAGGACTGCTTGCCTGTGACTGGGCATTTCCTCAGCAAATTGGACGGGTGCTCATCAGTCAGGTGGCTGGGTGCTAGCCTGTATCACCATAGGTTCTGAGCAGCAGCTGCATCTGAGAGGAGAGGGTGTCTGCCTGCCAGTCAGCCAGCGGAGGCTCCTCCTCAAGTGGCTGGCTGGCAGTTTACTGCTTGTCAGCTGCTGTTGTTCCATCTTGTTTCATCACTGGCTCTTCACTGTCTTCAGCCAACAGCCTGGGAACAGGCTCAGCTCACATACAAAGGACCACTGAACCGCCCTCTTAGCATAATTGCCCAGCCCATTGTCCTCCTTCCTCCTAGGGCACATCTTTTGAAATGACCCTTCTCAGTTTTTCTCTGTTACTCTCTCTGTCACTCTGCCTTCCGACTAGCTTCATTTTCTCCTCAGGAAGTTCTTTACCTTTTTCTCCACCCACCATTTCCTGGACACCAAGGCCCAGGATAGTCCCGAATGCTCTAGGGTTAGCTACATCTTATTGAAAGGCAAGACGAGGATGAAAGTGGGAGGGACTGAAAATTACAATGTGAGTTTCCTCATGGATCTCTCTGATTACATCATTCTTCCTTCTACCATCCCCAGCAACCTCCGCCCCAGCCAATCTAAATGGGTCCTCCTGCAGCCTTCAACAGATGCATCGCATATTGCTGGGGCATTGATGACATTCTGCTCTTCGCATATCTTTTCCTGGGTGCTAATGGGTGGGTGGGTAGCCCCAGCAGAGACAGACAGCTTAGTAATGGCTCTGAGAAAAGGCTAGCAGCCTGTCTCTGCCGTGTGATGGTTGGAATCACCAATTTTTCATATATTATTACTCTGGTCAAATAGGCATGGCTTTAAATCCTGAATTCAGCTGGGTGTGGTGGCACACACCTTTAATTGAAGCACTGGAGAGGCAGACCCAGGCAAGGCTCTGTAAGACTGAGGCCGGCCTGGTCTACATAGTGATTTCCAGGACAGCTGGGGCTATAGGGAGAACCTATTTAAAAAAAAATCGTGAAATATTTTGTGACCTCATGGAAATTATTTAGCCTTTCCAAGACTTCCATTTTCTTTAAAATAAGGCTAATTATAGTGCCTAACTCTCTTGAGTTTACTGTGAGGATTAGTTGCAATAATGCATATAAAATGGTAACAGAGTGCCCATAGTAAGTGCTCAAGGAAACACAGTAATGATAATTATTACTATTGCTATCATGTGGTTAGAATCAATGTTCCACTATTTATTTCTGAATGAGTCTTGGCTTCTTCCTCTGTAAAATTATAGGAAAATGATGCTACCTACAAAGAGGGTATTAGTGACTATGAAATGCATTAATGCATGGAGAGGCTGGCTGGGGGTCCTATTAGGAAAATGAAACTAATTGTATTTCTTGAGAAGAAGGACCAGTCTTCTTTATCCAAGAATATTACCAAAGCACCTAGTTCTCAGGAGCAATGGCTGATAAGTGGTAGTCAGTATTGCTATTATTACTGGCAGCCAAGAGGCTCTGTCCATTTATCCCTAGAGTCTCAGTTATGGGCAGATTGGTTGATTGTTTGTTAAGTACTTATTACAGACCAAGATGCCAGTGAACTTGTGCTACCTCCATCTCCCTCTCAGAAATCTGTGTCACTTATCAATTTCATCTCAACGTAGTGATTTCATTTGGAAATAGACTTTTGCTGGTATCTTTATTTTTCATCCACTTATCCTCAATGAGAGAGTGGGTTTTTGTTTTATTTTGTGTGCTGAGTGGTTTTGCTTCTGTAAGATAGGCACAGGCACAGGGTTGGAAAAGTCTGAAGGAATCTTAACCCCACCCTTTCTGTACCTCACCGCACCCCTTGAATTCCTTCCACCCTCATTTCTGCTAGGCATGAGAAGTGCACACAGTTTGTCAAACAACCAAAATGAAAACACCACATACATGCTTTTTTTCGCTGTAGTCTTCCCTTTGGGAATGGACCCAGTCAGTGTGGCCTCTAAGCAGCCTACCTGAGGGTTCATTTTGGCCACAAGAGAGAATCAATGCAAATCTCTCAGGAATTAGGCAAAATAAAAACATAGCCAAATGTCTTTGAGTAGAGGACTAGAAAGCAGGTGATTCTGAGAAGGAAATGACAGCCACCTTGTGTGGAGACCTTTCCCACGCATCATCTCACTGGACACTCCAAACAACTCCATGTAACATGTTCTGCCACCATCATGCTCATCCCACAGATAAGGGTCGGTCAGAGAGGTTAGAAGACCTACCCGAGGTCACACCACTATAAAGAACTGTTTAGAGATATTAAATGCTTAATCAGTATCCTAAACCAGCTAGTGCTTCAGTGGTCACTCACAAGCCCTCACTCAAGCGTTTGCCCAGTGACAAAGTCCCTTCCAGTTCTTTCTCTCCTTCACCACTCCTTTACTTTTGTTTGCCACTCAACAGATTGACTGGAGTTGAGTATATGCTTTGAGTGAGCTCAGTATGAGACAGAGGAGGGTTTAATCACAATCAGAAAATGTACTTGGTATAGTTACTAGCCAGTGAGTTTCATTCTAAGGACAGTTACCCACCAACTTGCAGGTATCTGCTATTGAAAATGAAAACGGAACTGGATTAGATTAGGGGGTCCCTACAAGGGGATCCCATCCCTTGAGATACTTTCGTGAAAGAAGGCAACTGGACCTGTCTGTCTACAAATATTATCCACACTACACAGCTGGTTCCCACTCTTTATCTAAAGCCTAGAGGCAAGAGTCAGTTCTGTCCTGATTCTCTAACTCTCCTATTTGGAATGATTAGAAATCACGTCTGAGTCACTTCTCTGACTAGAGGTAGGTGTGTGTGTGTGTGTGTGTGTGTGTGTGTGTGTGTGTCCCTTTGAACAACTTCTTGTTTGAAAGTCTGCCAGGAATGTGATGCGTTCTAGCCCCTGAAAGTCTTCATTTCCTCTCATCATCTACTTTTAATAATTCTATCAGCTTGTTTTCCCAGCCCAGCAATCCTTCCAATCTAGATGCAGGGAACTTCCATCCTTTCTGCCAGGAAGGAAGCAAAAAGTGTGCTCAGTGGAAGGAGGGCCAAATCTACTAGTCAGCTACTCCAGTGCTGATCCTGACTGTGGAGAGCCACAGCTCCCTGTGCTCAAGCCCAGAACTCTCCTCCGTATCCTGGGTATCCCACACAGGATACCAGAACATCCTCTTACCCAACAGTTGTTCCCTCAGGACCCTCCAGCCTCTTCTGGGGCTTTCCTCAAGGGCTTTCTCCAAGAACTGGAGCAGAGGACAAGATTCTAATCGGAATGGGTCCCCATTTTCCAAGAACCTCCCGTCCATCATCCAGAACAGGGAGAGATTGGAGAAGGGCTCGTTTTTCACCTTTGAACTCCCGCGGCCTGGAGGGGCCAATGTTAGCTGTCTCCCCAGGTCCTCTGGAGCTTGAACTCCTAAAATGGATCTGGCATCACCAAAAGCTCCTAAGCTTTCCTTTTTCTCTCTTCCTTGGTTTTAACGTCACCATCTCAGAGCTCACTGTGGAGTTCCAGTGTCTCTTGGGCTCCCCACTGATGCTGCTCTTTGAGAAAAAGGAAGAGTGGTCTTTCTTCTTGGTCTTTAACACTCCTCTAAAAGGGTCTGGCGCCCACTGGGGTACCAAGAGCTGTCTGGAATCTCAGCTGCTGTACGTTTAGTATTCACAGCATGTCTCTTCAAAAATGCCCTGAGATCATTCATCAGGCACTGTGCTGTGACTGCCTAGCTGCTTGCCTTCAGAGTATGTGCGTGTGGTGTGTGTGTGGCCAGGACCCTCCCTACATCTGCTGGTGAACACACACACACACACACACACACACACACACACACACACACCTTAACCTCCTTCCCTTTTCGCCAAACCAATCGCATGCTCCAAGCAGACCTCTGCCAGCTGGCAGACTGCGCTCTCACTGAGGTGGGCTCAGGGGCTGGGCCTGGACTCCAAGCTGCTTAAGCTCCAGTGCTGGGGTGAGGCTCTGCGGGCAAGAAGCCTGAGCTGAAACTCAAGGTGTGTGTGGATGTTGGCGGCGGTGGTGACCAGGAGGGGAGCCGCAGGGAGGGCATCCCTAGCAGAGGGCGAGCAAACCGGGGAAAGAACCAAGGTCAGGGGGCAGGGAACAGGAGTCCCCAAAGCTAGCCTGGCCGATGCCCCTTCCCTGCAGTTTTCACCTCTTCCCCCAGTCCCTTTCCCGTGCTCACTTTAGAAATTGGCTTGCACTCCTAGCTACCAGCAGTTCCCGGCAAAGCCTGGCTGGAAAGGTCGCGTTTCAGAAGTGAGGCAGCATCGAGCTGGGTGGCTGGGTTGCTGGGTCTTGTCTTGGGAGATTCTTTCCCCAATTGTCAATTTCGTGTTTATTTTTAGTTGTGACCTGAGCCAGCAGCTGCGCCTTTAAGCCGCTTCCCCATTCGGGGGAAACCGACGCCAGCACTCGAGGGTCGGGAGGCGCTGGAGAGGCCCCCATTTCTGCACTCCCCTCTTTCCTCCCCCTCCCCCCTCTCCCGCCCCATGTCCCCTCCCCTCCCCTGCTCGGCCGTCCGGCCGCCTCTCCGCTAGCCGTCACCTCGGCGCCTGCCGCACTCGGGAGCGAGAGAGCGACGAGCCAGCCACGGCGATGGTGCGGCCCGCCGCACAGCCATGGAGCCCGCCCGAGGAGCCCGCGCGCGCCGCTGCCAGCCTGCCCGCAGCCAGCCGCCTGCGCGCCAGCTCCCCGCGTCCCGGGCCAGCTGCGACCGCCCCGCCAACCTCCGCCCGCCTAGCCGCCCGGCGCCACTGAGCCCCACAGCCGTGCCGGGCTCGGGGGCACGGGCGCCCTAGTCCCGCCGCCGCCACCGCCGCCGCTGCTGCCTCTGCCTCACCGCCAAGGCGGAGGAGGAGAAGGAAGAGGAAGGTAAGAAGCGCGCTGCCTCCAGGGGGGCGCGCCCGCAGTCTCTGCCCGACCAGGGCTGGGTCTTGGCGGCACCGGGTCACCCCGCCTCGGCTCGTGGGCGACCCGTGCTTGTGCGCCCCCGGGAGCCAGGGGCAGGGTTGGGGGAGCCGAGTGTCGGGCGGGCTACCTGGAGTTTGGGCGGTTATGGGGAGCGGCAGGCTGAGCACCCACTGGTGAGTCGCGGGCTTGGCGGGCTCGCCCTGGCTGCCTGGGTGCAGGGTGAGGAGTCCAGCGCAGGGAGTGCAACGCGTTCATTATGGAGCCTTTGTGTGCGCGCAGGGCTGTGGGTACCATTGGGAGAGCTGGTGAGATGCGGGGCCTGGATGCTGCGAGGTGGCCACTTAGCCGGGTGTCCGAGAAGCCCGAGGCGCAGGGATGCCAGAAACAGCTGTTTGAAGCATATGCGTGGTTCCTGGGGCCATGTTCAGAAGCGGACAGGGACGCGCACACACAGCCGCACCACAATCGCTGCGCTCAACCAGCTCAACCACAGGCTCCCCCATCCAAAGACTAAACACACAGACGCCCGCGAGCGCGCGCGCGCGCGCGCGAACACACACACACACACACACACACACACAGACACACACACACACATACACACACACAGACACACACACAGCTGCACTTGCCCCCTTCTATCAAGATGCTAAGAAAGCAGTCACCCAAATACACACACAGCTACATGCACCCCCTCCAGCTCCACCAAAACACGCACACACACACACACACACACACACACACACACAGAGTTCTTCTCATCCTGGTGCTTTGAAGCTCAAAGAAGGTGTATTTTTCTCAGTGTCCCTAAGAAACTACATGACAACTGCACATTACTGCAGATCCAGTACCTGCTGCTCACCACACACCAGCGAGCGAGCGAGCAAGCTAGAGAGCGAGAACACGAACCATCCCACCCCCTAAGCTTCTGTGGACACCTCCACCAGGGCTCCAAGAACTCCATTCTGGCAAAAAAACAAAAAAACAAACAAACAAAAAAAAAACCAAAACATGCCCAACTCTTATACTCACTTGTGGCCCTCCATACCCGAGCAACCGGGCTTCCTACACACACTCGCTCACACACATACACATACTGAAACCATCGCACACGCAAATGTTTGACACCTTCCCCTAAAAGCAGGTGGTAGCCCCCCCCCCCACAGCTGCCACTAACGTGCTTTTGCTCACAGTAAAGGCTAAATTCTGCCAGAGCTGCCCTCTCCCTTGGCATATTGGCCCTCTTGCAGAGCCCTGGATCCCTCAGGGGGTCCTCGGCGTCCTGCAGCCCTTGGGGAAGGTGGGGTCTTCTCTAGACTGCAGCCCATGGGAGAAACTGCTGTAACAGCAAGGTTCCCTTGGGGGCGCCCTTTTCAGGAGCGGAGGGTGGGGAACTCTGCTGACTCAGAGTGAAGCACCAATTGAGTTTTCCCAGCCGAAGACTGTGTAAACAGCGTGCACACCTTAGCCTAGGGGGTCCCCCTTAATGTGAGAATTCTGTCTAGGAACCCATAGCTGGGAGACCTCGCCCCTCCTCCCCCTGCCTTGCCTGCCAAGCTCACTGCAGGAGAAGCTGGGGGAACCCAGTTTGCAGCTTTCGGGGAGCAGAAAGCTTTCCTGGGAAGCCTTTGCTGTTTCCACTAAGCAAAGGGCTCTCTGCTCTCCCAAGGGAGCACCTCAACAAGACTTGGCCTTGCCCAAACAAACATGCCGCATCTACTCAGTTCCCTGACTTTTGATTTTTCATGGAAGGAACCAATTTGCCCCCAGTAGCTTGGCTTAAGGGTAGTAACCCTAAGGTGAAAAAAGGCGTCATGAGTGTGTGGAGGGGGACTCAAGGTTGGGGGAACAAGGACTAATGCGTCTGACTGAATTAAGTAGAGACACCAGAGACTGTAGCCCTGGGTAAAATCGTGACAGAGATAGCTTCCACGTCAGAGCCCCTTCTCTGCACCAGCCCCTCCCGCCCACTGCTTTGGGCTCCTTGGGTCCCTTTCCCGCCCCTTAGACCGTTAAGGCGGGGCTTTGCTCCTTTCTCTGTCAAATCTGATGACAGAATCCCTGCCAGGGCAAGCCATTAATAGCTAATAGGACGTTACTGCTTATACCTCATAGGTAACATTTACCAATTTTGAAGGAGGCAGAAGAGTGACTCTTTTGATGATATTTTTCAGGCACCTGTGGCAGGACCCAGGCCAGAAGCATTTGCAGATACTGTCGTTTGTTTGGGCCTGAGTTGTTGTACATGGTGTGCGTGTGTGTGTGTGTGTGTGTGTGTGTGTGTGTGTGTGTGTAGTGGAGAAGTGAAAAGATGGGATGTAATTATGGAAGGTTTTGAGGCCTGCAGAGCAAAGATTTAAATGGATGTGAGAGATGACTGGGAGCCACTGCAGGATCCTGAGAAGGGAGGGGGATATGATCTACGCAGGAGAGAAACACTCTGCCTCATGTGGAGACATCACACCCACCACCACAATTACCTTGCAAGTGTGGGCTGAAGGCCACCAGAGAGAGAGGAAGCCAGCCAGAATAGGGGGTGGGTGCTTCAGGCCCCTGGCTCTGGGCATCTTGCAGATCTGCACCAGGCTGCAGAGTGGCCAGACTATGGGCTTAAAGCCAGCAAGTGCCCCCATAAGCACAGGCTAATGACGTCTTGGTACTGTGGCTTTGGACAGTGCAGTGGAGTTTCTGCTCCCCTGGAGAAAAGGCCTGCGAACTCTTACCAGGCTGCAGACTCCATTTTGAGTGAGACAGGGGGCCCTCCCTCTGGTAAGTAACACAGTCCACTGGTCTTGAGAAGTGAGCTGTGTGGCCTCAACTGAGGGATTTTGCCACCACTGCCATCCTTTAGTAGTGCTAGTAGTAGACTGGCAAAGTACAACAAGAAATCTCTGGGATTGCCTGTGACAGACACAGATTCGGCACTGGAATGTGGGAGTGTAGAAAGAGGAGATGGAGAGAGGCAGGCACAATCCTGGGGAAATCTGGGTAATAGAGAGTGTTGGGCTAGCACTACCTCACTGCAGCAACCCCAGGACAGACCTTGGAAGGAGCACGGGTGGGAGCAGTGCAAGAGAAGCCTGCTACTCATCTACCTATGCCCACTCTGCATAAATGATGGGGCTCCAAGCTTACCCAGATAGGGTACCCCAAGAGGACAGGCAATAGAAACACTCTTTGACCTTTTGGAGGCTCTAGGCTAACTAAAACCATGAACACACACACACACACACACACACACACACACTCACATATAAAAATCATGCAGTTATCTCTATCTTCTCCATCCCTCTCCCTCACCAACTCTGTTTTCCTTCCCTTTCTCCCTCCCTCCATCTCTCCCTTCACTGACCTGGACCAAATTATGAGCAGTGTGGCTCATGCAGACAAGCTTGCATTGTGGGGGTTCAAACCTTCTCATAGATCCTACCAATCACTTCTATGTGGCATTGGGATGGTACCTATTAATGCTAGGCAAAGACTATGAGCTTGGGAAGGTGTCTGGGAGGAACCTACACCCAAGCCAGCTTCAGCTTGTGATCAGCCTTGAAACCATTAACATTTGCAGCAGGAAACTCTCATCTGGTTTTTCTTTCAAGGACTTATGTTTGCCTCCTTACCATAAATTCAAAAAGATAAATATTCTCTTGTGTTTCCTGCAGCCAACATGAAGCATTTTCCAAATGAGTCTGCACAGAATTCTGAAGACTAGGGGCTAAAAGGTAGGGTTGGGAGCAAATGGAGAGAAACTGCCTATCTTTCCTTATTTTCAGCTCCCCCACCCCTGGCCCTCAGCTGAGACCTAACAAAAAGGGCAATGAGGGATCTCGGGGTTATATATTGTTCATTAATGACAGGAAGCACACACTTTTTCTGAAATCAAGAGCACCAACCTTATAGTGCAACATTAACAGCCCGGTGCATGCTGCATGCTAGTGCTTACTCCCTGCTAGTCAGAAAAATGAGCCTGGAAATTGCAGTTCTTGTATGACGAGGCCTCAGGGGAGAGAGAGAGAGAGAGAGAGAGAGAGAGAGAGAGAGAGAGAGAGAGAGAACAATGGATGGATGGATGGAGAGAGGGAGGGAGGGAGAGAGAGAGTGAGAGAGAGAGATTAATTTCAATTACTGTGACAAAACACTCTAACCAATACCAACTTGGGGAGGAAGGGTTTATTTGTCTCACATCTCCCAGGTCACAGTTCATCACTTAGGGCGCCCAAGGTAGGAACCTGGAGGCAGGAGCTGAAGCACAGGCCATGCAAGTTACTGGCTTGCTCCCCTGGCCTATGGTCAGCCTGCTTTCTTCTACAATACAGCACAACCTCCCTGGGTGGCACCACCCACTGTGGGCTGGGGCCTTTCCACATCACTGGTTCATCAATAAAATACCCCCACAGACATGGTCACAGGCCAATCCAATGGAGATCATTCCCCAATTGATGCTCCCTCAACTCAAGTGTGTCAAGTTGACACTAGAGCTATACAGATAGACAGACAAACAGACAGATGATAGATATATGGATGGATAATAGACGTGTTTGTTTGTGTTAATGAACCTGAAAAGGAACAGATTTGTGTGTCTCAGCAATGACCTCTCTCTGAGCTCCAGCCTCACTCCACAGCCCCCATCCCTAGCTGTTGAACAGTCTGGTTACACTATTAGGACTCCTATTTGTGTGACCCCTCCTTTTTCCTTTCTCTTGCTAGTTCTCCTCCTATTCCACAGCTCCAGGTGTTCTCCAGCTCCTATTGCCCCCTTCTTTATTGCTGTTGGCATATATACAGCTGCATCACTGCTATCCCCTCTTACTTTTTTATGGACCATTCATTCCTACTTTTGGAGCCTAGACATTACCTTGCCTCTGGGGCCTGGCCATGTATCTACAGTTACTTCCAGAATCTCTAACCTTGAATGGCCTACAATCATCTTAGACTTAACATTAACATTTCACTCAGACTCCACAAGCTGACTTCATTCACTCCCAACAATGATGGGCTCTCCTGCCCTTTCTGTTGCCAAATCCACCTAATCTCCCAGAGCTCCTCTGACTTCTACCACTGCCTCACGTCTCCCCTATACCAGTCTCTTTCCTTTCCTGCAATATACACCCCTGTCAGATTAACATTCCAAAACATTGTTTATTCATTGACAGTTCCCCTCGATAATGCTTAGAGGGTGACAGCTGATTCCCTGTGGGAAGAATCGTAACTTCCTTAGCCTAATATTCAAGCCCTTCCTTGAATGGGCTTAACCTTGTGTACTCTTCCAACTGTGTTTCTCACTCTTTATTCGCATCATTGATTCTCAAACTTGAATATATATCAAAATTTCTATATGAAACTTATTATAATGCAGCTGCCTAGGCTTCTGAGTCAGTGTGGGATCTACCGTCCAGGAACATGAATTTTAACAAGTTTGCCAAAGTGGTTCTGATGTTCTTCTCTAACTTGAGAAAGACAGTTCCTTATTGGTCCTCAACAGCAGCCATGCTCTTCTAGTCTGGCTCGTGTACATTTGTCGCATCTAGGTTTTGCTCATCGCATCCCACTCACCGGGAAAGGCTTCTCCTCTCTTCCTATTGTCTCCTATCCAAATATCCCAACACCTGTCTTTCAGCTCTACAAGCAAAGTCACCTCCTCTCCAAAGTCTTCCCTGAATATTCTAGATTGCAGTGATCATTTTCCTCGTCTCTCCTTCCCTCCTTCTCTTGAACTCCTCTGGCATTTACCATCTCTAAAACACATTTGGCAAGTACATCACTAGGACATTCCACTAGTATTTCTTGAACCCCTTATTCATCTTCACACACAAGGATAATTTCTTAAAGGTTTTTGCCTTATCTACATTATAAATTCACTGAAGGAAACAATCAGATGTTTTTCATCTTCTTTTGTCCCCCAAAGGATGCATAGCAGGAGGTCAAAAAGCATTTGTTGAATTGGATTGGTATTTATATATTCATATGACTTAAGGATTCTGTTACATCATTTCATACACAGTTACTCAATAAACAATTGTTGAGCATCTACTACATGTAAATGTGATGGCTGTGATGGCTGTCCTGGACAGTCTAAAGAGAAAGGAAGGTCCTTATTCTCATTATTGGTCATCCTTGTATTTACAATGCTTAGTGCATAGAAGAGGTATTTAAACTATGTTTATTGAAGGGTTTAATGACTGAGTACGTGCCGTGTGTGTGTGTGTGTGTGTGTGTGTGTGTGTGTGTGTGATTAATGGACACATAAGTGACGGAATTGCATTCAGGTAGAAATAAATTGAGCCAGGCATGGGGTAGCTATGTTACAGAGAAATAAGATAGTCATGGAAGATAAGCTATGAAGGTAGACATGGAAATAGTGACTATTGCTTTTATTCTTTACTTATGAATATTTTTAACCTCTAAACAGAGAGGGGAAAGTATAATACTCAAATAGTGATTACACACATCAGAGAGGTGAATAGTAAATACTCATATAGTGATTATACACATGAGAGGGGTGAATAGTATAATAATATATAGTGATTGTCCACATTAAGCCAACATCAGACCTTTGCCTTATTTGCTTCATCTATTCTTTCTTTGCTGAAGTATCTGAAAAGAAAATGTAAATGTCAATCACATCATTTCATCTCATAAAAATGGACATTTTCCCTCAGATAACCATCGTACAATTAATATAGCTAACATGACTAACAACGCATTTATAGCACCCATTACCCAGTCCTTAATAAAACATCCCCAATTGTCTCAAAACTTCTTTTACAACTGACATTGACTCAAGATCCAAAATACTTCTTTTACAATTGACATTGAATCAAGATCCAAAATACTTTCGCTCCTTGTATTTGGTTATTTTTTTTTCCCTAAGGTCCTTTCAATAGTCCCCTTTCTTTGACTTGTTAGAGAAATCAGGCTATTTGTTCTGATGCTTTTTATTATTCTGGTTAGCCTTTTTCTTGTCCCTGTTCCTCTGTCCCCCATATTTCCTGTAAATGGATTTCATTAATTTCACATACATTTTTTTCATCTTGTTTCCCCACTTGGTAGATTGATTACAAAGGAATCATCCTGGAGGTAGGAAGATCACTTGGGCAGGTTGTTGCCATAGCAGGAAGGAAACAGAATGAAAGAGATGGATAGAGTTGAAGGTAGAAGAAACCTCATTTACTTACTAATTGAATGAGTGGCTTGAAGAAGGAGGAAGAATCAAAGAGGATTCAAAGCTTTGAGCTTGCATAACAGGGAGAATAGGAATGCTATCATATGTGAGGGATGTGTTTTTAATGAGAGCAGCAGGAATCAGGAATCAGGGTTAGATTAAAGGAGGAACTTTCTCACAGTAAGAAGCCATCTGCTGTTTTTTCTAGATAACACTGTCTTTCCCAGAAAATTTTTTGATCAGTAATACCACTTAGATATTTGGGCCTTCTCAAAAAAAATAAATAAATAAAAACACCTCTGACAATCACTCCTTATATTTAACCACCCAACTGAATCTTCAGCTTCACAGCCATGGGATGAAGGATAATGGGTACAGCTGTGGGAAAGGAACAGGTAATTTTGATGTCCCCTGTGAAAATCATCCAGTTGTCCCATATCATCATGGATTTCTGAGTCATCAGGCTTCACTGGAGGAGTAGAAGATGGCAGAGGTTAGGTTTTCTTATAGACTCAGTGAGCATAGCTCAAGACCCAAGTCCTTCTTTGACTTGGACAAAAAGACTGTTTACTGTAACCCCTTCTCCATCGAACAGGGAGCCTGTGTGGGCCTCAGCGGATCTTAGCAGCGATTTTGATCAAGGTACAAATTTATCCAACAACCCAACCCCGGGATAGTTACTAGGCTCTAAGAAAGCAGCAGGATCTCTGTCTCTCTCTCCTCTCTCTCTTCTCTCTCTCCCTCTCCCCCCTCCCCACCTCTTCCCTCTCCTCCCTCTCCTCCTCCCTCCCTCCTCTCCCCCCTCTTCCTCTCCCCCTCTCCTCCCTCTCTCCTCCCTCTCTCCTCCCTCTCTCCCTCTCTCCCTCTCTCTGCCTGCCCCCATCTTTTTTCTTTCTTCTTGCTCTCTCTTGAGCTCTCTTCCCTCCCTGTTCTGTCTCTTCCCGCATACATTTATCCTCTCTAGTTAATCAAACACTGGCCCCTGCAGCCCATTGTGTCTCACATTGATCACTTAAGCAGCATTATTGATCGCCCAGAAAACCTTAGGAGGTGGGAGTGTTTGGGAAGCTGGATCTGACAGCAGATTGGTTGCTGAGGCTTCTCTGAGCAGCATCAGCTCTTCTGCTGACTGAACATTTTTTGTTGTTATTGCTATTGTTTTGTTGTTGAGTGGTTTGTTTGAGAAGTGGGGAGACACATACAGAGGAGATCCTTAGTGAATCTTCATTTATTTCGTCCTCCCTTCCTTTACAGGTAAGGTAGGCAAACAAAATTTGATGAAGCACTCTTTTGAGAAATGGTCTCCCTTTAGTACCAGCTGGCGTGGAGCTCACTATGTGGACCAGGCTGCCCTTGAATTCACAGAGGTCCACCTGCCTCTGCCTCCAGAGTGCTGGGATTAAAGGTGTGCAGTAGCACCCCAGGCAGATGAAGCATTCTTGAGTTTTGTCCTAGATCCATATTTTGGTGAGAAGGGGAAAACAACGGCCTTGCTCTGTAGAGATTCATAATTTAATATAAGAATAATAGTCAGAGGAAGCAACAAAGAATAATATGATATGGAAAACAATTAGATGCCATATGATTTACTCTAAACAGGAAGCACTATAGGGGCTCAAGCATTCAAGAGAAAGAAATTGTGGACTGGAACAGAGAAAGTGTAGGCTGGAACAGAGGGAGAAGGCTTCCCCAAAGAGGTTGAAATTAAGTTAGGTTTTGTATAATGTGTGAGGTTAACATTGCTGACTAGGAAGGAAAAAGCTTCCAGAGGGAGAGGTGAGACGTAAGAAAAACGTTTCAAGTGGGGACAGAGGAATCCAAGAAAGGTGAAAAGAGGTCTGAATGGAGGAGCCAGCGGGAGTGGAGGTACAGTGTGGGGCGTGCAAATGTTTGGCTGCAGGAGAGCTTTTGATGTCAGGAGGAAGAGTTTGGACTTGGAGAGACAGAGACACTGAAGAGTTTTTAGACCACTGCACACAATGGTAGTCAAGCAACAGGAAGAATTCCCTGTAATAGGAGACGTGAGACCAACTTGTCAGATACTACAGCAATCCAAATTCCAGTTGATGAGAGTAGTGGTGGTGGGCAACAAGAGAAGGATCACGGTCAAAGGGTGCTTAGAGCATCCATCACCTGGTAAACCAACTAGCACTTTCTCTTGCTTTGGTTTTATCTCACTAATTCCAGAACTCTTAGCCTTAAGTACTCATTTATTCTTTTCTCTGTGTCCTTAGGCTCTGCAGGGGTCATAAAGTTACTGGAGTTCAGAAGGCAATGGGTTGACCAGTCAGCCATCTCAAGTAGAAAGGATTGGCAAAGGAGCCTTTCTTGTTATGACTTTATTAGTGAGCAATGAGGAATCTAGCTGCACAGTCTTGTGACGATAAGAGGTGCCAAGTATTCTGTCCCCCAACAAAGAGGTTTCAGGCAGGGGCTGCGTGAGTCTGGCCTGTTTCAAGTGCAAGACCACTGAGAGCTGCTGGGAATCAGAAGACATGGTTCAATTTCTGGGTAGAATCCATTTGAAAAATCCTCTGAGCACTTGGGAATCATCCCAGTGGAGGTCACACATGTGCCTGGGTATGGCAAGAGCTACCACAGCACTTTGATGCCAGCTGAAGCCCTGGTGTTCCAGCTGGTGTGGAGAGCTAAGTAAGGAGTCCACAGGTAGATGAGAGAGTAGAGGGAGAGTCCTCTGCCTGCTGACTTGTCTCCCCCACCAGCCTTTCCCTGCCTGCCCAACCTGCTGAATATTGACTCTGTGCAGTTATCTGTGCCCAGTCTCCACATTCCCGGTTGGATGAAGTAGAGAACTTCGGATAACGGGGTAGGTGTGTGAGAAAGAGACATTTCAGCCTTTCTAGATTCTCTTCTTGGAGAAGGATATGGTGCCTTGTGAACAGAACAGGTCTGCCCAGGCTGTGGGCTTCTAACCACCCAGGGAGCTCGGCTTTGGAGGCAGGACCACCCAGCCAAGCAGGCTTGTCTTTTTTCCTGATCCAAATCCACTGGGGAAATTGAGGAACAGATGGCTAGACTGGTGGATGAGCACAAGCCTGCACACGCAGTAATGTGCATTCATATACACACGCACTGCAGAGTCTGTCAACCAGCAGCCTCCATCAGTTCCCTGCTGAAGATTTCTGTTATGATTTCTGTTTAGTCTTCTGCTTGCTGATTTGAGTTTGGAGGGTGGTTGGAAGGAGTGTGGCTAAGAAGTGGGCAGGTGTGCAGGCTGAAAAATGCTTATGCAGGTGAGGAACTGGGAAGAGAGAATGCAAGTCGCTGACTAGGGGGTTGTCATATTTATTACCCTTCTCACGGAAAAACCCACTGAAGGCTGCAAAAAGAGGTCACAGTGGCAACTACTGACTTAAAGACTCAACTATGCTGGTATTAAGGTGTCTCCATTTGGAAAAATCTGCTCTTGTGGTTTTGCTCCCAAGGATTATCTTTGCACTCTATATTCCCTACTATAATTGTTCTCTTCATCATTCTTCTCAGATGGATCCAAGCAAGTTAGTTTCAGATGCTTAACCATTGACACAGGGAGAAAATGAAGCACCCCGTTGACTTTGAAATGAGCCTTGCTTCTGATCCTGTATCAACATGGCCGTAAGTCAGTCGGGATCTTGCTCTTGTGAGTTGGGCTCAGACAACTTGCCACCTCAGTTGGCTGGCAAGGTTGCCATGTGTGTGTCATGCCAGCTCTGTTGCCAGCATCCACGAAAACAGAGAATTCAGGTATGACTAAGAAAGTAAATGTTCCACATTTATTTCATTACCTACAGTTGAGCTGGATTCTTTCTAATATGTATGGAAATCACTTACCGACAAAGGTAAAGGAGAGGATAGGCTGGATGTGGTGGCGCACGCCTTTAATCCTAGCACTCAGGAGGCACAGGCAGGTGGATATTTGGAAGTTCAAGGCCGGCCTGGTCTACAGAGTGAGTTCCAGGACAGCTGGGGCTACAGGGAGACCCTGTCTCAAAAAGATAAAAAAAACACCCAAAAAGATAAAGGAGAGGGATCCTTAAAGAGAGCTACCAGCCTGCTGCTGCCACATGCTTTAGAAATGGGCACTCAGAAAGTCCAAATCAAAATTTCTTTCCTTCCTCCCTCTTTTTTTTAGTCTTTTTGAGACAGGGTCTCCCTGTAGCCCCACCTGGCCAAGAATACACTATGTAGATCAGGCTGGCCTTGAAGTCACAGAGATCTTCCTGCCTCTACCTCCCCAGTGCTGAGATTAAAGGTGTGTGCCACCATGTCCATGCCCAGCTCCTTCCTCCCTCTTTATGGGTTTCTATACTTACTCCAAATATAGCTTGTCTTGGTTTGGAATTCATGGTGATTGCTAGAAATATGACAACCTAACCTTTATCCCACATTCCACTTCCGTGTGTGGAGGTGGAGTGGGGGGATGCACTTGCCATGGCACACCTGTGGAGATCAGATGATAACTTGAAAGAGTTGGCTCTGCCCTTCCATCACATGGATTCTAGGGAGCAAACATTTGGGTCAGGTTTGGTGAAAAATGCCTTTACCTGCAAAGCTCTCTCACTGGTCCTTACCACTATTTTAAATTCATCACAGCTAAAACCAAACCTGAAATGTCCACCCCACCTTCCTCTCTTTGCTGTCTCCATCACTCTTCCAATAGCTCAAGGGCTGAGCCTCAGGATCCATCCCTGCTTTGCTATGCAGTCAATCTCTACCAGGTCTCAGAACTTCATCTCCCATAGGTTCCTCATGAATCCACCCCTTCTTGAGCACTCCCACTGCCAATATCCTAGCCAAGATCCCATAAGCTTACATCTGGATTGGTACACCGACCTCCTTAGTGGCCTCTCCACACCCAATCTTCCAATGCTGCTGCCAAAAGAAGCTCCTGGCTTCATCTTTATACTATCCAGAATGAGCTTTTCTTAATGTGTTGGTATTACCCAGCAATAATTCATTATCATGGCCTTTGTCCATTATATTAAATCGGAAACCTCTCACACTTAGTCAGCTTACCATCACTCTAATAAAATACCTGAAACAATTATCTTATAAAGAAAAAAGGGTTTATTTGACTCAAGATTCTGGAGACTATGGGCCAAAATTGGGTGATTCCACTGCTTTGAACTTTTGGTGAGAGCAGCACATCTTGGACTATGTGCAGGAGCAAAGGCTCATACTATGGGCCGAGTCAGAGAGAGACACGAAGAGATGGGGAAGTCCCATAATCTCCCTTCCAAGCAGATCTCCAAAGATCTAAGAACCTCCACAAGGCCCACTTCCGTTTTTTTCCAATTTTTTAACTGAATTTTTGCACTTTTCTTTTTCAATTTTATTGATTTTTTGTATATTTCATACAGAACACCTCCGTCAATCTTAATCCCCTTTATACCCCCTCCCCACTAGCACTCCCCCACATCCTGCCCACTGGAATTCATACACTCTCTCATTTGCATGAAGGCCATTGTGTCAAGTTAGTGTCCCTAGATGTTCTTCAGTTCAAGTTCATCCATTTAGGTCTAGTCAACCCATCCAGAGTCCCTTGCTTTAAGATCAGCTCTTCCTCACCCAGCAATAATCAGCTGCCAATATTTATTCTACTAAGTTTGTTCCCATTTCCACAGTCTTATGCTAGGTTTTGTCTGTTTAAGTTTGCATAGGTCTTGTGGTTGCTGACACTACTACTATAGGATCATATGAACAGGGTCCTCAGAGCCTGTAGGATTCAGTTTCCATAGGGTCATGCACCTCCTCCCTGGCTCTTAAAATCTTTCTTCCCCCTCTTTCACAATAGGCCCTGAGCCCTGGATGAGTGAATCTTAATATACGAGTCCTGTCCAAGGACCCACACTTTGCAGACTCCTAATCTCCATGCTTTGGCCATTTGTGCCCTGTTGTGTTCCTGGCTCTATGTTGCATGAGGGAGCTTCATTACTGAGAGTTGAGAGATTCAATAGTGTCCTGTTTATCTCTTCTATGTTTCATGAGCCTTAAATGTAGAGGTTGCATTGTAGAGGTGCCGCTTAGGCTTGGGCAATTCACAGACAATGTCTGTGTGTGACCAGCTGTGATACACTGTAATAGTCTCCATCTGGTGCAAAAGAAGCTTGTTTGATGAGTGGTGAGTGGGATACTCAACTGTAAAAATGAAGATACATATTGTTTTTGTTTAAAAATTATGGTACATGGATTTGAGATCTCCTGAGCCCAGCGGCAGGAAGAGGGGAAGACAGATTTGAGATCTCCTGAGCCCAGCGGCAGGTGCCGGGACGCGGGCTGAAGAGCGCCCCCCCCCTGCCAACTGAGATTACGAAGAAGGATCTGAAGGAGGCAAGCAAAGCACGCCTTCAACACAGTGAAGAGGCATTTAGGACTCACATTGGAATACAGGCAAGGAGAAGCCCATATGCCAGGATCACGAAGAAGAGACTACACTGGAAAGGTGCAGGATAATCCTGTGCCAAGTTTTACCAACCCTATGGATGACTCTGCAGTGGGATCCCTCCGGGATGCCCCGGAACACAGACTCAGAAACAAATTGGGAACAGAACTTAAAGAACGACAAGATCTAAATAAAAATTAGAACTAGAAAAGAATGAGGATGAGAGAGAGAGAAAGAAAAAAAAAAAAACTCCGGAAGGAAGTAGAAACACTGAAAAAGATCCCCATGCCGAAAAAGAAAAAGAAACCAAGCCAGGACAAACAAAAGAGCTACAAAAAGAGATCAAGAAGCGCCAAAAAGAAATAGAAACACTAAATAAATCAGAAGAGGAAATGAAAAAGGAAATCAAACACTCATCCATTCAAGAGGAAGGAATGAAAAAAAGCCTCAGAAGCAGAATGGAGGAAGCAGAACAAGAATATCAGACCCTGGAGACAAACACAGAACAACTAAAAACCCAAGGAAAGAGTATGAAAAATTTAAAAATACACAAAAATTGAACAACCAGGAGCTGTGGGGACACTATGAAAAGATCAAACCCGCATCATAGGAATAGAGAAGGAGGAAGATCCCAGAGAAAGGTATGAACAATCAGATCTTCACCAGAATAATAGATGAACACTGTCCCCAAACTAAAAAAGACAAACGCAATACAATACAAGAAGCACATAGAACTACCAACAGACAAGATCGAAAAGAAATTCTCCACGCCCATCATAGTTAAAATGCTGGACACCCAAACAAAGACAAAATTGTTAAAGCCACAAAGAAAAACCCCACAACACCACCCCCGCCCCCCCCAACCCGCCCCCCACACCCCAACCGCCTCCCCCGAGCACCCACCGAACACCGCACCCCCCGCCCTCACCCCCCCCGCCTCCCCCCGAAGGCCGGGGCACCACTGAGACAAGTGACCTATAAGAGTAAACCTATCATAATTACAACGGACTTCTCACAGCAAACGATGAAGCCAAGAAGAAACCTGTAGCAAAACATTCCCAGTGTTGAGGGAAAATGGATGCCAGCCCAGGTTACGATAACCCAGCAACAATGTCAATCAGAGTGGAAGAAGAGAGGAAAATCTTCCAATGGAACATAAACAACTTGAAAGACTACATGTCCGGAAAACCAAACCCAATACTTGAAGCAAATCCCAAGGACAGAAGAAAGAGCAACCAACCCCAGGAAACTAGAAGAGAAAATAAATAAGCATAACTTGCAGAAGTAGAAACCTAAAATGAAACCGCAGATGGATAATAAGGCTAAAGGAAGCAAACACAAACCTATCAGTCCATTAACCTTAATATTAAGGGACTAAAGTCCCCAATCAAAAGACATAGACTTGGGGAATGGAGAGGAAACAGAATCCCTCGATATGCTGTCTGCAAGAACACATCTACCTTCAAGGACAGGCACCACCTTAAAGTGAAGTGATGGAAAAAAATATTCCAAGCACTGGTACCAAAAAAAGCAGGTGTTTGCTATTTTTAAATTTATTCCGGATAAAGAGACGTCAAAGTAAAAGAAATCAGAAGAAGAGACAAAGAAGGCCATTACAAGTTTATCAAAGGAACAATCCACCAAGAGATTTCACAATTATGAATATATATGACCCAAACTCTGGTGCACAAACTTTATAAGCACAATTCCACAGGACAAAATCCAGACTAACCCCAGCACACTCCATAGTGGGAGAGTTCAATACCCCACTGAGTCCTTTGGATAGGTCCACAGGAACAAAAAAGAAAAGAGAGACATCTGAACGAATTGATATCACCAAAGGGACCGCATAGACCTCTACCAAACATCCCATCCTAATACCAGAGAAGACACTGTCTACTCAGCACCCCACGAACATTCTCCAAAATGGACCACATCCTGGGACACAGAAGAAACAGCCACAATAGCAAAAAGATTGAAATAATTTCCATGCATCCTGTCAGACCACAGTGAAATGAAGCTCAACATCAACACCAGGACAAGCCCTCCTGCCTACAAGAACACATGAGACTAAACACACACTCTTGAATAATGAATGGAGTCAAGGAAGAGATAAAGAAAGAAATAAAAACCTGCCTGGAACTGAATGACCAATGACAATACAACACAACAAAACTTATGGGATACCTTAAAAGCAGTCCTAAGAGGGAATTTATACCCTGGGTGCCTAATTAGAAAAACAGAAAGAAGCACACAGTGAAAATATTCTAACACTAACAGCTAAAAGCATTGAGAGGCAAAAACAGATGAACCCGAACGCAACACAGGAATAACAAATCAGAGCAGAAATCAATGAAATAGAAACAAAGAAAACAATAACAAAAAAGCAATAAGCCAAAAGTTGTTCTTTGAAAGAATAAAAACACGATAGACGACCTCTAGCCCAGTTAACAAAAAGGAAAAGAAGGAAACAACGCCAAATCAAGACAATCTTGATGAAAAGTGAAATATCACAACGGACAAGAAAAGATCAAGAAAATTATATGGAATATTACAATAACCTATATTCTTACTACCAAGTTTGAAAATCTAGAAGAAATGGATGAATATCTAAATCTTTGGGAATCAGCACATCTTGGCCAAGAGAAGAAGCAGCTTAAACAGACCCCATAACAGATGAAAGAAATAGAGGATGTAGTAAGAAGCCTCCCAACGAAAAAAAAGCACAGGCCCAGGCGGTTGTTCACAGCAGAATCTATAAAACATTCAAAAGACCTACACCATTATTTCTGAAACTGTATAGAAGTATACAATCACAGGAACGCCTCCAAAATGCCTTCTATGAAGCAAACTCACTCTATTAACAAACCAGGCAAAGACAGAACTAAAAAGAGATTATAGACCCATCTCCCTCATTAACACAAATGCCAAAAATTCTAAACAGAATACTGGCAAATCGCATACAGACCCACATCAAGAGAAGCATCCATCATGACCAAGTTGGATTCATACAAGAGATGCAGGGAGGGTTCAACATACGAAAACCAATAAACATCATCACCACATATAACCGGAATCAAAGACAAAAACCACACCTCATCGCAATTGATGCTGAAAAAGCCTTTGACAAAAATCCCACATCCCCTTCATGCTTAAAGTCCTAGAAGGAATTTGTTGGAGGATCATTCCTCAATGTAATCAAAGCCTAGACAGGAAACCCACAGCCAATATCTCCTAAATGGGGAAGGAACGGAAACATTCCTTTAAAAGGTAGGAACTCGGCAAGGCTGCACCCTATCGCCACTCCTCTTCTATATAGTGCTTGAAACCTTGCTAGAGCAATAAGGTAAGAAAAGGATCTTAAAGGATACTAATTGGAAAGAGGAATCAAACTAGCCTCTGTGGCTGATGACTGATTGTTTACGTCAGGATGCAAAAACCTCCACCAGAACTCCTAGAAAACGATTAACACTTCAGCAAAGTGGCAGGATACAAATTAACCTAAAAATCAAGGCCTTCTTTACACACCAACAAGCAAGCACTGAGAAGATTCAAAGGAGACCTGCCCACTCACATAGCCTCAAAAACAATAAGATACCTAAACAAAAACTAACCAAAGACAAAACCAAAGACCTTACAAAACAAAAATTTTAAAACGCTTAAAGAAAGAAAGTGGAAAGAAGACTCAGAAGATGGAAAAACCTCCCATGCTCATGGATTGGGGAAAATTAACAGTGTAAAAATGTCCATTTTACCAAAACTCTTGTATAGATTTAATTGCTCCAATCAAAATCACCAAGAGTTCCTTCACAGGCCTGGGACCAAAGTTCTTAAATTCAGTTGGAGAAACAAAAGACCCCGAATAGCCAAATCAAATCCTGAGTGAAAATAGCTACACGAGGGATCTCTATACCAGATTTTTAAACTATACTACAGGGCTATAGTCCATAAAAACAGCTTGGGAAACAGGCACAAAACAGACCTGTTGAACAGCAATGGAAAAAAACCTAAGATCCAAATCTGAGCACATACAATTTTCAGCCATCGCATATTTGACAAGAGGGGGGCCAAGAAACACAATAGAGAAAAGACAGCATCTTCAGCAAGTGGTGTTTGTGGAAAAACTCTGGATCACCACTTGTGAAGAATGAAATTAAATCCCTACTCTCGCCCTGTAAGAAAGTCAACTCCAGATGGATTAAGACCTCAACGTGAAACCAAAACTCTGAAGGGATAGAAGAAAAAGTTGGCAGCAGAATACAAGACCCATAGGCGTAGGAAGACTTCCAAATCAGACAGCACTGCACAAGATTAAGGTCGAAAATTGACAATGGTGGGACATCATCAAACTCAAAAAGCTTCTTTGTACATCAAAAGAAAACAATCAAGGAAAGTGAGAGAAATCCCACAGGTGGGAGGAAACCTTCCACTGCGATTTACATCTGACAAAGCATTGATTTCCAGAATATATAAAACTACTCAAAAAACAAAGAAAAAACGAAAAACAAACGACCCGCTCATAGATGGAGCAAAGAACTGAAACAGAGACTAACTCACAAGCAGGGAATTAGAATGTCTGAGAAACCCTCAGAACTGCCTCAATCAATCATCTATCACTTAAGGAAATGCAAATCAAAACCACTTTAAGATAATCATCTACTCCCAGTAAGACTGGCTAGGTCAAGAAAACAATGATACCAGTGCTGGAGAGGTGTGGGGAAAAGGGGAACACTCATCCACTGCTGGTGGGAATGTAAACTCGTACAGCCACTATGAAAGCAGTGTGGAGAAACCCTTTGGAGACCTTGGAATGAACTGCCACCCGACCCAGCCATACCTACTCCTGGGCATGTACCCCCAAGCACTTACCAACCACAGAGTACATGCACGGCCATGTTTATTATTCAGCTCTCTTCACAATAGCAAAGAGCTGGAACCAACCTAAATGCCCTCAGCACTGACGATGGATAGAGAAATGTGGTACATCTACACAATGGAGTTCTACTATGCGCAGTAAAGAAAGACGACATCACGGGCTAGTGCAGAAAATGGCTGGAGCTAGAGGACATCATGCTGAGTGAAGTAACACAGTCCCAGAAAAACAAACGACGAAGTATCATCATCTGTGGATGCTAGTTGCCAATTACCCAGTTGTAAGTATTTCTTGTGTAGGGGGCCCCTGAGCTTTTACAAAGCAGTTGGAGATAATGCATTTTGAAACAACAACAACAACAGAAAAGACTGCATCAAAGAACTGACTGAAACAGTGACTTCTGCTCCAACAGTCAACGCCCCATGGAAAATATAGAAAGACTAAGAGATGGAAAGCATGTTTGGCAGCAATGCACGGGCTCTGACGGAGGTGGGGGAATGGCGGGAACAGGGTTCGAGATTGTTAAAATAAATAAATAAAACATAAAAGAAAAAAAAAATAAAGTTGCATATGCCAGAAAAAAAAAATTATGGTACATGACTTATACTATAATTGCATCTGTCAAGAGATGGTCTGTATTTCTGTTATTATTGTACCATATTTGGACTGCACCAATATTCGTGGGTCCTAACAACTGTAGCTTCCCAATGAAATCTAGAAATTAGTATGTTTACTCAGGCTAAACAGAACTAGAAGAATTAGAGCCAATTCTCACTTATTCAGTGAAAATCGTTCACTGAATAACTTTTGAGTTCAAAATAATTTGACACATCAGAAATTTTTCTAAAACATTTTGAGTCATTATAAACCTATCTTTACAGAAGATGTCATGATGACTATTTGCAGTCTTTTCTTTGAGCAAGAGTTCTGTGAGTTTGATATTGTATCTTTTCTCTATATGGGTTGCTACTATCTTTGGCTTACTTTTACTTTGATAATTCTCTGATCAGTTCATTACAGAGCAGGCGCAACTGGCCCAGTGGCATCTACTGCGTCTGACTTCCTAGTGGCCCATGCAGCATGCAGCTCAATTCAAATCATTATATATCATTTTATAATAAGTATATATTATAGCTTGTATTATAATATATACTGTATATATATGTTATGATTCATATAATATTATACATTATATCACATTATATATGTACGGATATATATATATATACATAGTATATATATGTATATATATATATATCCCGTGTAAACAGTCTAATTTGTGTCCCCAAATGTCCTCTGTTATGCATATCCACTAGAGCCCCTGATTTAATCTGCCAAGAGTACCATGCTTGAAATAGGACTAGTGAGCAGTATGGTGGCCATTAAGACTGACTAAAAATTATGTATGAAAACACATAAAAAAATCAAATGAAAAAAGATGCAAGCTTCTACCTTCCCTAAAGGCCAGCTGTGGCGGTTCATTCTACATGTGGTCCTGGGCATCCAGGCCTTGATGTTGGCCCTCTTCATTACCAGGCACTAAAAAAGCTTTCCACTCCTTTTCTATTACTCTTCTACACCCCCAATATGCCTTTACCTATGTCCTACTTGAATTTCTAGAGCTAAAAATCATAGTCTGGAAAGTTAAAAAAAAAAAAAGGGAAATAGAAACTATTGTAACTAAATGGGTATACTTCTCAAACTAAAAATATGTAATTATATTATAGAATGTAAATTCACAATTCTATATGTCTACTAAAATTTCTGAAATTTGTTTGACAAAACTGTACTACCAATCTCCAACAATAATGTGAAATTCGTCACTGTTGCTATAAAATGAGTTTGCCTTCATTCCCTTTCCAAATTCTCAAACTATAGAATGGTTTTCAATGTAATCATGTTATTTCTTAAAGAAAGCAATGCCAATAAAATATTTTTAAAAAGAAAGACTATCTCTGCCCCTCCCAGTAGTCATCTGTTGACACAATTTCCTTAAGTGGGGTTGGAGATTCTAATTCACTTCCTCATGTCTATGCTGGGATTTTTTTTTCCTGGTTTGAGCTTGCATGAGACTTGTGCATACTGTCACCATTCCTGTGAATTCATATGAGTAACTGATCAGCTGTTTGAAAAATTCTGTTTCCTTATGAAGAAGTTTGACAAAGGTATCCTATTCAGGAATAAGCACTCAGTAGCCTCTCGTTCCATGGGCCAGTTGTGGTTTTCTGTGTTAACAACCACCTGCTGCATAAGGAAACTTCTCTGGTGAGAGTTGAGAGATGTGTTAATATATGGGTATAACAATAAGTCATTAGGAATCAGCTTAATATGATAACAATTTAGTAGAAAACTAGACTCAGGTTCTCCCGGATGTCCTGAGAACTGTTTAGCCTCAGGTTCCTAAGCCTGATTGATATCAATGCCATCCTGTGAAGCAGACTTAAATCAAAGAGTGGTTGGTTATTCCCATAATATTTGTGCCACTATCGCACCTATGGACAGATTTTTCCAAGCCAGTTGTTACTGTTCAGAAGATTCACACAGCTGGGTAAGGTTGATGATTATTTTCAGCCCGGCAGCTTGCACAACACCTTCCAGCAAATTGAATGCCAGCCAGTAGAGATGAGGCTCTGAAGTCATCATCAGCTTGATTTCTACTTCTCTGTTCTATAGTTCATGAATGTAGTGTCTTCAACAATAGCATCTTACCATCCAATTCTGGTAGGTAACCAAGAGCAAAGGTAATAAAGGCCCCACCTCTTAAATGTCCATGAGTAGCTCTCAATTCTGTTACCCTGGGAACTAAGGGTTTATTTAACATATGGATCTTTGAAGGACTACTACCCATATTAAAACCATAACACTGGCCTTCCAAGACCATCTTCTTGTTCATTTGCCTTCTCTTCTTCATCTCACTAATGTATGCCTATGGTTTTTCTGATTAATCCCTTCACTTTAGCCAAGACAGCCAATGTACCATATCCTCAAAACCTGACTTCTGGAGTAATTTTCTACCTGACACATCACACCTCAGTCCAAGACAAAGCTGACCCTGGCCCCTCTACCATAAGTAAATGCTGCCCATGTTTCTCTTACCACTGAGGTTCAGAAACCCACCCATTAGCATTTTTTTGCCATTGACCTCGGACTCAGTCTGCAATCTTTTGGGTACTTGTATAATCATTTTGTTTTAAAATATTAATATATACTTGCTATTATATTATTATATCAAAGTGTTCCCCTGCTAGTTCCTACCTGAGCTCTATAGACAGCATTAAGCCAAGACTATACTCCTGAGCTGGCCTTACTATTTACTGAAATATATTTCATGGTTTCAAATACATATTTTTAACATTTCTGAAACTAAAAACGCTTCTTACTATCCATAGTGCATTGTCATTTTAATTGGCAGCATTTTTTCTTCTTTCTTTGGGAAACCTAAGGAAAAAAAATGTTGCTTCTTGTAGTAGATGGCCTTGTAGAGTCAATGAAATGCAATACTAACTCACTTGACCTCTCTGAGGCCACTTCTTTATCTGCAAAGTCTCCACCTTAGAGGGTTTTGTTGTGAGGATTCAAAGATAATATTTGTTTAGCACTTAGCAAAGGGCCAACACTTTGGTGGAAACTCAATAAATGTTAGCCATTGTAATTTCCCAACTATATAAACTATAAACCCCTCAAGGGCAGGGACATGCTTTTTCTCTCTTTCTAGCAGATGGTCTATTGTGAAGGGTGGAGAAAGCTTCCCTTTCCAAAAATATCTCCTTTGTTAGACTGCCAAACAGCCAAAATTTCAACATTAATCACTCCTTTGAGTTAAAGCATTATCTCCAGAAGACCTCAGTTAAGATGCAAATATGTCACTCGGGACATTAATTCATTAGCATTCATGATCCCATTAGTGCAGATTAGTTTATCAGATTAACTTAGCTGTCACCAGGCAAACCCTGAGCACCCTGGTAAGGGGGCTCATAAATTGTGATGAGTTAAGGTGGGAACTTCCTAAGAGGCCAAACCTTCCTGACTTTCTGGCCACCTCTGAGCAGCTCTTGCCTTTTGGGTTTTGTTCACGGGTGAGATAATGACTCTGGTCTGCAGTAACTAGGAGGGACCTCAGTGATACCAAAAGAAGCACATGTGAGTGAGACGGAACAGACCGCAGAGACCATTTAGTCCACTGTCCCTCTCGAATTTCCATGCTGGTAGAGCACAGTATATTAGTTATATCATTATATATCTAATATATATATATATACTATATATTTTTTTTTGTTTAACCAAATCACCCATAGCTGAGATTCATATTTGCCACTGGAGTCATTCTAAAGAACACCAAAGCCTGGCAAGGTAGTACGTGTAGTGCTTGCCTTTAATCCCAGGCATTTGGGAGGCAGAGTTGGAAATCAGCCTGTCTACACAAGTTCAAGTTCATGGTGGCCGAAAAGTAAGACGTGTCTTGTCTTAAAAAATAAAAAAAAAAAAAAAAAAGCCTAGCGGTTAAGAGCGCTGACCGCTCTTACAGAGGACCGGGGTTCGATCCCCAGCCACCCACATGGCGGCCGAGAAAAACCTCTGAAACTCCAACAAACTCCGCAGGGAACTCCAGTTCCAGGGGAATCCGAGACCCTCTTCTGGACCTCCGCGGCATTGCACGACACGGGCACAGACTTGCATGCAGACAGTACATTCAAAACAACATAAATAAATAAAAATTAAAAAAAATAAAATAAAATTTAAAGATGGGGCTGGGAGATGGCCTAGCGGTTAAGAGCGCCGACCGCTCTTGCAGAGGACCGGGTTCGATCCCCAGCACCCACATGGCGGCTGAGAACCATCTGAAACTCCAATTCCAGGAGAACTCCAGTTCAGGGGAATCCGACACCCTCTTCTGACTCCGTGGCATTGCACGACCACAGGTGCACAGACTTGCATGCAGACAGTCATCTCATACACATACGGAAATAAATTAATTAAAAAAAATAAAACATAAATAAAAAACAAATAAATGCCAAGGCCTTTCATTGTGATCCCCTGCAGTTGTAGGGCCTTAGGAGGGACAAACTCCTCCCATCTCCCTCAGAGGGGTTTGAAAGTATTTGAAGGAGCCAAGTGACCCTGAAGTGTGGAAAAAGCAAACACATGGTGTCTCTAATCCTTCTGGTCTTTGATGGGGCTGTTGTGCTGATAACATTGTTGTAGTTTCCATTTGTTCTTAGGTCTAGCGGGCAGAAGTTTAATCTAACAGGTGGCAAAAGTGGATAGTGGGTGGAATTATCCCTCAGCAAAATTAGTAAGCCCTGTGGAATTTCTAACCTATTCAAATCCTGAGCTCACTCCTTGCCTGGGCTCAACAGGCCACAATTCCCAATTGTCATCTCCTAGAGCACCTAGGGCCAACAGTTGCTGAGGTAGTTTATCTTTTATTTTTATATTTGATCTGTTTGGAGACTGGGTCTCCCTTAGTTCCAGCTGTCACTGGTTAGTCAGGCGCCTTGAACTCACACGTGATCCACCCTGCCTGCCTCCCAATGTTGGGATTAAAGGTGTGCACCACTTTTTTTCTTTCTCTCTGCAGAGTTTCTTTGTTTATTTTTTATTTTTTTATTTTTTTATTTTTTTAATCTTTTATTTTATTCCGTATATGTGGATGAATGTTCTGTTTGCATGCAGTTTGTGCACCCGTGTGTTCATGCCGCGGAGGTCAGACGACGGGTGTTGGATTCCCCTCGGAAACTGGAGTTCTCTAGAATTGGAGTTTCAGATCGGTTCTCGGCTGCCATGTTGGTGTCGGGGATCGAACCGCGGGTCCTCTGTAAGAGGGTTGGTGCTCTTACGCTAAGGCCATTCTCCAGCACCCGCGTTTTCTTTTTTTAAAAAAAAGATTTTTTTTATTTTATTTTTTTTATGTGTATGAGTGTACTAGCTGATGTAAGGTTGGCGCACCTGTGTCGGCAATGTGTGGAGATCAAAGAGGGTGTCGGATTCCCCTAGAACTGGAGTTTAAAGACAGTTTCTTGCTGCCTTTGTGGTGTTGGGATCAAACCCAGGATTCCTCTGCAAGAGCAGTCGGTGCTTTTAACCACTGAGGCATCTCTCCAGCCCCGCAGTTCTTTTTTTTTTTAAAAATATTTTTATTCATGTTTTGCCATTTCTACATCATTTCTCAGTCTAATTAAACACATTCCCCTTTCATGCACACCCCCCACCCCCAGTTCATGTATTCTGCCATAATGTCTTGACGCGAGAGTATTATTTTAAATGGCCGAGAAAAGAATCGCATTTAACTAACCTATTCCCTCTATTCTTCATGGGTAGCCCTGTTTGTTTTAATAGGATCTTGCTATGTCCAGGCTGCCCTTGAACTTGCAGTCTTCCTGCTTTTTGTCCAGATGACTCAATTAAATCTGTGACACCATCACTCCTGCGCCTAGAGACAACCCCTTTTACAACTTAACTGTTAGTCACTTTTCTGTTGCTGTGATAAAACACCCTGACCAGGGAACTTCTTAAAAGAAGAAAGTTATTTGCGCTCAGATTGACGGTTCCAGGGAATTAGAGTCCCATTGTGCGTGGGAGGCATGGCGCAGCTCGATGCTGGAGAAAACCCAGCATGCCTCGACGGTTCACATCTTCGCAAAGAGCCCAGGACTGCCTAGAGAAGGTGTGACGTGGAGAACAGATGGCTTGTAAACTCACTAAGCCTGCCCAGTGGACATTACATTTCCTCAACTAGCCCACGGCCACCGTAAGGACACTCTCAAAACATGTACCAGCAAACATGGCGCCCCCCAAAATGTCTGAATACTTAAAGCCTATGGGGGACACTCATTCAAACCACCACATTCCACTCCCTGGCCCCCATAGGCTCCTGACCATATAAAATGCAAAATGCATTTAGTCCAACCTTAAAAGTCCCCATAGTCTTTACCAGTTTCAATGTCATTCAAAAGTCTACAGTCCAAAGTCTCTTCTGAGACTCAGGCCAATCTCCTAACTGTAAGCTCCAGTAAAATCAAAAGGCAAACTACAAACTTCCAACGTACAGTGGAACTGAATACACATTCCCATTCCAAAAGGGAGGAATAGAAGCATAGTGAGGAAATCCTGAACCAAAACAAGACAGAAAACCTGCAGGGCAAAAACCAAGTCCAGTAGCTCCATGTGCGACTTCTGGGACTTTACTTCCAAAGGGCTTGGATGGCTCAGCTCTTCCAGCTTTGCTTGCAACATACATCTCTTTCCTAGGCTGGTACCACTCCCTCTATGCAGCTCTCCTTGGCAAATATCTCACAGGTCTGGCATCTCGAATGTCTTCTTGGGGTCTCCGCTGCCAACCAGGCTTCAAATTCACAGCTTCACGCAATGGCCTATCAGGGCCTTCTTTATTCAGGGACGCCCCTGCTGCACTCTGCCTGGCCTCTGTGGTTCTCTGAAACCATGGAGGAAGAACTGATGACACCTTCACTCTTGCAAACTTCATGCCTCTAAAGCCAGCACCACGTGAATGAAATTGCCAATCTGGCTGCAAGTTTGGGATGGACTCTCTCCTACTTTAACCACATTTGCAATTTTTCTCTGCCCTGGACTTGTTGGAGGATTAGCTGGGTGTGGTCTTGCCCTAAAGGTACCGATTCTTTTGTTTACTTGTGAATCTTGAGGCCTCTCCTTAATCACTTTAATCTCCTTATGAAAGGGAGCCTCTCCTTCACATGCCTTGGCCCCACCTTTAATCTTCCTAGTGTAGTTTTCAGATCCAAACTGTACATTCTGCATTTCCTTCTGCCCCATTTGCTGTTTTTCACTGTACATCTGCACAATATTCACCATTAACAGCCACACCACCATTTCCACACTAGGCTGTCTTGAAATATCCTCTGCCAAAGACATCAGTCCATTGATTTTTCAACTTAGCCTCAGGCAAGCATTTGGGTTGTGGGCAAACTACTGCCAGACTCTTTATCAAAATATCCCAGTTGCTGCCTAAGTCTTTATTTTCCTCTGGAACTACATTCTTTGCAGCCATGCTTTCTTCCAGGCTTCTACTAGAATGGCCTGTTAAGCTCTGCTTACAGTAGTCAACAGCTTTTCTAGCCCAAAGTTCCAAAGTCTTCCACATTTCTCCCAACATCCACATGGTCAGGTTCTTCACAGCCAACAGCCCACTCTATGGTACCAAATTACTGTATTAGTCACTTTTCTGTTGCTGTGATAAAACACCATGACCAAAGGAACTTATAAAAGGAAGAGTTTATTTGAGCTTATGATTGATGTTTCCAGGGAATTAGAGTCCATTGTGGTGGGAGGCATGGCAGCTGGAGCTGGAGCAGCAAGCCGTGGGTCACATCTCACAAAGAGCACAGGAAGCAGAGAGAGAGCAACTGTAGACCACGAGGCTTGTTAAACTCACTAAACCTGCCCACAATAACGTACTTCCTCTAGCACGGCCACACCTTCTAAGACCTCCAAAAACAGTGCCACCAACTGGAGACAAATGTCTGAGTAGTTAAAGCTTATGGGGGACACTCATTCAAACCACCACAACTACCAAATATAACCAGCCAATTTTCTCAATCCTGTGTCTGATTTTTCTTTCATAGCACAGGTGGATGCTAAATTTCCCAGTTTGCTCAGTGATTTCTTTTCTGACATGGTTCTACAGGTAAGCAGCTTAACCTAGAGGCTCATGAGCTTCCTGAAATGTATGTACAACATTGGCTGCAGTCTCTATATGTCTTGCTTCGGGGACTATAGCTCTCCCTGAGGTTTAAATCCTAGCAAAATCCCAACTTGACCTGGCAGCATTTCCTTCAATTCCTTTCGGCAGTAGTCTAATTTGTGAGGATACCTCTTAGGGGTCCCTTATAGCACTGGTCATGGTACTTCTGAGGACACTGAGCACAGAAGGCACAGTGCTTTTATTATTAGCCTACTATCACCTTTGAAGAGATCTCAGTTTAGTGGACAAGATCAACTTTTTCTTAAGTAGCTAACAAATCCCTTCCCAAGATTAAATCAGTATAGTGGTTACTTTTGTATCACTGTAACCAACATAACCTGACAAAGACAATTAATTTAAAGGAATAAGGATTTATTTTGGCTCATGGTTTCAGAGGGATTTCAGTCCAACTTGGCAAGGAAGATATGGTAGCATTTGTGAAAACAGGAACACATGGTAGAACACACTAACGATCTTTTAATGATTCTTTAATATTTTTATTTTTATTGAATTTTACTGATTTTCATAGAATATAATTGGATGACAGGGCTGGAGAGATGGTTCAGCAGTTAAGAGGATGGCTGCTCTTTCAGAGGACCCAAGTTCAATTCTCAGCATCTGCATGTTAGCTTACAACCATCAGTAACTCCAATTCCAGGGAATCCGACTCCCTCTTCTGATCTCCATAGGTACTGCATAACACAGGTACACTTGTATACAGGCAGTCATGAGTGTATTTACTCATACACATAAAATAAAAATAATGAATGAAATGTTTTTATTTTTTTTATTATTTTTTTTGTATGTGTATGAATGTATTGTCTGTATGCAGGTCTGTGCACCCGTGTCGTGCAATGCCGCGGAGGTCAGAAGAGGGTCTCGGATTCCCCTGGAACTGGAGTTCTCCTGGAATTGGAGTTACAGACGGTTCTCAGCCACCATGTGGGTGCTGGGGATCGAACCCGGGTCCTCTGCAAGAGCGTCGGTGCTCTTAACCACTAGGCTATCTCTCCAGCCCCGAATGAAATGTTTTTAAAACAATACAATTTGATGGTATTTAGATCCCCTCCCTCATCTGTACTTCCTTTGGTGTTCCTGCCCAATTCCAGGTACTCTAATATA
>VZQC01003894.1:1830727-1992340 GCA_009823505.1 Rhizomys pruinosus
TATATATGGTTTAGAGAGTTTGATTTGTGTCCCATATAACCCTTAGCCTGGGTCCGTCCACTGGAGCCTGGTTGATCTACCAAGAGTCCCATCCCTATAAGAGATTTCTTTCTCCCTTCCAGCAGCCATGAGCTGCCTGAAGTTCCTTATGTTGGGTTGGGATTTTCTTACCTACTTCCCTTTTCCATGGTGAAATGTCTGCTTTGAGCTTGCATCAGAATCATGCATGTTGTCACCATTGCTGAGTTCATATGAGTAACTGACCAGCTATCTGGAAAACTCTGCTTCCTTATGGTCATTGTCCACCTCTGGCTCTTATAATATTCCTGCCTCCTGAGCCTTGGGAGGCAGAAGACTGAAATAGGTGCCCTATCCAGGGATGAGTAGTCTACAGCCTGCACATTGGCAAGTTGTTGGTTTCTGTGTTATTCACCATCTGCTGCATAAGGAAACTTCTCCGGTGAGAGCTGAGAGATGCATTCATCCTATGTGTAGAGGTTATATTGAAAATGTGTCACTTAGGGATTAGAGTCTCATAGACATTTTTTCACTTATGTGTATGTGGCTATGTATGGGTATGTACACATGAGTGCAGGTGCCTGCAGAGGCCAGAAGAGTATATCGGATTCCCTGGACCCAGAGTTACAAGCAGTTGTGAGCCACCCAATGTGGGTGTTGAGAACTGAACTCTGGTCCTGTCTAAGAGCAATACACCCTCTTAACTGCTGAGCCACCTCTTCAGCCCCCAAAGCAGAGAGTTCTATATCAGAACCAGGGGCAGGTATAACCTTTGAAGACCTGCTCCTAATGTCGTATTTCCACCAGCCAGACCCTACCTCCTAATAGTTCCACAGCATTTAAAACAGTGCCACAAGAAAGGGAATAAGCAGTCACATTTTGAATGTTAGTCTGTGGGAAACATTTCAGATTGAAATCATAGGGTCATCTTATTCAAAGAGTACCTTGGTGTCTACCGCACTCAGCTAACCAGGTTGATGAGCATCTCAGCTGTTTTGAAGGGAGCTTCTGGGGGATCCTTAGTAGGGAGCCATCTGGTCAAGCCACTTAGTAGGCTATCAGAGGAGGAGTGTAACTGGGCATAGCCCTCTGGTTCTCCCCATTGTCCGAATTGGTGTAAGTCTCTTCATTGGAAAGCAGTGATTGGTTTACAGACCCACATGAGAGAACTGGGGGAAGGAGCCCTGCTCACAGCTCTGCCTTCTTTATTTGGTTTCTTTATTACTTTTTCTAGTCTTTTCTGTGTGACTTTATTGTCTGCATGTATGTTAGTGTGCCCATGTCAAACGGTGACTGTTGAGGTCCGAAAAGGGCATCATATCCCCCGGAACTGAAGTTATGGACGGTTGTTAGCTGCCGTGTGGGTTCTGAAATTTGAACTTGGCTCTTCTGTAAGAGCAACCAGTGCTGCTCTTAACCACTGAGCCATCTCTCCAGCCCCCAGCTATCCCTTCCTAAGGCAGGAGGTTATCCATAATGAAGTTTGGGGGACCTGGTGTGGGCGTGCATGACTTCAGTCCCAGCACTTGAGAGGCAGAGACAAGAAGATCTCTGAGATTGAGGCCAGCTCAGTCTCCATAGTGAGTTACAGGCCAGCTACAGAGAGACACCATTTCAACAACAACAACAACAACAACAACAAACAGAATGTAGTTTGGGGTACTGGAGAAGGTCACAAAAGTCAAATGCCCTGGGAAGAACTAACTACCACCCATGAGTTTAACATGAGAAATGGACTGGTCGTAGTGAGCTACGGTTCTCTATTCCTAACATACTAGTGTCCCAATAGCACAAAATCACTGCATATTAAAAGTAGTTAGGACTTGGCCGGGCGTGGTGGCACACGCCTTTAATCCTAGCACTTGGGAGGCAGAGGCAGGCAGATCTCTGTGAGTTCAAGGCCAGCCTGGTCTACAGAGTGAGTTCCAGGACAGCTGGGGCTACAGGGAGACAGTAGTTAGGACCTATAGGATAGAAGCAGATCGAGTGTTAAGTGACAATCACCTATAACATGTGACAAAGGACAAACACATTACCCAAGTCCTTTGCTCACTAACATCTTCCCTGTGGTTGACCCACTGTAACCCTCACTGTTTTCTCTTACTGTAAGGATGCCTGATTTTTACATTCATTACAGACATTGTTTCATGTTTTGGTTTTAAGGATTATTGTGAACATTCAACCAAGTGATGCAAGATGGGAAATACTTCAAATAGAATATTACTCCTGTAAGCTACTCTGCAGCCCCCTCATAAATTCTCTGGTCAAATAGGATTGAGAAATGCTGCATACCTCTTCTAGTACTTCAAAATGTACTTTGCTATATTAAAGGCTCTGAGAAGTCCTGATGAAAAGAAACCTGCTTAAAGACACTTAAGATTCCCAATATGTATTTGACCACAGATCACCACCTTATTAACACACATAAACAGCTTTGGAAAAGGCAGCTTTCAGCTTTGATCTTCCCCCCTCCCCCCGCCGTTACATACCTGGGTACACAAATGACTTGAAGCAGCTGAGATTTTGCACAAATAGGACAGGGATGGGGGGATTGAATTGGTAGAGATGTTGAACAAGACTCTTAGGATGGAGAGAAAGCTTGGAAGCCTGAGAGAAGAAGCCTCAGAACAGAGTTGAGAGTAAGAGAGGGGATGCTGGAGACCAGGTCCTACCTCATAGTTTGCCACTGACCAGCTCCAATATATGCCATGCTCTTGGCTCTGAGTGGCTTGGACAGGGCATAGATCCTGCAGGGCCATTTGTGCTCACTGGCTTCTCAGCCGGAGCCTTGCCACCTTCACTCCCTGCTTGGTTGCTCTCCACCTCTCTCCCTGAGCCTCTGGTACATTTTCAATTTCTCAGTCTACTAGTTGATCCATTTCATTTGGGTCTGGTTCTTTCCACTTCTTCCTTTCAGACTTGGAAGGCCTCTGAGTTTGCTGCTATTAAACAGAAGCCAGGAAGGATGGGGCGAAAGAAAAGGCAAGGAAAAGTGTAAGGGTCTCTTCCCCAAGCCATGGAGCTGATCCTTATGCTTCTTGAGCTCTCTGAGTGCGAATAGGCTTTTACCACCATCATTAAGGCTGGAGGAAGTGTCACCAACACTTCTTCGGATAAACAAATCTCCAGTCTGTCACCAAGAAAATATAGAAAGAGGGACACTCAAAAAGCCAGAGGTAGTCATTGATAGAGGGGCAAAACAGAACCCAGCTAAGAGCTGTTCAAATTGGAGAGATGGGGCTGGAAAGATAGCCTAGCGGTTGAGAGCACCGACTGCCCTTGCAGAGGACCCGGGTTCGATCCCCAGTGCCCACAAGGTGGCTAAGAACCATATGTAACTCCAATTCCAGAAGAACTGCAGTTTCAGGGGAATCCGAGACCCTCTTCTGACCTCCACGGCATTGCACGACACGGGTGCACAAACTTACATGCAGACAGTACATTCATACACGTAAAAAATAAATAAAATAAAAAAAGAAATTGGAGAGACAGAAACATGAGGGAGAGAGATAGAAAGAGAGATGTATATCCACACATGCCTGCATATGAAGGGAAATCAGCAAGGCTTTTGAACGTTTCTGACTGGGGAGGCTTACAGGGACACAAAGACCTTTGCAGTGGTATATCAGGATCATAGAAGGGACATGTTACCTGGGAGGGAAGAATACAGTTTCTGTGGTGTAACAGCCCTTTCATCACCAATGAAATGAGTGAGGTGAAGGAAGATAGAGCAGGTACATTTCATTCCATTCAGAATGCAAGTGTGTGAGAGAGGCAGGAGTATACACACGTATGCTCAGTGGCTTCTATGTGAGAGAGGTAGGGGTGTACACACGTATGCACAGTGGCTTCTGTGTGACAGGCAGGGGTATACACATGTATGTACAGTGACTCTTGTGTGAGAGAGGCAGGGGTGTACACATGTATGAACAGTGACTTCTATGTGAGAGAGGCAGGGGTGTACACACGTATGCACAGTGACTTCTGTGTGAGAGGCAGGGGTGTACACACGTATGCACAGTGGCTTCTGTGTGAGAGAGGCAGGGGTGTACACACGTATGCACAGTGACTTCTGTGTGAGAGAGGCAGGGGTGTACACACGTATGCACAGTGACTTCTGTGTGAGAGGCAGGGGTGTACACACGTATGCACAGTGGCTTCTGTGTGAGAGAGGCAGGGGTGTACACACGTATGCACAGTGATTTCTGTGTGAGAGAGGCAGGGGTGTACACACGTATGCACAGTGACTTCTGTGTTAGAGATGCAGGGGCGTACACACGTATGCTCAGTGACTTCTGTGTGAGAGATGCAGGGGTGTACACACGTACTCACAGTGACTTCTGTGTGAGAGAGGCAGGGGCATACACACATATGCACAGTGACTTCTGGTGAGAGAGGCAGGAGTGTACACACGTATGCACAGTGACTTCTGGTGAGAGAGGCAGGGGTGTACACACGTATGCACAGTTACTTCTGTGTGAGAGAGGCAGGGGTGTACACACATATGCACAGTGACTTCTGGTGAGAGAGGCAGGGGTGTACACATGTATGCACAGTGGCTTCTGTGTGAGAGAGGCAGGGGCGTACACACGTATGCACAGTGACTTCTGTGTGAGAGAGGCAGGGGTGTACACATGTATGCACAGTGACTTCTGGTGAGAGAGGCAGGGGTGTACACACGTATGCACAGTGACTTCTGTGTGAAAGGCAGGGGTGTACACATGTATGCACAGAGACTTCTGTGTGAAAGGCAGGTGTGTACACTTATGCACAGTGACTTCCATGTGAGAGATGCATGGGTGTACACACATATGCTCAGTGACTTCTGTATGAGAGAGGCAGGGGTGTACACACGTATGCACAGTGACTTCTGTGTGAGAGAGGCAGGGGTGTACACACGTATGAACAGTGACTTCTATGTGAGAGAGGCAGGGGTGTACACACGTATGCACAGTGCCTTCTGTGTGAGAGACACATGGGTGTAAACACATATGCACAGTGGCTTCTGTGTGAGAGAGGCAGGGTTGTACACACGTATGCACAATGACTTCTTTGTGAGAGAGGCAGGGGTGTACACACGTATGCACAGTGACTTCTGTGTGAGAGAGGCAGGGGTGTACACACGTATGCACAGTGACTTCTGTGTGAGAGAGGCAGGGGTGTACACACGTATGCACAGTGCCTTCTGTGTGAGAGACACATGGGTGTAAACACATATGCACAGTGGCTTCTGTGTGAGAGAGGCAGGGTTGTACACACGTATGCACAATGACTTCTTTGTGAGAGAGGCAGGGGTGTACACACGTATGCACAGTGACTTCTGTGTGAGAGAGGCAGGGGTGTACACACGTATGCACAGTGACTTCTGGTGAGAGAGGCAGGGTGTACACACGTATGCACAGTGACTTCTGTGTGAAAGGCAGGGGTGTACACATGTATGCACAGAGACTTCTGTGTGAAAGGCAGGTGTGTACACTTATGCACAGTGACTTCCATGTGAGAGATGCATGGGTGTACACACATATGCTCAGTGACTTCTGTGTGAGAGAGGCAGGGGTGTACACACGTATGCACAGTGACTTCTGTGTGAGAGAGGCAGGGGTGTACACACGTATGCACAGTGACTTCTGGTGAGAGAGGCAGGGTGTACACACGTATGCACAGTGACTTCTGTGTGAAAGGCAGGGGTGTACACATGTATGCACAGAGACTTCTGTGTGAAAGGCAGGTGTGTACACTTATGCACAGTGACTTCCATGTGAGAGATGCATGGGTGTACACACATATGCTCAGTGACTTCTGTATGAGAGAGGCAGGGGTGTACACACGTATGCACAGTGACTTCTGTGTGAGAGAGGCAGGGGTGTACACACGTATGCACAGTGACTTCTGGTGAGAGAGGCAGGGTGTACACACGTATGCACAGTGACTTCTGTGTGAAAGGCAGGGGTGTACACATGTATGCACAGAGACTTCTGTGTGAAAGGCAGGTGTGTACACTTATGCACAGTGACTTCCATGTGAGAGATGCATGGGTGTACACACATATGCTCAGTGACTTCTGTGTGAGAGAGGCAGGGGTGTACACACGTATGCACAGTGACTTCTGTGTGAGAGAGGCAGGGGTGTACACATGTATGTGCAGTGACTTCTGTGTGAGAGAGGCAGGGGTGTACACACGTATGCACAGTGACTTCTATGTGAGAGAGGCAGCGGTATACACACGTGTGCACACTGGCTTCTGTGTGAGAGAGGCAGGCATATACACACGTATGCACAGTGACTTCTGTGTGGAGAGGCAGGGGCATACACTTGTATGTAGAGTGACTTCTGTGTGAGAGAGGCAGGGGTATAAACACGTATGCATAGCGGTTTCTGTGTGTGAGAGGTACAGGTATACATAGATATGCACAGTCACTTCTCTGTGAGAGAGGAAAGCCTGTGCACATGTATGTCAAGTAGTCTGTGTGTGTGAGACACAAAGGTCTGCACATGTATGTATCGTGACCTCTGAAGAGTAAATCCACCACCTGTTCCCCTCACCTGTATCAGCCAGGAGGTTTTGCTAGCAGTGATAATGCCCCTAGGATTTGATCACGAGTTTCGAAGGCTTCTAATTCCAGTGACTCAACATCCTTGCTAGGCAGTTTATTTTGTTGCCTAACTGCATTAATGGTAGGAAATGAGTCCCCCACTCTCAACAGATTCTTCTATTTTTAGATGTGAATAGTCCAGGCTTGCTATGTTCTCTCTCTCTCTCTCTCTCTCTCTCTCTCTCTCTCTCCTCTCTCTCTCCTCTCTCTCTCCTCTCTCTCTCCTCTCTTTTCCTCCCTCTTTCTCTTCTCTCTTCCGCTCACCTCCACTTCCCTCCCCTCTATCTCCCACACTAGGACTTGCAATAGTACTTCACATTCCTAATGAGACAGACTCTCGGAGACTGCTCTGCAGCTTCAAAATGTCCTGACTGTCTTGCACTTCATGTACCAAATATTTCCTTTTACTTTAAGACTAAGGGTTCTTTTTCTCTGACATAAATTCTGTAGAATTTAGCTTTGTCTGTCAATGGGCCCCTGAAAAGATTTCCCACTGCCCAGATATGTCAGAAAATTTGACAATATAACACCCCTCTCTCACCACCTTGAGCTCCCTTTGATCATCCCTTTGGAATGTTCAAGATTAGAATTTGGTGTAGTAGAAAAGCTCACTCCTACCGCATTTCTTTCCATCCCAGGAAGCCTAGTCAGGAGTGTAGTGTGGTTAGATGGATGAAGGTACTGAAGCATGAGAAACACATCCCAACAATTTCACCTGCCAAGTATACTTTCAGGATTTACTAGATGTCCAGAACACTGAAGACTGTGACATGGGCCTTACCCCAAGAAGAAAATATACAAACTTCCGGGTGATCCCCCCACCTCTCCACCATCGAACCAACAAAACTTTCCTTGAACGCCTCTTACGTGCCACCAGGCCCTGTTCTAGATGCCGAAACTGCAGTGGCATCAGGACAAATAAGTCCCTGACCTGTAGGGTATACACGGCAATAGGTGTTTGTGTTTAAAAGGAAATAAGGACCTGCAACATGGCTCATTGGGTAAACGCACTTGCCACCAAGCCTGGTGACCTGACTTTGATCCTCAGAACCACATGATAGACATTTTTTTTGACACAGGGTCTCCCTTTAGTCCCAGCTGGCCTGGAGCTCCCTATGTAGGCCAGGCTGGCCTTGAACTCACAGAGATCCGCCTGCCTCTGCCTCCCAAGTGCTAGGATTAAAGACGTGGTACCACCACACCCAGGCGTAGATGGTCCTTAGCCGACATGTGGGTGCTGAGAATCAAACCCGGGTCCTCTGCAAGAGCAGTCAGTGCTCTTAACCACTGAGCCATCTCTCCAGCCCCATGATGGACACTTTTCTTTTTTTTTTTTGGTCTTTTTGAGACAGGGTCTCCCTGGAGCCCCAGCTGTCCTGGAACTCACTCTATAGACCAGGCTGGCCTTGAACTCACAAAGATCTGCCTGCCTCTGCTTCCCAAGTGCTAGGATTAAAGGCATGCGCCACCATGCCCAGCACTTTTATTTTATTTTATTTTATTTTATTTTATTTTATTTTTTTTTATTGATGCTTTGTGTATTTCATACATCATTTTCCAATTCAGTTCAGGCATATATCCCCTTCCCTTCCCCCCACCCTACCCCTACCCATCCCAGATCATGCATTCTGCCGTAAGTTTTCTGCATCTTTCTCTGCTTTTTTGTTTTGTTTTGTTTTCATTTTTTTTAACAATAAGTGATAATTTGTGAGTACAAGCATCCTTCATGTAGAACCAATTTGCGAGCAGTTGTGCCCAAACCCACACAGCTCATGGGTCCCAGCATCCAGCAGGAGGGGCACTTTTCATAAATTATCCTCTGCCCTCCACATGGGCTCCATACTAATCATACATACACCCATACACACAAGCACACACACACACACACATACACACACAATATCCAAATTCAATAAAACAAAAATAAACAAATGTAGTACTTGCCTAGCATATGTGAGGCCTTGGATTCAATTCCCAGTACCACAAAACCAAAAATAAATGCATAATCACTACTTGCATTGAAAAATGCTAAAAAGGAAAGAAACACACACACACACACACACACACACACACACAAAGCCGGGCGTGGTGGTGCATGCCTTTAATCCTAGCACTTGGGAGGCAGAGGCAGGCGGATCTTTCTGAGTTCAAGGCCAGCCTGGTCTACATAGTGAGTTCCAGGATAGCCAGAGCTCCAGGGAGACCCTGTCTCAAAAAGACCAGTAAAAAAAAAAAAAAAAAGGAAAGAAACACAGGGCCATGAAGGAGAGTAGCCTTGAGATACTTCCCTTATACCGGATAGGAAAAGTTTATTTAGCTAGACATGCTGGTTCATACCTGTAATCCCAGCACTTAGGAGACAGGAGGCTCTGTTTAAAGCCAGCCTTGGCAATACAGTGAGTTCAAGGTTAGCCTGGGTTGCATGATACCATGTGTTTAAAAAACTCCAAATGATGATGATGATGATGATGATGATGGTACCCTGTGTTTAAAAAAAAACTCTAAATAATGATGCTAATGATGATAAAATTAACTATTTTAAAGGCTGGGTACAATACATGTGACAGAATTTTAGCCACTACATTTGCAGCATTGGCCTCACATTAGGAAAAGTGAGAAGCACACCTCTTAGAGAAAGGATTCGGCATTCTTGAGCTCTGAGATGATCAGACTGTAAGTGGATGTCTCTTCAGGATTTCTCCAGAAGATGACTATACAACCATTTTGGCTGTCATATCTGTACTTTGCAAAACACCTTGTATTAGTTGTAGTTCTCTAAAGGAACAGAACTGACTACATATATGCAGGGATCTATTAGATTGACTTACAGGATAGAGTCCAAGTTGTTCGACAATGGCTCCAGTACACTGAAGAGGCGGAGAATCCAGTAGTTGCTCAGTCCATGAGGCTAGATGTCTTGGCAGTCCCAGTCTGGTGCTGAAGGCCTGAAGGATTCCTAAGATCTGCTGTCTTTAGTCTACATTGGAACCAGAATAAGTCAGTTCTTATATCAACAAACAAATGCCACAGAAACAAGATAGATAAACTCACCAGGTGAGAGAGAAGGCAAGCAGTCAAGAAGCAAAACCTCCCTCTGCCATGTCCTTTTCTATGGGCTCCCATCAGAAGGTGCCACCCACATTTAGGGTGGGTCTTCCAGCTTCAAATAGTCTAATCAATAAAGCCCCTCACATTTTAGTTAATTCCAGATCCAGTCAAGTTGACAACCAAGATCAGCCATTAACACACATAAAGGCTTTTCTGGTAGGACAAAATCATGAAAATTGTTTATGAGTGGGACACGAGGATTATCATAATTATAGATAGAAAGTACGTAGTAGAGACTAGAGAGCTGTGTAGGGTGGGGCCATACTGTGGTAAGGATCATGAAGAGGACTTTGGACTTGATCCAGTAGACATGGAGAAAAGGCTGTAAGTTTGGGACCAGGAGATACAAGAGAGGAAAGAAAGGAAGAAGTCATGCTGTCTTTTAGTAACCAGAATCATTCCTTGCACTCCAAACATGAGGCTTCCACTAGAGTAACAAACAAGCTTATGAGTGTGAGCCCCATCCCAACTCTGCCACTTACTAGCTCTGAACTTGGACACATTACTTAACTACTCTGTGCTTCAGTTTCCTTTCATGCATAATAAAGTTATTGTGAGGATTAAATATTGGTATAATTATGAGGTAGTTAGAATAGTACCTGATAATTATTTAGTATCAAAAAAAAATATTTGTTGTCACTATCCAAAGAAGAAATCAGAGGGTTGGTATAGTCTGGTTATTGCCATGAAATAAGATTATATGAATTAAGGTTCAATAATCTGAAGGTTCAAAGAAACCATATTGCCTGGGCTAAGACCTAGTATATACAAAGTATGTTGGCCCTCTGACCAATAATCTTTTCCATTAGCTTTCTTTTGGCACCTAAAATCCCTACCACTGCTTAGTGGAAATCTAGAGAGTCAAACATTTTAACTGAATTTAACTACTCTTTATCTCAATAAAAAAATTTGAATATTAGGTCTTTAGTCATTATTACTCAGGATAAAACATAGCTTTAAATGTGTGTGTGGAGGCCAGAGGACAACTTGTAGGAGGTGATTGTCTCCTCCCGTGTAAATCCAAGCTTGACAGCAGGCACCTTTATATGCTGAGCCATCTCACTGGCCCAATATACAATTCTATGTATTTTTACAGATACAGAAGACTCAGATAGAACCCCACACAGCTATAGACACCTGATTACTTTTACAAAGATACCAAAAACACACATGGGAGATTTACTTTCACTGTATAGAACGATGTAATGATACATAACCTCTGAGATAAGGTAATAAAATGACAGTGGCAGCTTTCAGCTAGCCTAGGCTTGCTTGTCTGCTCTCTTCCTCCTTCCAACCCTTTTCATCCATCACACTGGAGGAAGAAAGCTAACATGTTGTAAGAACTGTAACAAGAGGCCCACATGGCACAGCAAGGAATTGAAAACCTCTGGCTATCAGCCTGTGAGAAGCTGAAGCTTGCCAATAACCACATGACTGAGTTTGAAGGCAGAACAATCAGCCTAGTTGGTTTCTGTATACTGTACTCCTTACCCACACCCTGAAAGGACTTCGAGTCTGAGCCACCCAGCTAAGCTGCACCCAAATTCCTTACCCACAGAAATTATAACATGTGTGTTTGTTGTCACTAGACTCTATTTGGAGATTTGTTGCACAACAATAGAAAGCTAATATGCCAGCTGGCATCTATTCCTTAATGCACACAAAACAAAAAATAAAACTATATCTATATCTATCTATCTATCTGTATATATATATATATATAGATTATATATATATATATATAATGACATGATGGTGCCCATGAGACTAATTAGAAAAATGAAATGAGAATTGCAAAGGGTAAGGAGGGAATTAACATATGTGGTCACATAGTTGATATACTGGTATGAAATACCTATTAATGAAAATTACATCACTCTGTAACAATGAATATTGGCAGATAAAGAGTTATATTTTAAAATAAGAGTTCGCATCTTGGGGCTGGAGAGATGGGCCTAGTGGGTAAGAGTGGCCAACTGCTCTTGAATAGGACCAGGGTTGATCCCCAGCACACCCCCGCATGGCAGCTTAGAACCATCTTTTTTTGTTTAGTGTTTTTATTTTTTTTTTTTGTCTCGTTTAATTTTTTTTATTTTTTAAAAAGGATTCACAAAATTAACGGCAACAGTTGTGTTCGGAATGACATTGACGTTACTACTCAATTTGCCATAAACATTAGGTAACCTGGTGGGCTTTTTTTTAAGTAGCCAAAGTATTTAAGAGCATAAGCAATGAATGTAAGTAACATTCAGGTGAAAAGAATTTGCAAGTATCTATGTCCCCAAATTTTGAACAACCAAGGTTCCCATAGTCCAGGGGTGAAGCTGTTGTACAAAGAGGTTGAATCAAATAGGGAGTCCAGTCTATAGTGCGTGTAGTGCTCCTGATTCATCCTCTCCCCAACGTCTCTCTCCACACCCTTACATTCTACCACACCGTCCGTCTTAACCCCAAGTTGTTCCCTAGTTCCTTGGGCTTTGGGAAAGGGGAAAAAGTGGGTGAGAAGCAAAACAGTCTATTTTCGCTGGAGTATGTCATTTTGGACTCTAGTCTGTTCAGGTTGTTTCCCTTCATGGGTTGTCAGCTTATCCAGTGGATACCTTTTTAATCCGACTAACAAAGCACAAGTAATTGGATGTACAGGCTTTAAAAGCAGTAACTAATTATTATGGTACAAGCTAAGCTGTTGAGCATAGACAACAGAATGCTGGGATGGTATGCTTAATCCAGCAAAAGAACTGGTGGGTGTCGTGGCCGTGTAAAAGGGTGACAAGTTCTTATTGTGGCTTATAACATCGTCGTCTAACCACTAGAGGACATAAGCTTGTGGCTCGTCCTGTGAGTTATTCTGGCGCAGAGGAGAGAGAGCTGATTGCCAATTAGATTTGGGAGATATATAATATATATATATAATATATAGTATAGATATATATCTAATAGTATATATAATATATATAGAGAGAAGAGAGAGAGAGAGAGAGAGAGAGAGAGAGAGACATGGCTGCCACTGTTGCACAGTATCTCCAGGCAGTTGAGGTGTAGCTGATACTGATGGAGGAGTCTTGCTTGTCTCAAGGAGACCAATATTTTGCTGTATTGCTTTAGTGTCCTTTGGTAATGCTCTCTGGCATTTCAGAGGCCAGTTGTACATGCAAGTGACATCTCAAAACATTTTTTCATGCTCACACCAGGTCTTCGACAACAGGGACTTATGGCCTTTCTCCTTGCATATATCCCACTTAAAGGCGAAAGGCCTTTATAATTTTGGGGGGGCTTGGATCCCCTAGCCACCATCTTCTAGGCAGAATAATTCATTGCTGATGTCAGAGCTTTCCTGTACTAATATATTTTGCTTAATTACACAGCTTATAAAGACTTTACTATTGAATTTGGCTCTAAATAGAGAATTATCCTTTCACAGTTCCTATGCCTATCAGTCAATTGAAAAAGGGTAGTTATACCTGTTTTATAAGAAATTACCACTATAATGGTTGTCTCTAGTTTACAGTTAGGGAATGACTTCAGTACCATTGTTTTTTTCTTTTTCCTATAAAGGGGAGATGTAGGAAGGTTTCTCAGCATCTGGAAGGTAAACTTCATTAGGGCCCATTATAAACAGTTAACCCCAGTTCCAGGGGAATCCGACGCCCTCTTCTGACCTCCGCAGCATTGCACAACATGGGTGCACAAACCTACATGCAGACAGTACATTCATACACATAAAAAATAAAAAATTTAAAAAAGAAAAGAATGTTCTCTCAACCCTTATCTCCAAAAGTATCTCGAGGACCAGCTCACCCTTATGAGGATATGCAAGGGAGTAAATATCACAAAGTGGGAATTATTTAGGTCCATTTTAAATGCTACTTACCTCAACTAGATAAGTTGTGAGGATACAAGATTAACAAAGGGGGGGCCACACCAGAAGATGAAGAGCTACAGGCAATCACTGGCTATGAGAGAGGGATAATAAGTTTTCTCCAGGGATGAGCTCCCCGGCAGGTTATCCGATCCCAAGTGGTCAGCCTAAACACTAAATAGAATCAATAAGTGTGCGTGTGTGTGTGTGTGTGTGTGTGTGTGTCTGTGTCTGTGTGTCTGTGTGTGTGTGTCTGTTTGTCTGTGTCTGTGTGTACATATACGTATGTACAATAAAAATAAGAGATCATGAAATTGAATGAGTGGGCAGAACATGGGAGGAGTTGGAGAGGGAGGGGTGGAAATTATGCAAATACAGTACTCATGTATGAAATCCTAAAAAATTTATTAAAAATATAAAAAGGAGACAGCTAATAAAGTGGAAAGTTAGACTCTCCTCCAAAATTGAGGGCCAACATACTTATTAGACTTAGTAGTAGTCAAAGATATTGACACCAAAAGAGTAAAGAGGACCCAAAAGGTAAGGTAGGTGGTCCCTGGAAGATGTTTGAATGACATGTGATATTATGCAATGCCCTGGACTCTCCTTGGATCCAAGCCCAAAATTTTCATGCAGAGGTATCACTTGCTTTTGCCCAGAGGGCCTAGTCCTCTAGGCTTGGTCAGGGAAAGAGGTGGGGGCTAGGAAGAGGCTCAGGAAACCTAGTGGCAGCAGAAGCAGGGAAGGAGAATGCGGGTTCAGCAACTGCATTTGTTTGCAGTTGGGAAAGTTGTTAATTTTAGCTTCACACAAGGGGCTGAAGCAGGAGGGTTTGTCATTTCTGCTGAGCTAGCCTTGGCTGCCTCCCACAGGCCACTGCCGCCTTGTCAGCTCCAAGCCGCTGTTTGCAGGGTGGTGAGCTCCCCTAACAGGAATGAAAGGCTGTGTGGGCTACTTTGGGACTTATTATTCTGGTACCTTGGGTAGAGAGGCCCAACTAGCCCTGGGCAAAACAGGACAGACGTCAGCAACTGCCTGCTGGCATCTCCTTTCCCCTCTTTACCCCACCCGTGTTCTCCTTGTGGCTGTACACTTGCTGATTTTGTGGTACAGGGCAAGTCACTTTATTTCTTTGTGCCTCCATTTCTTCCCCTAGAAAATTGAGATAAATAGTCTCTAGCCTACAGGGTTATTGAGACAAACCAGTGAACTAATGTAGATGAAGCACTGATAAAAGGAACTGGCTCTTACTTATATATCCAGCTCTGACTCAGAACTCTCAAGCCTGAAGAGGCAGGTCTCTCCCCGCTTCCCAACTGAATCAGAATCTCTCTCAGAGTGTGTCTGATTTTGCTGAGGTTCTACAGGAACTTGTACTCCACAGGGAATTGGAACACTCTAACAATCTTCAGTTAATTTAAGAAGAAACTGAAGCTCAGAGAGGTGGAATGATTTACTCAGAAACACACAGCTAATAATAAACAGCAAAATTAGGATCCCCAACTCAGATCTGTCATTGATTCAAGTCTGTCCTTTTCCTTTCAGTTAGTTGTCAACATGATTTAAAAGTGAGATGGAGATAGACAGCAGTGCTAGAGGTTGCCTACAAAGGTCCAATTTATGTAACCTTTTGGTCTCCTAGAAACTTAAACTCAGCTTCCATGTGGCAGAACTGGAAATACAGGTTCTCATCCATAACACACACACACACACACACACACACACACACACACACACACACACTTTTCTGACAAATTACCAGTTTCCTCTTGGATCCATTTCTGGACCAAGAAGTGGGAGAAAATACAGCTGTGACTATCTGAGTGCCAGTTCAAAATCCTAAGCTCTAAGAGCATGTTCTTCCCAGAGATGCAGGTACAGTACCCTTTCCTGTTACCATGCAATCTCAGGTCTATGCATCAGGAGGTAGGATCTGGCCTGGCCACAACTTGTGCTGGGTTTGAAGTTTAGGACAGTTTCACGTTCAGCTATAACCTTGGAGTTTGAGGCAAAGAAATCAAGATCCGTGTGTCTAGATTTGATTTGTAATGTAATCTTGTATAAAAAAATAAAAGAAAAAATAGAGATCAAGAAGATTACAGAATTAAGGATTGGTTTGGAAGGAAAGGGGTGAGAGAATAATAAAGAGGATTCAAGATAAAGAAGAAAGTGCACAAGGACTAAGAGAAAAGGTAAGGGAAATGGAAGAGAAAACTGAGGAAGAGAGGAACTTGAGAGACATAAAGGAATGGTGGGAACATGAGAGGAAAGGAACAAGATGGAGAGCAATGGTAAAACAATGGCTGCGAGAAATGTCAAATAGGAAGAACTTAGGGCTAGCCGGGTGTGGTGGCGCACACCTTTAATCACTTGGGAGGCAGAGGCACAGGCAGGTGGATCTTTGTGAGTTCAAGGCCAGCCTGTTCTACAGAGTGAGTTCCAGAACAGCTGTGGCTACAGGGAGACCCTGTCTTGAAACGACCAAAAAAAAAAAAAGGAAGAATTTAAGGCTAACAGTCTCACTGATAGCAGGTTATGAGGCTTGTTTGAAATATCTCTTAGCACATAATTCATACCTGAGTTGTATATTTTTATTACACTTATTTACCTCGGTGTGGGGCATGGCAGGTATGTGGTGGAGAACAACTTTGCTAGAGTTGGTTCCTTCCTCCTTCCATGTGAGTCCCAGGGATCAAATTCAGGACATCAGAGTTGTTGGCAAGTGCCTTAACCCACTGAGCCATCTTGCCAGCCCAGGTTGCACATTTCTAGGGAGAAGCTTGATGAGGGCCAAAGAATGCTGGGGATTAATAGAGAAAGGCCAATCGATTCTTCCACAAGCCACCTTTTAACACCACTGGTACAAATGTACAGTATTTACAAAGTACCTGCTCTGTGCCAGGGAAGACTAGATAGACAAAGATCGAATAGCAGAAAGTAAAGGTAAAATGAAAATGTTGATGTCTGCAGTAGGTTAAACTGCCCTGGTAGGAGTGGTAGTGGATACTGTGTGTTCTACAGCCCAAGGAAGACAGATGGAAATGAAGCCCTATATGAGAGCCTCCAAGAAGAGAATGGGTGTGTATTCCAGAATCTTATTTTAGAGAACTATCAGGCCCACCTCCACCAATAAGCAGGACAAGCTCTGAATTTAGAGTAGAAGACACCAAATGCATCTGGTATGGGGTGGGGTGTTGTGTGTGTGTGTGTGTGTGTGTGTGTGTGTGTGTGTGTGTGTGTGGTGTGCATGTGTCTATTCATAGAGAGGAACATTGTTCTCTGCAGAGACACAAATGCATTATATATCTGTGAATAACACATATAGTGTGTACTTGTGTCTGCATATATTTATGTGCTTGTGTGTGACAGAGAGTAGAGATAGATAGAGAGAGACAGAGAAAGAGGCAGAGAGATAGAAAGACAGAAAGAGACGGACAGACAGATATGGAGAGATGATATGATGTGTCCTACTGTTACTTGGTCTTCGTAAGGCTTGTGAATCCCACCTTCATTCCAGCCGCCTTCCCTCCCTGAGCTGTATTCAAGAGTCTACTCAGCCCTGTGGAACAGGGGCACTGGCTGGAGGATGTGTTTTTGTTTCCCGAGGCTCCTTTTCCCTGTGTTCCAACCTGAGCCTGAGCTGCTGTTTCCTCAACAACATCCAAAGGGAGAAGCAATCATTGGTTTGAGAAGAATCCCTGAGCCAATGAAATGTCGGCTCAGCTATTGTTTCCAGATGCCTAAAAGAGACTTATCTATAAGACAGGGCAAACCCAGCAAACCCTCTGCGGAACAGAATATTTGAGAATGGGCAGATAACACAGTTTTTTGATGAATTGAGGGTTTTTTATTTTAATTCATTGATGAAATTATTTCCAAAGTATGAAACCTCTACTCTTGCTTTAGAATGTAAGGCCTGGCAAAATGGATTCTTTGTTTGAAGAATAAGGACCTTGATTTCTAAACATCTGCCTTCCAGAGAAGTGGCATAGTGTGACAGGCAGAACACTAAAACCTAGGAATCATCCATCACATGTGGTTTCCACTTCCAGTGAAGCTACCTTACTAGCACGTGATTTTGGACATCGATTTCTTCTTTCTGAGTCTTGATTCCCTCTACTGACAAATGGGATCATGTTATTTTTATACAGTGGAGAAAATATGCCCTGAACCCAGACCATCTCATAGAAATTACCTATCTGAAATATTTCTTTATGTGGGCTATTTCATCATTATTTGCCTTTTGCTTCAAATAGCTGAGTGAAAAAACGTATATGATCAATTGAGTGTTAGCTGAAATTTTACTGTTGGTCTCATTTCCTCATAGATTGTGAACCCCCCAAGGGCATACTGTGTCCACCCAAACCATTCAACCCCTTATCTCCCAGTATAGTTGCAAATACCTAGCTAATGCTTAGTCATGTTCAGTGAATGTGCCGGTGATGATGCCCTTGCCACTCCAGCACTGGGCCAGATTGCACGCTCAGGAAGGGTTATCACTTTGACATCTCCAGATGATCACAGTACCTGGGTTTCAGAGATTAGTAAATAAACAGTAGCTACTGTGGCCGGTACTGTTAGCTTCTGAAGAAGACAGTGGAAACAAATACAGGCTTCCCGGTTCTATTGCAGTCACTGGAGCTGTGAGCAAAATCACTGTTAGAAGGACACTGGCCAAAGAAGAGATCTGATCAGTGAAAAGATGAGGACTGAGAAGTCGAAAATGGGAGCATATGACAGAGACCACTGTCTTTTGAGCAAAATAGAGGAAACAGACAGCAAAACAATAAAGAAGTTTGTAGTCTTGGCCCAACTCCACCCCTTGTCTGTTTCTATCTGCCCATTGGCTGGAATAACTTTACCTGGTTAGGCTTAGGGTTGGGATAAAATAAGAACTTTTCCCCATAGTGGAATCCCCAGCTTAGGTGACTTCTGAGAACTTGAGCCTCGATGGAGGAGAAAGCAAAGACAGCCAGAGGAAGGCTACCCGGGGACTGGTGCCTTGGAGCAGGCAGTAAAAGCATGCATATTTGAGGATTCTGGAGGTGCAGGGTGTTGGCCTGGCTCCAGGGAATACCATCGCCACCCCCCAAATACGTAGAACCAGCTGGGTGCTCCAGGTTGTTCTCCTGGTTTGGTGATGTTGCAGGCAGAGCTGTGGTGGGGGTAGGTACCTACTGCAGAGACAACTGTGGAAAGGCCAGGCAACCAGCTCACCCAGGATAGCGCTGTCACATAGAAATATTCCCATCTGGATAGTTCTAGAGAAGCAAGTCTGGGTAATGATAAACTAGGAATTTTATGCATGAGCTGAACATTGAAAAACTCCAGCCCCAAGCTCCCGGCTAGCATCTGAGCCAAATCCCACTTGCACAGCATTTAATCAGCTTCCTGACAGATCCCAGTAAAAGGGCGATGAATTTATGAGATTGATTAGCTAATACCCAAGTGTTGTGCTTACTCCATGATCCAAGAGCACCAGGCATGGGCCTCTAGACTTGCTGCTGCACAGATTCTGCAGCTGCTCCAAATGGTAGGTGGGCCTGGGGGCTGCCTCCTGGAGAGGAGGACTGAGCTAGTGTGCTCTGCTCTCAGGCTTGCTTCCCAGCCCAAGATGCTCCCCAACCTCGGATGCATCTGGACCTTAGAAGTTATTCTCATCTTTGCCCTCCACTCTCTATGTGGTCCCTGCCAATTTATTACTCATCCTCACCTTATGCCAAAGATGCCTTGTCCTTGTCTCTACGAATGCAAAGCATGTCAATCTTTCAAGGTCCACCTAGAGCCTCACCTCCTCCAGGAAGCCTTTCCTGGCTATGAAATCCCCAGGGAGCATTCCCTTCTCCCATTTCCAACCACTGATAATCACAGACGGTGGCGGCTAGAGCCAAGCTAGAATTTAGCTGTTCCACCCAACCGCATCTGTAAATGCTAGATTTATTTACCCACAGAGGTAACACATGCTCATCATAACAATTCAAAAAGTACAGAAAGGTCTTAAGAAACAATTAGTCTCCCTCTCAACCCTGCATATCTCATGTCCTCAAAAAACCAATATCCCCAGGTTCACTGTTCTGTCTGTATGCTTAATCAGACATGTAGACATAAACAGCCTCTTCATGCTACTGGTAAGAAAATCGAGGCCCAGAGAAGAATATGATTTTTTCCAAGATCATACTGCTGGCTAGTGGCTGAGTTGACAGTAGGACCCTGGGCACTCAAGCTCTCAATTCCCAGACCAGTTCATGTGCGGCTGAGTTGCTTCCTCAGAGTCTTCTCTCCCCAAGTGAACTCTAAACTCAACCAAAGGGAAGAAAAAATACCCCATGTGTCTCTCTTCCATTTCTCACAACACCTAGTACAGTTTTGAGCATCTGGTCCAGGGTGTTTACTAAATGTTTGTCTCCTCGTTTTAAATTCTGTCTGAAACAAGACACAGTATAAATAAAGAAAAAGAAAGTGTTTGACTCAGTGCCTGGCTTCGCTAGACTGTAAAGCTGAGCCATGCAATCATACAGAAATTGATTGTTAAGATGGCTGGGGAAAAAACACAGCTGAAGTCTTAAGTGATGTGTGGCTGTGTCTAGATATCTAGAGAGACAAACATGAGATGAAAGAGCTTGAACAAGTAAGGGGCTTCTGTTCTGTGCTATGCTAACAGATCTGACAGCCTGGTTTGGAGTGGGGTGGGGCGGGGACAGTTCTGGAAATGGGAATGGGGGACCTGGGCCCTGCATCAGCTCTTTATCCCTCCACCCTGCAGGACTAATGGTCAAGTCAGCCCCCCTCCTCACCCAGTGCTGCTGAAGCCCCCATTGGCTACAGCCAAAGGTTTGAGGGCTCCTTTCTGTGTCTGAGAACCTTTTTTTATGGCCCTTTTATTCCTTTGTGGAGTCATGGTGCTGGAATCTGTACAGACTGATGTATTTGTTTCTTGCTAATCAGCTGTGAGGAGAGAGGTGGCTGGGCTGGAATGAAGATCATTGCCTCCACCTGCACCAAGAGTCTCTGCTTCATTGCAGCCTCTGACCACATCAGCTGCTAAGGAGGCAGAACCTTTGGGAGCATCATAAACACTAATTGAATTTTTGAGCTGCAACAAACGTTCAAAATAATCTAACAAGATTATTAATGCCTCATATTTATATAGCATTTCATAGTTTATGACACAACTAGGTGTGACTCATTCCTTTCGTTTTAGGTGTAGAACTCTTTGTTTATTAAAAAAAGAGCCTGCCAACTGAAGAGTAGAGTAGAGGGTTGTTAATTTCTTAGCTTGGAGAGTGGTATTGTGGTTATGTAGGAATGTTCTCATTTTAGAAGGTGAATTATGAAATATTAAGGAGTGCCATGTCATGATGTTGGAAAATTTAAAATGCTATAGCATTTAAAAGGATGTAACTAGGGTCAGAGGGATGAGGAATTATTACTTAATGAGTTCAGAACTTGATTTCTGGAGATAGCAAAATATTGTAAAGATACCTAATGCCACTGAAAAAAATTACAATGGTAAATTTTATTATATATATATATATATATATATATAGTAAATTATATGAGGGCAGACACAGAGAGAAAAAAACTGGCAAAAGTCTTAGTAAATGTTGAATGTGATGATGAATATAAAAGAAATTATTGACATGATCAAAGTGCAGTATACACTTATATGAAAATGCCCTTAATGAAACATAGTACTATACAGGGAATCTAAACCAATAAAAATGAAATTACCATATCGGTCTTAAGTTTAAATTTAATCACTCTGTATATTCTAAAATATTTATCACAAAATGTAGAGAATAAAAGAAATTAATATAAGAAGGCTTATGGAGAAATGGACTCATAGTTATCAGCAGCTGACCAAAATTGTACCAAAGATGAGTCATGAGCCCTGAGAGCACTTGGAAGATTGGAGCATAGTGTTGGAGAGGAGACACGGCTGAGTCACTGTGTGGCTGTGACTTGCTGCTTCATTTACAGGTAAGATGGTAGCTTACACCTGTTGTCTACTGTGGTTGATTAGGATGAGTGACAGGCAAGTTGTGACACAGGGCGTTCTTAGGTTACACCTAGCACAGCTCATAATTAGAGTTATCTCAAGGGCTTGGAATTATTCAGAGGCAGTTTTTACCCCTTGCTCCCTAAAGGTCATGATTGCTGATACACTCAATGGTTCATTCACATTAGCTTTGCACCATGCGGCTCCTCTCTTGACATCCCATCACACTGCATGTCTTGTAAGTGGGCGTCAGAACAGCCTTCTAAAAAGTGACCTGTAATGGCATAATGGCCCAAGATTTGCTAAAAGGAGACATCAGTAGGAAGGACCAATGACTCAGCCACCTAGACTTACTTCTATATGATCCGTAGGGCATTTGAGGTTTTGCTGATGAGTGAGAAGCGGAGATCTGACCCAGCACCAGTGTCTTCCAGATTACTTGCCTGGAGAATGGAGGTGCCATCCATCTTGCTGCTGGCAGAGCCTGAGGGTTATTTGTTCAAAGCTCAACAGAGTCATTGTGTTGGGGGCCAGGCCCCCAACCACACAATGAATGGTACTTTTGGGGGGGTCACTTTGTCTGTGCTGCTGCTTTCCTAGACCTGCCAGGAATCAGCCCCACCAGACAGAAGGGCTTTTGACCATCCCTATATAGAAAGGAAAGGGACAGGAACTCAATTTGCATTTCCCTTGGCCAGCTTTTACCTAGTGTCTACATTAATCACCATAAAGGATAAATGTCACCAAGAGAATGGAGAGAGAGAGAGAGAGAGAGAGAGAGAGAGAGAGCACTTGAGCAAACCTGCCCAATTCCTGATAGGGAGTAAGCTGGTCTGGAAAAAAAAAGCTAGCCAGAATGAAGCCTTGGAGATTCTTCTCAATCTCGGTGACTTCAGCCCCAGAAAATTAAATCTCCTTCTGTGTCATGTTTCACAGCCATTTTCTAAAATATTTGAGTTTGGGTCTGGAAGAAATCAGGCTGCATACAGGGTCAATGTAGTTTGAATATAACAAATGAATGTAGGTAGGGGATTGGATAGACAGGGATAGATTAGAATGTAGTGATTTTTAGTTCCATTCGCTTTCTAATTTCACGTGTAATTGCATGAAAGTAAACCAAATTTACTGAAATAAAGGGAGTGACTCATGGCCACCCAGCTAATTACTCAAGGTAGACCCTCCAAATGTAGTTTTTTGTTAAAATAAGCTCTCGGGTAGCCCTAGCTGACATTGAACTCACTGTGTTTCTGAGTATAGCCTAGAACTCCTGATACTCTTGTCTCCCAAGTGGTGGGATTATAGGAATGTACCACCATGCCAGGCTTAATCCAGTTTTTAAAAATAAATCATTATATAATGTACATTGTACTAGCAAACATATACCATGTTCCTTCCCAGAGGAGAGTTCTTTTTTCTCGCAAACACCTTTACCAGGCAGCTCTGATTGAAACACAGCCTTGGGAAAGGCTTCTCCCTCCTTCCTCCCTGTCTTTCCACAGCAAGGTGGCAAAGCTCTGGAGTCAGGCCAAGCTCCAGTAAGTCTTCAGTCTCTCTCCGGTCTGCTCCCCCTCCCTCTCCTCTGTCAGCAGAGGCTTACTGGAAAGGCCACTCTGAAATGAAGATAATGTCCATGAAGTGCTCGTTAGAAGGTAGCCGCTGGCTGACTCCAGGCTTGACCATTTCCCTTGGTCTTATCTGAGCCTCTTGATCTCTGTTGCACTTTGCCAGTTCTTACCTGTGACTCTCAACACAGGGGTCACCAGATTCTGTACAAGGGTCTACATTTTACCTCACTTCAGCTTCCAGAGCTACATGGCCCTCTGTCAGGTTACTGGAGAGGAGGATCCAGGAAGCCAACCTAACACAGGCTTTTTAGATTTAAGATGTCTAAAAGCAGGAAGAGGCCTTAATCTGCCCCCATGGTATAGAGAGGGTAACTGAGAATTACTGTCACTGCAGGTTAGCTTCATTTCCATCACAGAGCAGAGCATAAGGGAATGGGGTCCCTGAAAATCACGCCTTGATAAGAATCCCATCCAATATTGGGCAGGGCAGTAAAGTGGAAGTACATGGGAATGGGGATCCAAACCGGGTACTGGAAGATAAAAAAAGACATGCATAACTTTCACTATAGAATAAAGCACAGTTAAAATATTGTTGATGGATAGAAGGTTCTGAAAATAATTCCATCAAAAAGAAAATTGCGGGGCTGGAGAGATGGCTCAGCGGTTAAGAGCACCAACTGCTCTTGCAGAGGACCCAGGTTTGATTCCCAGCACCCACATGGCGGCTAAGAACCATCTTTAACTCCAGTTCCAGGGGAANGATTCCCAGCACCCACATGGCGGCTAAGAACCATCTTTAACTCCAGTTCCAGGGGAATCCGATGCCCTTTTCTGACCTCCACGGCACTGCACGACATAGGTACACCAACCTACATGAAGACAGTACACGCATACACATAAAAAAAAAAAATAAGAAAAAGAAAATTGCATCTTCATCTCAATCACCAGTGACCCAGCCAGGCTCTCTATCATCCCTGCCCATAGACCCAATCCTTTACTTGTTTTGAAACCAAAGATTATCAGTCTCCTAAACCCCAGTATGGAGGAGAAGGAGAGTGAGTTGCTGCAGTTAGGGCTAGTAGTCTATAGAGATACTTGTACAGGCCTCAAGCTGCACAAAGGTACCTGGCTGAGAGGTAAGGGGGAATGAAGATTCAGCCCATGCTCTGCTTCCCAAATCATGTGATCTGCTAGAGCTAAGTCTGCCTGGATGACGGGGTTCTTATTTCATTTGGCAAGGCCATATAGCTCAAGAGACTGCATAAACCAGGAGCAGCTTCCTCTAGACTTTTTTGTTCAAATACATTGAGTCAACTAGTTGTGGTTTACCAGCCTATTGGCCATGGACTCCAGTACCTACAAGTCATCTTTGGGCTGTCAGATTCCCCACTGAGACACTGCAATGCTTGTGCATCCTCCTGGAACCAGGCTAAGGCTTTTGCTTCTTAACAGCCACCCAATGAACCCAAGCACATGGAATCTAGCCAAGCAGATCTCTGTGGTCGGGGTCTTGCCTTCCTGATGATATCCAGATTCCTGGGCACTCTCAGCCCTAGATTATCCACCCATTTGCCTTGGCCACCCAACATCTTACGTGTCCATTTGTCTTCCTGGTAAGAATGTACCCCAGGACAAGGTACCAACTCTATGTCTGAACTGGGACTGTGATTGCCTTGTCCATTGCTTTCTGTGCCCTGCCCTCCCAGCTGCCCTCCACAATCAGTTATTACAGAAAGAACATATCCTCAACAAATGCTGGTAGGGCCCTAGTGTAGGGTTGGGGGTGGTGGGGCTCCCAACACAGCTCCCTACTTTGGCTCCTTCCCAGCATGTCTGAATAAAGGTTGGTGCTTTCCACCACAAAAATACATATACACCAGGTCCACAGAAGAGGGACAGTCACTAGAGACTATCATCTAGGGAGTTCTGTCCATTCCATGCAGAGCTGTGTTAAGACTGCTCCAGCTACCCACATACCTTCCTGCACTATAGGGAAGGGCCTAAGCTAGACTGGAGAGATGTACATGGTGTGAAGGGGACTGAGTAAGCAGACGGCTCCTTGGAATCAGTGTAGTTAGTTCTGGGTGTGCTCAAAGCCTCTGTCCCTCCACCGTCCTGACAGCACAGTCTCAGGCTTTCCAGTGAGCTGCTTAGAGTCCTCCCACAGCCTGCAGATTATGCTGCCAGATGGATCTGAAGCAAACTACCCTGCAGAGTAAAGCTGGGGAATAGAGGGGCCTTGGGGCAGGAGCAGCGCTGGTCCCTCAGTGGGGAGGTGACAAGAACAGACCGAATCTCCCTAAAACTCTGTACTTCAAAATGGAGCAATGTCTCCTCCTCCTTCTCTTCCTTCTCTTAGCCCATTTAAAGGTCATCTAGCAAAAGAAAAAAAAAACATTGAAGAAAGAAGAATGTGAATGGAACAGCTAAGCCTTACCCTAGGATCCCAGAGCTGGAATGAGGCAGGCAATGGAAGAAGGGGAGGGGAAATCCAGCAGAGCCCGCCATCCATCTTCTGCTCTGACAAGCTGCGTCATTGCTGGCTCCAGCTGGCTCCTCTGGGACAGAGTACAGGAGCTCCAGTGTCTTGATCGGGAGGGAACTAGGGGGAAAGTGGGACCAACAGGAGGCAGTCCAAATGCTGGGTCTTAGCCAGGACCTGGGAGCCAGTGTTGAAGGTCAAATTGACCATCCTGCAGTGTCCGAATGCACCAGAAAATCTAGGAACCTGCAGTTCTTCATGGAGTGTATAGAGCAGTGAAGTCCTACTGCAAATGGGTCCTTAGACAGGCAGCTAAACTTTGGAGCATCTGGTTACAGTATGTCACCACTGAGAACTAGAAGCTTCTGGCTTTCCCAGCATTGTCCTCTAATGCCCCAGATAACTTCCCAGAGCTAGATGGAAATTCCAACAGACCTAGCTAACTAAGAAGGAAAAAGATTTCTTTAGGCCAACACATGAAGTTTGTAAAGAGAAGAGCATCCCAGATTCTGCTTGTTCATTCAGAAATGTCTGCTTTCTGGTTCTTTAGAAGTCTCTTGGAAAGAACCACACACTCAAAAGGAATGTTTTAATTTAGTCACACCTGTGGGCCAAGCCAACCAAGTAATTTGGTGAGCAGGAAGAAAAAGGATGGTTTTGGGGGATGCAAGGAGCTACTGCTGTGGGAAGCCCGGGTTCCTCCGTTAATGAGGTGGTTCCTCAGGAATGTTGATTACAAGTTGGAGGAGGGAAATCTTTGCTGGGGCTGCACTACAGTTAAGATTTTCTTCTAGAGAACTAGGTGGGAGATTGAAGCTGAAGAGAAAATTCCCAGAGATGTATCTCTTCACAGAGATCCACCTGCCTCTGTCTCCCAAGTGCTAGGATTCAAGGCGTGTGCCACCACGCCCGGCATAAATAATTTTTAAAAGATAACTGTGGCCGGGCGAGGTGGCACACGCCTTGAATCCTAGCACTCAGGAGGCAGACGAAGGCGGATCTTTGTGAGTTCCAGGACAGCTGGGGCTACAGGGAGACCCTGTCTCAAAAAGACCAAAAAAAAAAAAAACCCCATAACTGTGAAGTTCTGAAAGTGTTCATCAAGTTAACACATTTCACTTTGATGTCTGCTCAATTCGTATTCACACCACTGACTAATTTATCCCAGGAAAGGGGAGGTATGGCAACCCTATCTCTGCAGGTCACCTCTCTGACCTGGCCTTATCTTATCCTCCTTAAGTCAAACCATTGCCCCAGCAGAGGGGAAGGAATAGAGGGAGGCACGGATATAGATGAAAGAGATGGGGTCCTCCCACAGCGGAGCACTTACTTGTCACATTTAGCTTCAGGAGGTGAGACAGGATGGTCCATCCCTCAGGCCTGGGCCTATAAAAACCAGGGAATTGGCATCCACAATCTGACACTCTCTGCCTTTGCCTTCTCTGGCTGCAGCTAAACTGCTGCTAAAATGCTGACTCTTGCCTTGTCCATGATGGAGTGAGCTTTTAACTGGTAGCTTGGCCAGTGAAGCTTATTTTATTCAGAGTTTCATAAAATGCTGAGGAGGGGGGAGCAGCATGAAAAAAACATGAGAGGGACTTCTAGAAGTGAGGGGGAGGCACAACTGGTGGACTTGGAAAAGCCTGGGAAGGCTGGAACTTTCCTGGATGCCATCTCCAGGTGTCCTAGATATTTCTCAGGTGCTGATCGCGAGTGAAGTACTGTGAATACCAAGGCAGTCCAACTCCAAATGGATTGTGGGCAGACAGGATTTCCAAGAACCCTCCTATAACAGCCTGCTTAGCCTGCCAGAGGGAGGGGTGCTTTGAGGGCTGTCCTAGCACCCCCCACCCCCATCACAAAGATCTCTGGAAACTCATTGCCTTGAGTCAAGGCATTGTCCTCAAAGACCCTTGTTAAAATGTAGATTTTTGTTTTGTCTGAGAAAAGTTCACATATCTGATACACTAGCTTTTATCTATCAAAGAGTAGGTTCATAAAGAAACAAGATATGTAGGCTAGGGAGATGGATCACAAACACCTGAGTTCAGATCCCCAGCCCTAACATAAAAGCCAGGTGTGGCACACTGGGATGGGAGGGGAGACAGGCAGCTCCATGGGGTTTGCTGACCAGCCAGTTTACCCAAATAGGTGAACTTCAGGTTCAATAAGAGACCCTGTTTCAAAAACATAATATAAAAGTCATCCGGTGTTGGGCTGGAGAGATGGCCTAGCGGTTAAGAGCACTGACTGCTCTTGCAGAGGACCCAGGTTCGATCCCAAGCACCCACATGGCAGCTAACAACCATCTGTAACTCCAATTCCAGGAGAACTCCAGTTCCAGGGGGATCCGAGACCCTCCTCTGACCTCTGTGGCATTGCACGACACGGGTGCACAAACCTACATGCAGACAGTACATTCATACACATAGAAAATAAATAAAATAAAAAATAAAAAAGTCAACCGGTGTTGGCCTCTGGCCTCTTTGTACACAGGTACACACATTCTCATGGACCTAGAAATATATGTTCATACACATATAAACACACACAGAGAGAGAATGAGAGGCTGAGAGAAAGTGAAAAATAAGATCCAGCACAAATAATGGGAAAGGAAGAAAGGAAATGCCTGCCACAGGACGGAGTATCATGGGCTGAGCTCAGAACTGTAATTGCTTGGGCACCGAGGGAAAACTGGACAGCTGAGAGGGAAGTCAGAGATGAAGGGCATCAGTTAGCTCTCCCATGAAGCTGGAGATTAAGATTCGTTCAAGAACCATGCCATCTGCATTCTCAGGGAAGATTTTCCATTCTCCATGTCCCTAACCCTCAACCTTGGCTACAAGGGCCTAGTTCCATTGTGGTACTACTATACCTTGCCTGTCAGTCAAAAGCACTCGGGGAAGCTTTTAAAAACATATTGCTGTCAGGTACCACCCCAGACCAACTACATCAGTGTCTCTGAAGAGAGGTCCTAGGGACATTTCTAGATTCTAAACGATTCCCTGGGTGATTCTGACATCCAGCCAGAGCTAAGAAGTGTTGGTTTAAATGGTTTCCTTGTTGTGTTGTTGTTTTTTTTTTTTTTTCATGTCTACGAAAATGTTGAACTTTCCTGTCTTCCTCCTCCCAAAGAACTATTCAGTAAAGAATTGGGTATAGAAGGTTTTGGGAAGACAGAATATTTACCTTGCAGCAGCACAAACAATTGAATTAAAGTTTGGAATTCTGGGCCTAAGAAGTCCCTTGGTCATTTTTATAGTCAGGTTCTAGCCGTCCATTCTATCCCTCAGTTCTCTTTCCCTCCCTTCTCAGTGTCTGTCTCCCTGTCTGTTTTCCTTCCTTCCTTCCTTCCTTCCTTCCTTCCTTCCTTCCTTCCTTCCTTCCTTCCTTCCTTCCTTCCTTCCTTCCTTCCTTCCTTTCTGCTTCTCCTCCTCTAGCACCACCACTGCTTTCTCTTCCTTCTGCAGCCCCAAGTTCCCCTCAGTGTTACCACACAATGTTAAGCTCTCTTCCTCTCCCTGTCTTCTCTGCATCCATGCTGTCAAGGCAAACAACTTTAGAAAATCTTCTCCTAAATACAGTCCTAGTTCCCTCCCTAAGAAGGATTCTGGGACCAGCTGGTGAGATGATTGAAAATTCACCCCAGATCCACATGGTTTTGAAAATGACCTGAAATGGTCTCATTGTTATATATCCACTGGTTCTGAACACCATCACAGACACATGCTCTGCTATTACCATCCAAAGAAACAGGGCCCAGATCTTGCAAGGGAGGCCTGAAGTTGGCAAGGCATTTGGAGACTGTCTGTGTGTTCACTTGAGGGTGTCTTTGTGTACTTGTGGGTGTCTAGCCCTTATGGCTAGTATTCAAATGTGGCCCATTTGTAGACTGACAGGACTTTCCCAAGTCCCGCGAAAAACATCATTATTTAATGATGTAGAGAAAGAAAGGGAGAGAGAGGATTAATACAAAAATAGTTTCTGATGATAATGTGATGTTTTATGCAGTAGATATTTATTGTGCACTGTCATGTTCTAGCCTCTGAGCTATGTGCTTTGGATTCGATGGTGACTCAAACCTGTAAGTCTGGCATTATCAGCTCGGCCTGGTAGGTTTTATTAATTTACACATCTCTATGCAGTGGAAATTCTTCTCCACAAGCAGGCCTATACTGCATGTGGACCTAAAGGCATTATTTATCAAATGTGTGAAATGTTTATGTATAGCAAGGTATGTGGTATGTACATAAGTCAAATAAGCCTGTGCATGATTCTCAAACAGGACTGTGATCTTAGCACTCATGAAGGTGAGGTAGAAAGACTATGGTGCATTCCAGACCAGCCTGACATATAGCATGAGTTCCAGGTCAGCATGGGTTACAAGACTCTTGTCTCAAAAAAAGTCTTAGATGCCAAATCACTAACTATCTAGTTGACAGAATCAGGAGCTACTACCAGGCCAGGCACTGAGCTCTCTATTTCCATACACAGCATCTCATTTCATCCTCACAGTGGTGATGTTGCATTTTACAACTGGAAAAACAAACACCTACTATTAGGTACCAATACGGGGAATCAAACCTATGACTGTCAAAGCACCTTTCAAAGCATACTTACTTCCTGATGCCAACCACCAAATCTTCATCATCAAAAACAGTATCATTGCTATTGTCATGGCCATTGTCATGTTGTCATTGTATTAGCTATTGTTTATCAAAGCCTTTGTGCTAAAATTCTCTTAATAATAATATAAATTGTGATATTAATAGCGATTGATAGTTACTGAGACTTTGTTATGTGTCAGGCATTATCCTAAGCTTCCATATTGCTAGGAGATAGATGCTATCCTTAGCTGTATTTTAGTTATCTTTACCTTTTGGTTTTAGCTGTGTTTTATTTTTGCTTTTTGGTTTTGTGAGACAAGATCTGACTATGTACCAAGGCTAGCCTTGAACTCACTATATATAACCCAAGTTGACTTCAAACTTGGGATTCTTCTGCCTCAGGCTCCCAAGTGCTGAGATTAAGTATGTGCCAGCTTGTCCTACCACTTAGTCCATTTTAAGGAAGAGGAAATGGAGGTTTAGATAGGCCAATTTAGCTATGACCTTATAGCCAGTCGGTATCAGAGCTAGGATTTGACACCAGAACTTAGCTTCCTATGCCAAAGTGCCTCTTGTATTAGGAGTTCTGTCTACAGAGGGTTTACATTGCTCCCATTTTTTGCTTTTGGGAGCATTATCTGCCTGTCCTTGGCTTCTGATCACTGGAAAGCTCTCAGACCCATCTGCTAACTAAGATAGGGACTGGGGCAGCAGGCCACCATGGGTGTAAACAGATGTTCTCCTGATGAACTGACAACCAAGACCATTTCCATCTGGCAGCCGATGCCATAAGAATAGGGAATGTGCTTAGAGAGAGCCTCTGGGCCAAAGAATTTGTATAGAAGAACTTTGAGAAAATATAATAGCTAAGACCTGTATACATGGAAGCCTGGTAAACAAGATGACTCTTTGGCTTTTTCCTCCATACCTGATCCAGTAGGAATATCTGAGCACAACGTCTCTTCATGGCAACTCCTAGATGCCTTGCCCACTGGCATCTATTATTGCTATTTCCTTTTTCCTCTTCACCCCAGCTAAACTGAATCCTCCACCTCCTGTCTCGTTCCAGCGTTATTTGCTCATCATGCCATTTCTTTCCTCTTTGAAAATGCCAGCTTCTTTCTGCTGTAAATCTCTTTGCTTTCCCCTTTTTTTGTTTCAGCTCAAGCCACAATAAGGCTGAAAAGCACTTTGGAAAGTAGTTGGAATGGCAGGATGGCAAATAGAGTTTTAGGATATTTTTCTGTCATTGAGCTTTATAAACCAACAGTAATTCCCAACCTCTGCATACCTTTTGTTTCTGCAGAGCTATTAGCTAGCTGTAGATGAGGCTCATGGCCATGATCCCAAATATACATTCCTCGAAAATGAAAAATCACTCCAGGTGGAGTAGTATTAGCTTGATTAGCAGCTCCCAAATTGACTTCTATGGTACCCCACATGTGAGGGATTAATAGATACCATAGGGAGAAAAGGTTTCTGGGTACAAATGACTTTGATAAGTACTGAGGTAGGCAAGCTAAGTTCTACTACTGGATTTTGCCGAGCTTTTAACATACTAATGAGCATCATGAATCTCTGAAAGGACATTTAGAGGTTTGCCATCCAAAGTGTGGTCTGAGGACTGGAAGAATAGGCATCACCTGGGAGCTTGTTAGATATATAGGACCTCAAGCCTTCATCCCAGACTTCCCAAGCCAGAACTGGCATTGTGACAGGATCATCAGTGCAGTTGTACGTGTATTAAATTCTAAGAGGTACTAATTTAGAGTGCATAGCATTTTTCAAACTTTTTTGTCCATAGAACCCATTTACACAGCATCTTAGGGGTCCAGTATTCCCTGAAACATTCTTCAGGGAAAATAGCAAGGCTAGAAAGCCCTTCATAGGTTTGTGTTTCTGGAAGAACATGAGCCAAAACCACATTTAGACACTGGGAGACTGGTTTATTATATAGCACCCAAAGACTGATTTTATAGAAGTTTCATGTCTTGTGTCACCAGAAAGTCTTTCCACAGTCCCTTGTACCTAATTAACTCATTTCCTAGGGCATTTTAAGCATTGCACAGTTTTGCTTCTTGGTTTGTTCTCTGGCCCAGATCACCTTATTCATTTAAGTCTAGCAGCATCTTCCAAGTACCAGGGCTCAGAATCTGAGCATCCAATGAATGTTCCATGGTCCCCTGCTGTAAACCTTTACAAAGACAATTTTCTAGAAGCTGGGCAAGTTTTCAGTCCGGTGTGTTCTGTTCAGTTAAGCTGTTGTTGTTTTTCTTTTAGGCCTTTAAGCTATTGTGCCAAACATCAAAATAACACTAGCTATTTTGTATTCAGATCTTGCAACTCATTTGGGGGCACTGTTAATATTTTATAAGAAAATTCTCATTTTTTTCCATTCATATTTGTGATTTTCAAGTGTGTTGCTCCATCGCATTCATAAACATGATTTTTATTAAGTCTTGGGGCCCCATTTTTTACTATGAGGGAAAAATCTCCAATTTTATGTTAAAAGTTAGAAGGAAAATAAGCTTTGGTATGTGAAAATTGGTTTTGCAAGAAGCTTATTCAGGATGCAACTATTCTATCCAGTGAGGGGCCGCTGTCCCTGAACTCTGGGCCAAAGAGAAAGCTTTCAACATGGTTTATTTGGAAGTTGTCAAAAGTATTCTTGCAGTGGCCACTTTCTGTGGCTGAACAGGGTTGTGTGTTCAGAATCCAGGTGGAAGAGGCAAGGTGAGCATAAGGAAGGTAGTTTGAGATATAGGAAACTTAAGGAAGACTGCCAACCCCGGAAGCAACCCAGTGTGGTTTGGGACAGTCCTTCAGACCTCTCCTGATCCCACCGATGCAAAAGCAGCAGAGTAAAGGTGACTAGAGTATGGAAACCTCTCCCCTTGGGTCAGGAGATTGAAGGCTTCATTTGAATTTCCCATGCAATGATTCTAGAAGTGTCATGGTCCAGAGCCCCATCCACTTAAAGGGAAATGAGAACTCATCTGGAAGAGGTGACCATTGGCGGCAATGGTTCCTAATCTTTTTTTTTTTTTTTTTTTTTTTTATTGTATTTAGTTTAATTTATTTATTAACAAATCTAGACCCGTTTCCCGCTCATTCCCCACCCCGGCCAGAGCTCGGCATTCTGCCAACATGCTTTCCATCGCTTAGTCTTTCTCAATATTTTCCATGGGACGTTGACTTGTTTTGAGCAGAAGTTAACTGTGTGAGTCAGTTTCTTTGAGGCAGTAGTTTCTGTTGTTTGTTTTGTTTCAAAAGCATTATGTCTACTGCTTTGTACAGAAGCTCAGGGGCCCTTACACAAGAAATACTTACAAAACATGGGTAATTGGCATAGATCCAAGATGTAGGATAACCATCTGTCGTTTGTTTTTTCTGGACTGGTTAATTCACTCAGCATGATGTCCTCTAGCTTCCATCCATTTTCCTGCAAAGCTCCGTGATGTCGGCTTTCTTACTGGCTGCATAGAACTCCCATGTGTAGATGGACCACGATTTTCACTATATCCATTCGCAGTTGAGGGGCACAGGGTTGGTTCCAGCGTCTTTGCTATTGGAAAGAGAGTGAATAAACATGGCCGTGCATGTATCTCTTGTGGGTGACGTAAGTCCTTGGGGTTACATGCCCGAGTGGTAAGGCTGGGTCGGTGGCAAGTTCATTCAGATCTTCCAAGGGTCTCTCCACACTGTTTCCATAGTGGCGCTGAACGAGTTTACATTCCACCAGCAGATGGATGAGTTCCCTTTCCCCACAACCCTCTCCAGCACTGTATCATTGTTTTCTTGATCCTAGCCAGTCTTAACTGGAGTAAGAGATATCTTAAAGTGGTTTTGATATTGCATTTCCTTAATGATTTGAGTGATTGTTGAGCAGTTCTTGAGGTGTTTCTCAGACATCTCTACTTCCTCGCGTGTGAAGTCTCTGTTCAGTTCTTTGCTCATCTCACCTTGAGGGCGTCGTTTGTTTTCTTTTTTCTTTGTTTTTTGAGTAGTTTATATATTCTGGAAATCAATGCTTTGTCAGAGGTTCTGCAGTGAAGGTTTCCCTCCGCACTCGGTGGAGTTTCTCTTTCATCGTTATTGTTTTTGTTGAAGTGAAGCTTTTGTTTATATGAGGTCCCAGTTTGTCAATTGTCGCACCTTCAATTTCTGTGCAGCTGCATCTGATTTAGGAATCTTTTCCTATGCCTATGTCGTTGTAGTCTGCTGCCAACTTTTTCTTCATATCACCTTCAGAGTTTGGGGTTTACGTTGAGGTCTTTAACCATCTGGAAGTTGACTTGTACGGCGAGAGGATAGGGGTTTTAATTATCCATTTCTACAGAGTGGTGTCCAGTGTTTGTACAACACACACTGCTGAAGATGCTGTCTTTTTCTCCATTGTGGGTGTTCTTGGCCCCCTATGGTCAATAGGAGATGGCTTGACATATATATATGCTCAGATTTGGATCTCGGTTTGTTCCATTGAGTCCAACAGTGTTGTTTTTGTGCCGAAGTACGCAGGCTGTTTATTCATGACTATAGCCCTGTAGTATAGTTTAAAAATCTGGTATAATATCCCTCCTGTCTAGTTCTTTTCACTCAAGGATTACTTTAGCTACTTGGGTCTTTTGTTTCTCCAAAATGAAATTTAAGACTTTTGTTTCCAAGCTAGTGTTGAAGAACACTTGGGAGATTTGAATTAGGATTGCATTAATCTACTACAGGATTTTGGTAAAATGGACATTTTTACAATGTATATTCCCAAGTCCAATGAGCATGGGAGGTTTTTCCATCTTCTGAGGTCCTGCTTCAATTTCTTCTTTTAGGGTTTAAAATTTTGTTGTAGAGGGTCTTTCTGTGTCTTTGGTTAGTTTTGTTCTAGGTATCTTATGTTTTTGGAGGCATTGTGAGTGGGAAAGGTCTCTTTGAATTCTTTCTCCAGTTGCAGGTTCTTTGGTGTAAAGAAAGGCCCATTGATTATTCTAAGAGTTACATTTGTATACCTGCACTATTGCTGGAAAGCTGTCTAATCGTTTAGAGTTTTCTGGTGGAGTTTTTTGCGTCTCTTAAAGTACTTAAGTAAACAATCATATCATCAGCAAATAGGGATAGTTTGACTTCCTCTTTTCCAATTAGTACTCCTTTAATATCCTTTTCTTGCCTTATTGCTCTAGCAAGTGTTTCAAGCACTATATTGAAGAGGAGTGGTGATAAGGGGCAGCCTTGCCGAGTTCCTACCTTTAAAGGGAATGTTTCCGTCATTTCCCCATTTAGGATGATATTGGCTGTGGGTTTCCTGTATATGGCTTTGATTACATTGAGGAATGATCCCTCCAATCCAATTCCTTCTAGGACTTTAAGCATGAAGGGATGCTGGATTTTGTCAAAGGCTTTTTCAGCATCAATTGCGATGATGGTGTGGTTTTTGTCTTTGATTCCGTTTATGTGTTTGATGATGTTTATTGATTTTCGTATGTTGAACCATCCCTGCATCTCTGGTATGAATCCAACTTGGTCATGATGGATGATGGTTCCTAATCTTAAGTATCAACATCAAGGACCTCCGCACAAGAATAATTATACTTGATTTTTTTTCTCTCTACTAACAACCCATAGTTGTTGTATTCAAGAATTTCTCCTTCAAGAAATTCAAAGGCCTTTTAGCTATGGAAGGGCACATGGATTGGAGTCTGTGGTTCATTCTTACATGTGAATGAATACTAGCAGCTACCATTTCTTGGGTGATTTCTGTATACTTGGCAATGGCCTTGAGACTTTCATCTGTATTATCGTCTAATCTTCACAATGCCTTATTTTGTCCATGTACAAATAAAGAAGTTAAGGTCCAGCGAGGTAGGTAACTTACCCAAAGAAAGCTATACAGCCAGTAAAAGGCCAAACTGGGAACAAGCCCCAATCTGAGGAACTACCAAGCTGTACTCTTTACTCTTCGGGCTGAAGGGCAGGATGTGATCACAGAAAGCATTGCAAAGGCCCCCAATTCTGAGTGGCAAAAGAAAAGACTAGGGTCTTAGGGATTAGCAGACACATGCATTTGCCTCATCATTTTACCTAAGGCTAGCTCTGAAAGTAAGTGAGATTAAAGTGACCCAAATAGCCCACTCAAAGAATTAACAACAGAGCCTATTCCTAAATTCCACCTCTGTATACAGCCATTTACATATATTGTCTCAAATGCTTCCAGCAATGCTAGTATTCACAGTGCTCGCTTATACCAGACATGCTGTACCTGAACCTTATACCACCCCTTGTTCTTTAGAGTGCCCACTCCCTCTCTTCCTTCAGTACTCTGTCATGTGTAACATTCTCAGTGGTGGCTTCTCTGACTACCTTATTTAAAATTGCAACTGCCCATCCCCAAATCTGTATTCTTTTCTCTTGTTTCTTTTTCCCCCAAACACTTATTTATTTTCTTTTTTTTTTAATTTTTTTTATTAATTTTATTTATTTCTGTATGTGTATGAATGTACTGCCTGCATGCAAGTCTGTGCACCCGTGTCGTGCAACGCCGCGGAGGTCAGAAGAGGGTCTCGGATTCCCCTGGAGCTGGAGTTCTCCTGGAATTGGAGTTTCAGACGGCTCTCGGCCGCCATGTGGGTGCTGGGGATCGAACCCGGGTCCTCTGTAAGAGCAGTCGGTGCCCTTAACCGCTAGGCCATCTCTCCAGCCCATATTTTCTAAGCTGTCATGTGACTTAACCTACAGAATTTTTTATTGTCTGTCTTCTGACAAGAATGCAAGGTTCATAAAGGCAGGGCTTTTTTAAAAATCTGTTTTGTTTTAAAAAATCTATTTTGTTCACTCCAGTATCCTAGTGCTACACCTGGCATGTTGTAGGATATTAGTAAATATTTGTGAAATGAAAATTTGAATAGGAAGGTAGCTTTAGACACAGTTCCCCACCAGTTCCAAATCTACAGAGTCACTTATGGCCTTGGAGAAAAGAAAGCAGGTGAGCAGATAAAAGATGTGCAGATTCACAGGCGAGAAGACATAGAGGATTTCTCTACATATAAAATGACAAAAGTCAAGAACCCGTATTCTAGATGCTTCTTTTGTAACATTTTATTTTTATTTTATGTTCATGAGTGCTTTGTATGTAAGTGTACCATGTGTGTGAAATGCCTATAGAGGCCAAAAGAGTGCCTCAGCTCCCCTAGAAATGGAGAGATGGATGGTTGTTAGCTGCCACGTGAGTGCTGGAAACTGAACCCAGGTCCTCTGCAAGAGCAGCCAATGCTCTTAACCACTGAGCCATCTGTCCAGACCCTCCAGATGCCTCTTGATAGCAGTTTTACTTAGTATCTGTTGGTTGAGAAACACATATCTCTATAAATCAATCTAAATTTGTTATTTATTTATTTATTTATTTATTTATTTATTTATTTATTTAGAAACAAAGCCTCATTCTGTAGCCCACCCTAGCTGCGAACTTACAATCCTCCAGCTTCAGCCACCTGAGAGCTGGGATTATATATATGTGCTACCATATGAGACATCTCTTAAAATGAATATACATTTTATTAATCATTCTGCCACTGGCCTAATGTTCAGAGAACAGTGATACGTACCTTGGGGGGATGTTAAACCTTTGTCCTCATATGTAAAAGGAGACTGGGAAGAGAATCAAGGTCACAGAGTTGTTATGAATAGTCCATGATATGAGATACTGCATAGGCAGCTCATGTAAAGTCATTGGCATGTAGTAAACTCTCCCTAAATCAGAAGCTGTCGTCATTGTCATCACTGTTGGTTAATATTTGAGTCCTGAAATAATGGTTCCATGTGTGTAAATTTGCATCCCTATTTCAGCACCTGGGCCTTCAGTTCTAGAAGCCAATGACATAAAGTGTCCCAGACAGTCAAAGAAAATGGATTGGGGGCTGGAGAGATAGCCTAGCAGTTAAGAGCACTGACTGCTCTTGCAGAGGACCGAGGTTCGATCCCCAGCACCCACATGGTGGCTTAGAATCATCTGTAACTCTAATTCCAGGAGAACTCCAGTTCCAGGAGACCCTCTTCTGACCTCCGCAGCATTCCACAACACGGGTGCACAGACCTACATGCAGACAGTACATTCATACACATACAAAAATAAATAAAATTTTTAAAAAACTTAAAAAAAAAAAACAAAGAAAATGGATTGGATGCTGAGTGCAGTGACACATGCCTATAATCCAAGCACTTGTGAATCTAAATCAGGAGAATTGTTAGTTCTAGGCCAGCATTGGCTACATAGTGAGCTCTGGGTCAACCTGGGATACACAGTAAGACCTCTCACCTCAAAAATATTATTTTGTGGGGACTGGAGAGATGGCCTAGCGGTTGGGAGCACCGACGCTCTTGCAGAGGACCCGGGTTTGATCCCCAGCACCTACATGGCGGCTAAGAACCGTCTGTAACTCCAATTCCAGGAGAACTCCAGTTCCAGGGGAATCCGAGACCCTCTTCTGACCTCCGCGGCATTGCACAACATGGGTGCACAGACCTGCATGAAGACAGTACATTCATACACATCCAAAGATAAATAATAATAAAAAAATTAAAAAAAACAAAAATATTATTTTGTTAAATTTTTATTGACATTTTGTGTATTTCATTCAGAATACCCTAAGAGGTAAGTTAAGGGTCTAGAGATGACTCAGCCATTAAGAGCATTGGCTGCAGCTTGCAGAGGACCTGGGTTCTGCTCTGAGCACCCACGTGGCGGCTTACAACTGTCTGTATATCTGACACCTTCTTCTGACCACCAGGGGCGTTGCACAACACGGATGCATTTATACACATGCAGGCAATGCACTCATACACATTAAATAATAATAATAATATACACGATATTTTTAAAGAGAAAAAAAAAAGATGGGTTGAGCCTTGGCTGGCTAGAGGACCTAAGCATAACAAGAATCAGAAGGGAGACCAGAGCAGGTTATCTCAGAAGCACAGCTGGATGTACACATCTGGAGAAGTAGCTATGGGGAATAGGTATAATAGGCTGCAAGTATCTTACAGCCTCAGACTGTTAGCTCCTCAAGCATGGTGAGACTGTATTGATCTTCATCCTATCTGGCCTTGCATTCTAGAAAGACGTCTGAGTCCCCAGGCCTCTTACTAGAAGGTTGTTTCTGACTGACCTGAACAGTTTCTCTGTAATATTTCCTTGTCCACTCCCTACCCCAAATGAAAACCCGAAGAGCCTTCTTTGCTAACTTGTAGTGCAAAGATCCCCTCCCTACGGTCCTGGAGTGCTAAGCAGGGTCAGGGCTATTCTATCCTCTGTCTTTCATCGCTGTGTCCTGAAGACCTGGAATCACAGAATGGATTAGCCAAACCTAGTACGCCTTGATGGTTCCAAAGATCCAACAAGAAGGAGGTCCAGGGTGGAGGCTGTGGGAGTTGGGGAGAGATGTCCACCCCCTGAGGCTCTATATTATTGGGCAGAAACTAGTTCACCCATGGAGAGAGCAAACAAGCTGTGTTCTGGGCTGATGGATTTGATGAGGGAGTTGAGAATAGTCTATGATTTTTTGCTAAGAATGGGCAAACAGAACCAATTAAATCTCACCTTCCCAGAGGAAAAAAAAACTGGGAACCCCAGCTTTTAGATTTATTTTAGGAAACTGATCTTTCTGGGGAAATGAGAGAAATAAAAAACTTCAGTACCATTTGGCAGTATACCATAAAGAGGCTGTTTCTTCCTGACCTTCAGTTCAAACTCCTGCACAAGTCAGAGATTTGAGCCCCAAACCAAGGTCCTTAAAAGACAGCCCTGTCAGTCTTGTACAGATTCCCCATAGGCCCCTATGGAGCCCCATAGGCATTTCTCTCAAAGCCTCAACTCCATTTCCTCACTGGGAAGTAGACAATTTGTAATTGTCCAGTCTTTTTCTGGGTCTGATAGGGAGTTCTCTGTAGCCTCATTTGCATAGACAAATGCAGACTGGCATCTGTCAGCTTAGCATCTCAAGCCAAGGATCTGGAGCAGAAACCACCAACCTTCTGAGCCAATACCTTAGATATTGGATTCAAAAATGACACTGTCAAATTGGGGCTAATTTGCATAGGCTTATCAGGTTAATTACTACAACATCTCCAGGAACTTAAAAATCCTTGAATTCTTATGTAACCAGAATGCTCAAAGTCTGTTGCTATGAAACTTGGAGTGTAAATTACCATGAATACCATTAATCTGTTCACTAGGAGGTTAATTTGCAATTTGTTGGCAAATCACATGTGGGTCTTATAGCAAGAGTGTGGGTGGCACTTTCATGCCAACATGTGGCGCTCTCTCTCTCTCTCTCTCTCTCTCTCTCTCTCTCTCTCTTTCTCTCTCTGTGTCTACATGAAGCATTAAGACAGGCAACTTCCTGGGTCTGCTCACTACCTCCCAATCTAACCTGGCTCTTCTGGCACACCCTAGGCATGTATCCTAGGAAGTGTGTTCTCCCAAGTTGTACGGCTCCTGTGCAGAGCACTTTTTGGCTCAGTGCCAGGCAGCTTATGAAACATGCATAGCTCCTCCTGAGACAGAAGTACCTGGGTGTCCACTAATGCCTCCAAATCATCTGGCTTTTCCGAAAGATGTACTTTTGAGTTAATGAGTCTCATGTTGTCTTTGCATGCCTGCAGTCTGTGACTGGAGGAAACAGGATAGGAAAGATGCCTTGGGATAGAAGATAGTAACCAGGACCACACTGGTGGACAAGGTGACTGCTGGGCATGACTATCCTATGTTACTCTTAACGCAGGTGGTGACAAAGTGTGTGTTAGCCTGTTCTCCCACAGGGAGCCTGGTATTTACAACCATTTGAGGGAAATTCTCTCCTGATTTAGGAGACAAGCTGTAGGGTGTGACTGAAGGGGTGTTAGAACCACACTCACTCAAAAATAGCTAGCATCTCAGTGCCACAAATAGCCTTTGGGTGAAGGCAGGGAAGATTCAAATACATTTCTGGGAAGAGAGACTGAGTAGGAGAGCAGAGCCTGAAGGGAATGTGAGTATAAAATGTCCACTCTTTGATATTCATGAAGGATCTTTGGGAAATTCTTAATGCTCTTGGGGTGCTCTGGAAACCTAGGTAAGAGAAGCATGTGGGTCCCTCACCATAATGGCTACCCAGGTGAGTCAGGGCATGCTGGAATTTCAGAAAAGCTCCCAAACCAGCTTTGTTCATTCACCCACCAAGAAAGCCTTAGAATAGTTCTGGGAAGGGTGCAGAGAATTTACCTCAGATAAAATAACTTGAGGTGCCAGGCAGAGACTGTTAAGAGGTCTGACAAGACCCAAAAAGTGTGTCTGCTATAACATCTTGAACTTCTCCACAATCTCCCCTTCCCATTCATTCAAAAAGCATTAACTGGCTTGGTGTGATGGTGCATACCTTTAATTCCAGCATTCAGGAGGCAAAGGCAGGTGGATCTCTGTGACTTCAAGGCCAGCCTGATCTACATAGTAAGTTCTAGGCCAGCTAGAGCTAGAGGGAGACCCTGTTGCAAAACGACCCCCCCAAAAATTTACTGGGGACTAGACAGATGGCTCATTGGTCCACAGCACTGACTGCTCTTGCACAAGACCTGGGTTCAGTTCCCAGCACCCAGATACTGGCTAACAACTACATGTAATTCCAGTTTCTGGGGATTCCATGTCTCTTCTGACCTCTGTGGGCATTGGAGAACATGGCTGCACTTAGATACATGTAGACAATAGACTCATACACATAAACTATTTTTTAAAAGCATTTACTAAGCAGGGAGTAGTGGGTCAAACCCACAATCTCAGAAATAGTAAGGAAATGGCAGGAGGAGGATGAGTTTGAGGCCAGACTGAGTTCCATACTTATTTCCAGGCCAGCTTGGTCTATATAGTGAAACCCTATCTATTAAAAAATAAAAATAAAATAATTTACCTTGTATCTGTTTGTACCTTCAATAAATGCACATTCTAATGGAGGGTAGACATTTAAATCAATTCTGCCTAGGAGAAGATGAGGTTCAGAGAGGCTTTCCTAAGCAAGGTGACTTCAGCCGAGTCCAGAAGGACAAGTTGGAGGTTTCCGGGTAGACAAGGTGACAGAAAGCATTCTGAGTAATGAAATAGCAAAGTTTGTATAAGTACGGAAGGATAAAAGAACATTATGTGATTCTCCATTCTAAGATGGCCTTCTTTCTAAAGTAAGAAATGTCATTTTGTTAATAAAACATTAACCCCAAACTCCCATTTTTGGTCCTAAAAGGAGACTATTTCAGGAAGAAGAAGCATCTGTAAGATTCTTGTCCTCCAATAACATTAACCCATCATAATCACTTAACACTCCATGGTATTATTTACAGCAAGCTGATACTTTCAGACATAACTGTGTGCTAAAGGCTGGGGTATAGGTTGGGCATGTATTTCAGTAGGTTGAACATTTATGTTAAATATATTAAACCCTGATTTCCATCTTCAGCACAATGAAAAAGAGGAGGGGGGAGAGAGGAAAGAAAGCAGGTTAGGGGATAACAAAGGGAAACCAACATGGAGGCTAATGGTTATAAAAGTAGCATTTTTTAGTATTTTCTTGGATCCAGACAACTTTGTAAGTATATAAACATACATATAGTATACTCCTTTAAACTTCACAATAACTCCATGAAATATATATATAATATATATATATATATTATATTATGATATATATATCAGTGATATAATTACAATAGGAAATGTTATTACCAGTATACCTATTTCAAAGATCATGATCAGGAAGCTAGACTAGTCAGTCAGTCTTAGAAGGTACAACTCAGCCATCTTCCATTGCTGAGGTTCTTTGTTCTTACTTCCTGACCTGCCTCCATGGGCCAGAGTTCCTCTGTAATGCCAGATACCTATAAGGGTGCTCTCTCCACCACTGACTGAGACCCTCAAGGGCCAATCTTGGACAGAAGTGCTCAGCTTTTCCTCTCACTATGTCAAAGAAATGGCAGAGGGGAAAGAAGGGATTATAAACTCAGATGCCCACAGGGCCAAACCTGAAAGAGTCAATGTACTCATTAAGAGAGGATCAGATGTGATGTCCAGGAAATGTTCTGTTTTATTCTTTGTTGTTCTTTTAATGAAAACAACAACCCAGTAGTTCAAATCCAATATTAAATGGAAACTGACACTTCACCCTGTGCTGAGGATAGTAAAGGAATGGAGACTGGGCTGACCCAGAGATCCCATCTCTCAGCCAAAAGGGGCACCACCACTTAGTTCCACCTAATTAATTTTGGCTCAGTCCCTAAAGCACTGGGTTGGCAGGTAGGATTTTTTTTAAGAGAAGACAAAAATCTGGATTCTCCCGTTAAATCTGAGGATTATAAATTTTGTAAATGATGTCTATCTAGCTGTTTCCTTATGGGGGCATGCCACCATGGAAATGTGGGGGTTAGAAGAAAAGTTGCAGGAGTCCATTCTTTCCTTCCACCATGTGGGTCGCAGGCATTGAACTCAGGCCATCAGACTTGGTGCCAAGTGCTTTTGCCCCACTGGACCATCTTGACAGCTAAGATTCTCTATATGAACAATAAAAAGTTATTGAAAACACATTGCAAGTCAAGCAAACATCTCTCCTCACCTCTCTGATCTTTGGGTAAAGTAACACAAGTCTCACTTTCTCAATATGTAAGATAGGGATAAAAGCAATACCTACTTCAGAAAGTAATTATGAGAAAAAGCTGAGGTCATGTAACTGGGATACCTGTCACATACAAGTGATTAATACATGCTAGCGATTAAGATGATTATTATTCCTTGGACTTTCCATCTAAAATCTGAAGAGCACCTTATTTCTTATTGACCGAAGAGAATCTATTTCTCATTGACTGACAGGAAATTCTTTACTCTTCACCTCCAAATAAGTCCCATGCTGTAGAGGGCAATTTAACTCCCTGCTTGCAGACAGAAGATACTAAATATGATTTAAAATGCTAGCTAGCATGTGCATGGGGAGGAGGCAGCTTTACCTCTTTGTGCCTCTTTATGCCCTTTCATGAAGCAAACCCAGTGCTGACTGATTTATAAAGCCAGATCCAGGCTGAAGAAGAACTGAAAAGGCCCATGCAATGATTTTCTTCAGGCAGAATAGAAGGGGAGACTGAAGCAGGAAAGCTAGGCCAGAATTCCTATCCACTGTATTTCAGTTCTTGCTGGAGATGGCCAGGGATTTTAAGAAACTTGTTGACTGCTAAGCTAAATCTCCCCTCCTCTCCCCTCCTCTCCCCTCCTCTCCCCTCCTCTCCCCTCCTCTCCTCCTCCCTCCATTCTTCCCTTCTCTCCCTGTCCCTCCTATGCTCTCTCTTGTCCCTTTCTTCCTTCCCTTTCTCTCCTTCCCTGCTTTCTGTCTTCATTTCAGCCCTTGGTTCTCACCCATGGCTGAACATTAGAATCACCTGAGGAGGTTTTTCAAAGATACTAATGTAGCAACCTATCTTTCAGAGATTACATGACCCTTCACACAATCATAAACCAAATTCTACATACAGGTGTTGCATGTCTACTCTCTTCTAGGAACTCCATCTGGACCTCAGAGGGCAAGATGTGGGGGGCTGTGGGAAAGATTTGGGTTTCTAGGTTCTCTTGGCCATCACCCATCATGCTTTATGGGTCCCAGGCACAGGCTTTCTCACCTCTTTGAACCTTGGCCTCCTCATCCACCCCACAGAATGGTGGAATGTGTTTTTGAGGATGCGATAAACTGCAACATCTTGTATAAGAAAATACTTTGCAGGAGCCCAGCCCCCTCTACACAAAGGAGGGCCTCTTATTACAAGGTTAAGAAGGGTGTGGGTGGGAAGGCAACAGAGGCAGCAGGGAGTAGCATTACACATTGAGAAAAGGCCATGCATGTTAACAAAGCAGCTCACAAATGAGAGCAAATTAATACCAGGCCCAGGGAGAACATTCACACAACAGGGGAAAAACACCCATTGGAGCTGCTAAGCCTTAGCAGGGAGTAAGAAGTGGGATCTCAGAGGGAGGAAGGAGAGGGGCCAACTGAGGGGGGACTTTCAGCACTGGGGAGGTTTGTCTGGCTAACAGCAGAATATAAGGTGTGAGGCTCGGAGGAGGGCAAGATGGATAGGAGAGGGAGAAGTAGTAAGTACCCCACCTAGGCCTGGGGAACATGTAGGAGCACCTGAAAGCCCGTGGGGGAGGGCACTAGTGTGGTAGGGTAGTAGTACCAAAAAGGAATATCCCTCCAGCTTCAACAGATTTGGCCTCATTCTTTAGCAGCAGATCCAGATCACCAGGTAGAGGGGTCAGCAGAGCAGCTGCTGGGAGCGACAGAGCCAGAGCCCTCCTCACATCACAGTGACCTTCTTTTTCTCCATTCTCTGAAATAATCAACGTCCACCTGACTCAAAGACAAGGAGTCTCAGTTCAGAGAAGCCCTTGATAAATCCTCAGAAAGAAAGGAAATGGAAAGTGGAAGGCATTGAAGTAGAGTTCTTGCATGGCCTCTCTTTCAGGGGCATTGACCGGTCAAAATGAATAACTCCGAGAATTGGAGTATGCTGTGGAGAGCCCCTACTGGATCAGAAGCCAGTCATGAGTGCCAGGAACATAGGGGACACTGACAGGCCCTTTGAGGTAGTAGCTGTTTACCAGTCACTGAAGAAAGAATGGAAGATTTGAACAAGTCAGATGGTATTACAGATGTTCCTGGGGGGAATGTCAGCTCTGATCCTCAGTAAATGGAATCTGTCCTGGAGTGTGGTGTATGGGGATTCATAGCAGATAGCTACTCTTGGAAACTCACTGAGTCCTGTCCTCAAAACAGGATTGAGGACAGTGAGCATATTCCCCTTTGCTTCCATAGCAAAGGGTCCATTTGATACTACCTGAACTGAATAGCAATACCAGGTCTATGCCCAGAGTGCCAAACCCTTGTCTCACTTCCCTATATACATAATGTGATCGGGGCTTACCATTAGAAGAACAACTGTCCCAGTACTACAGAGTTTAGAGTTTGAGCTTATTTAAACAGGAAGGAACTCTGGGAATTAGCTAATTTAGCATTCTCTCTTAACATATGAGGAAACTGAGGCTTAGAAATGATAAGTGTAAGGCCATATGTTAAATTACTGCCAGAGCTGAGGTGAGCAGTAAGCTGTTCCTATTCTAAGCCTGGGGTGTTTTCTATTTCCCTTTTTAACTATTATCTCAGGTCTTCATTATATTTGAGAGAAAATGCCAGAATATCTTCAGGGCCAGTCTTACACATAGATAAACATGATGTGCTCAAATGTGTCTCCTCAACTGCCTGTCACTGTGCCTGAAATTTTGCCATTGTGATTCATTCCTGCGGATTTTTGGAGGGGGCGGTGCATAGACAGGGGAGTGAGGAGTGTTATTGAAAGTTTTGTACATTAGAGCCAGGCTATAAGTTTGGCAATTCAGGGTAAGGATCTGAATCTAGGGCTTAGATCACCCTGGTGGGGCAAGGCAGGAGAGTAAATTATACCCACACCTAAGGGTTCCATCAAGCCTGAAGCTTGAACACTCAGAAAGCATTTCCCCCAGGAAACTGTATTGTGACCCAGGAGAGCTGAATCACTGCTGCGTGGCCCATGCTACGGAGAAGGGCAGGAGAGTGAAGGATAACATTAGACTGTCTGGAGTGGCTACGGGGGCACTTTATTAAGAGAAGCAGCCCAGGCGAGATGGATGTGACAAGGGAATCTATGAAGACATAGAGAGGGGCCCCAGCCACAAGAGGGATGGGCTCTGAGGCTGCCAAGGAAGGCTGCGTGTGGAATGGGTCTGCTCTGTGTCTTCCCTAGGGACTAGCATGCTGCAGGTGCCCTGGCTCAAGGCCAGAGTGCTTTCTCTCAATCCCTCTGGCTTTCATTCTAGTTCTGCTCCGGAGTTGTGGAGTGTAGCTCTGGGATTGGCTCTGAGTCCTAGGTTCCTGAGCCTGCCCTTGGTCCTCTATCAGCTCTACAATTCTTGTATCCAATCTCAGTGACCATCTTATGGGGAGGGAGATAGGAAGGATGCTAGTGGATTTGTCTGGAAATTGTTACCTACCAAGGCCCCGTGTTTCCTTGGAGTGTGTTTGTTTGGGGTAGCAGGTGATGGGAGAGAGTGCATCTGGAAATTTGGGGACTTGTCCTGAAGATATATTTTCATAGAAGGTTTAGTACAATCAGTCCTCTGTACTGTTGGGTTCTGCATCCTCACATTTAACCAAAAGTAAATCAAAATATTCTGAAGAAAATTATGTTTGTGTTGAACATGGACCAATTTTATTTCCTGACATCTCTGACTAAAAGAATACAGTATGATAAGTATTTACATAGCTTTTACATTTTGTCGGGTATTTTAAGTAATCTAGAGATGATTTGAAGTATACAGGAGGATGTGCATAGGTTATAAGCAAATACTGTGCTATTTGATATAAGGATCATGAGCATCCTTGGTTTTTGATATCCATCAGGGATCCTGGAATCAATGTCTGGAAGATACTGAAGGACAACTCTGCTTCGATTTTGATGGTAGATAGATCGGGCATGCCTTATGGGATAACCTAAACAAGTTAGATGCCCTCCCAATGTTTCTACTAGTTCTGCTGCAGGTCTGAGCTACTTGGACCAAACACAGAACCCTCAACTTTCAGTAAAAGAAAGCTTCTAGCATCATAACCATGCTTCACTGTTTCACATGAACCCTGAGCCTCCGGAAGGGAATTTCTCTAGGAGCTCAAGAGGTTTTACAGACACATGCAGTCCTGGAGTTGTATGATCTCATGGTGAGTGGGGGGGGGGGGAGGCTGCTACTGCCAGGAATTAGAGACCCTGAGCCACAGACTGTCCATCCCGCTGTTTCCATTGAAGTCCTAAAAACAATCTCCCCAGCTTAAGGCCAGCTCATCACTAACCAATGTGTCATAGGTGCTGCTGAGGGAGAACGATATTTCACAGAGGGACAGGGACTGTCCAGGTGCAGGATCAGTGATTCAGGACAGATGGAATTCAGTGCAATCAATATGGCAGGGTCAGCCAGGATTTCTTTTAAGCTTTACTTCCTAGTAGCCCCCTCCCACCTTGGAGACAGACTAATCCCTGACATTTGTCTAGTGGCTTTATACATTTCAAAGCTTTTTCACATCCATTAACTCCCTCAAGCCTCACAAACACCCCCACAAAGTAGGGCTGGAAGCTGTTATTATCCCTGTTTGACCAACAAGAAAACTGAGGTCCCAAAAGGATACATGACTCATTCAGGGTCACACAGCTGTTTAGTCGAAGGACTAGGGCTTTAAATATTTCCTAACTTTCAGTCTTGTGATCTTTCCACCTCCCAGGTGGATTCCCCGTAGCACAGTACCCAGTACCCAGCACCAAGTAGATGCTAATAAATATTTGCTACTCAAGGACTGAATGGCTAGGCAAGGCAGGAAGGCATTCAAATTCTACAAAGCTCTTGTTGTTGTTTTAAAATAGGGTCCTACCATGGTGCCCAGGCTATTCTTCCACTCCTGGGCTAAGTGAACTTCTATCTAGCCTCAGCCTCCCAAATTGCTGAGACTATAGGAATGTCTGACCACACCCAGCTCAATTGATCTTTTTTTTCTTTGTAATCTTTTTAAGACAGGGTCTCCCTGCAGTCCCAGCTGGCCTGGAACTTGCTTTGTAACATTGTAGACTAGGCTGTCCTCGATCTCACAGAGATCCTCCTGCCTCTGGCTCCTAAGTACTTGGATTAAAGGCATGTGCCACCATGCTCAGCATCCAACTGGTTTTTTTAAGTGATTAAAATAGGGATCTTCCCTGGGAAACTTTTACATAAAAGGATTCTTCATCAGCCTTTGAGCAATACATGAAAGACACTGAAGGCGTTTGGATTGGGACACCATCGTGCCACTCAATTAGCATGCATTTGAGAGGTCTCCTAAATGTAAGATAGCATTCTAATGGTGAAGATGTCATATAAAACAACTATGTAACTTGTCAAATAAAATTTGAAAAATAGGGTAAGCATGCTGTGTTGTTTCAGCATTTTGACCAGTAAGGAAGCAATAAGATTTTTTTGCCCGTTCACAAATGTCATTGCCATGACAAGGTTAGGGCAGCTCCCATAGGAAAGCCATGGGGCTTAACCTCCTAACAAGGCACTCATCCTTCACAGAGGAATGAGCGTTAAGGGCCTCCATTTCAGTAGCAGAAAGGAGTTGAAATCAGCCTCATGGCAAGAAGATCCCCCGTAAGTTGTATCTAGAAGCCCTTTCTCTCCCCAGGCTCCCCACCAGTGGTTCTCCGAGGTTCTGATGGGGGAGATGTATCTAAGAACACTGTGTTTACCTTTCGGCCCTCAGCAAGCTCCTCCCCTTGACAAAATTCTAGTATAACCCAGACAGACTTCAGCGACTGAGTCTGCCTCCTGGACGACCTCCTAGACACAAATATCCTCCTGTTCCCTGTTCTGTCTCCCATAGGGACTAGCAGACAGTAGGTGCCTATTAAATGTTAAGCAATTAGTGAATGGAACCTGCTAATGAAAGATGACCCCATCTCTGGCTCTAGGCATTGCAATTAGGATATCGTCCAGGACCCCACCCCCGCATCTCCACAGGCAAACCCACCTGGAGTTATGGCTTGGCTCTAATCCAGTTAGAAAAAAAATGGGGAAACTCGAGGTAGAACAGGTTTTCAAATGCTACTTTGCGGTAGCACAAAATGGTGTTTGCGGAAGACAGCCCTTAATTTAAGATCCTCTCTGGTTTCAAAAACTTGGACCGACCACTTCCCATCTCCTGTACTGGGGGGGGGGGGCTATTCATTTTGCTTCCAGAAGCCTTCATTTTGTTTTCTGTGCAAGGGAAAGGACGCTAAAATGAAAAATGAATGCAACGAGAAGTGCCCAGTCCTTAGCAAGTCCTCTGGCAAGCAGCAACTGTATTATCCACAGACCTTTTTGTCCCCAGAGGCAGGGGTCCCCTGGGACACCAACTGCCCTCTAGGCTGGATTCCAAGTGTGGAGAATCAAGGGGACCAATGCTATGTTGACTCAGCTCCATGGCTAGTTCACCACCTAACCGAGGATCCGGGGCCAAGCCAGTCACTCCTTCTTTAAGATTCTGGTCACAGCAGGGGCTGGGTTTCTAAGGCAGGCGTGATCTTTCTCTTTCTACAGACGTCGTCGCTGCCACTTCTGTCTGTGCTAGGCACAGGCAGGCAGCGTCGCAGCAGAGAAAGGGGAGGTTGCTGGGCTCAGCAGCCGCCCAGGCCTGGCCTGGAGAGGGCCCTGACAGTAAGTACTGATCCCCAGCACCCAGGTTGGGGCTTTCCTGGGTAAGGGCCAGATAGCTGGGGTGGGTCTGTGGGGCTTTGGGGTCAGTAATGACTGCTAAGTTTCACATTGGTCCCTCAAAGTGACCCGGGGGTAGCTCTGGCTTGTGCCCTCCCGTCCTGGGCGCTTTCTGGAAGGATGGAAGGTGTTGGCACATCTTGAACTGACATTCTGCATCCTCCACCTCCAGCACTCAAAGGTTCTGTCTGCTCGCCTGGTGGCTGGCAATTCCAGTGGCACAGACCAGGAAACTGCAAGGCAGCAAGGGGCACATGGAGCTGAGGTTTGGGACAAGGATAGCAAACTGGCAGCGTGACAGGGAAGTTTTTCTGCTGAGGGTGAGTGGTGGGAGGGAATAGAGAGAGGAGGGGAGGCGAGTATGAACCTGGAGGGGAGGACTGTTCTTCTAGGTGGTCAAGCTCATGGTAGTCCCTCCCCCTTGTGGCCAGAACCTCCTGGCTCCAAGCCCCATGGGAGCTCGGGTCCTCTGTTGCCAAAGCAAGCTGACTGGGCTACACTCCAGGGACCTTTGGCTGCATGGGAGGGTGCACAGGGGATCCGGACAAGGGAGTTGCAATGCAGGGAGGGGACAATTGAGACCTCAAGCAGGGCTGAGAAATGTTGATACTCTACCCTACCAGTAGTGGATTAATTGCTGAAGCATCATCCATCAGCAAGTGGGAATGGGCAGGAACATACCTGTCACTTTTTTTTTTCTCTTGGCTGTGTAAAATTCAGAGAGTGGAGAGCCTGAGTTAATAAAGGAGATTTTATCCCACCTCAGTCTGTTCTCCAAGAACACCCAGATCCCCCTTCTGTTCTTCCACTCCCAGCCGCTTTGGTTAGATGCACCTAAGCGCTTTACCTCCTAGTAAAAACAAACCAGGTGCAGCTGCACCATGTTGCGGGGTCGGGTTGACAGCCCGGCAGCAGTCATGATGAAATTATTTCAGCTTGTGCAAGACCACTGGGTTCATATACTTGTCCCCGTGGGATTTATCTAGACAGAAGGAATAATGAAAAGCTAACTGCATTCCAGAATAAGAGCATGCTGTTTAAAAGGGAATTAAGGCCCAGTGAAGAAGTTACTTGGAAGTAAAGACTGGCTAAATCATAGGATGTTCACATTTTAAAAGTTATGGGAGAAATAAAAACATGCTTATTATTTAAAAAAAACAAGCTGTGTGCAGGAATTATAACAGTAGCTGTCATTTGCTTTGGGCTTACTGTGTGCAGTATTTTATTTAATCTTCACCAAAATCCAGTGGGAATAAATTTACAAATGAGGAAACTGAGTCTCTCTGACAGCTAATGAGAGACAGAGCTAGGATTTCACCATTTTTTTCATACACACCCCCACTGGTAACTACTGGAAAGATGATGACAAGCTGGTTTTAATGGAGTACTAAAACAGGTTGATTTCCCTGTGGCAAAGCCTATTTTAATCTTATAGCTCTGAAGTCAAAGCCCAGTGCCAATGAATTTTGAATCAGGTTTTCAAAGCACTCGCATTTCATACTGTAGAGCAAGAGAAACCAAGCCCAATAATAATAAGAATTGCTAGCAGTTGCTACTGATTGAACACTTACTTTGTGACTGCATGTTTCATAGATTTAGGTACTTGGAAGTGGATCTACCATGAACCCCATTTTACAGATAAAAGAACTGAAGTGTAAGAGTTGCTATTCCAACTCATATCCCAAAACTCTAAAGCCTGAGTTGGAACAACCTCTTGGCAGATCTGTGCATGAAACAGAGGTTTGTCTTTGCTGGATCTCCCAGTCACTAACCTAGAGCTCTACACTATCCTTTTCATACCCCAGCCACCCTTATAACAAAGAAGGAATTGCATAGGTTGGCAGAAAGCGAACTTCCAGGAGAAGATGGAGTGTTCCGCACAGATTTGGTTTTTGTTGTTGTACTAAGTGCCATGTCTGTAACATCAATAACTTGTTCTGCTTTATAAGTTTTATTAATTAGACAAGTGTCTGGTCTGCTGGCTTGAAGTTGTTAATCCGATATTATGGCTCTATCTGAGAACCTCTGTTAGGAGTTAATTTTTAAGAATTAAGACAGCTGGGTAAAGCTGTCTTTGTATCTCTTGACAAGGGAAAGGGGCTTGTTTTATAGCTATAACTTTAAGAGCAAAAACTGCAGGCCATATATGCATTTATTGTTATGTCCCTTCTCCCCATCAGCATGCCCCATGAGCTAAAACCTATGTGTGGCTAAATCTCTCAAGGCTGTTCTTGCATCACATCAAGCCCTTCAATGAGATCATTTGTAATTATCCACCACCGTTTTCCTGGCCTATTCATCGAACTAGCATCCAATAGTCTTCGATGTGAGCAAAATAGGATGTGTGAGCTTTCTTGGTTTGGCTGGATCTTTACTGCACCAGCTGGCCGCCCACCTTTCCTGCTCCTCCTATGAGCTAGGGCTTCCATGAGTAGCTTCATTGTGCTGCATGAGATGTGTGGTTGGGCATGCCAGTGCTTACAGGGCTGTGGCTGTCATCATCTCTGTGGTATCTTCAAAGATCATTTCATCATTTCACAAGGCCACATGAAACGAATCAGTAGAGAATAGTACTCAAATGAAAGTTTTGCGTGATTTTATTCTGCAATGTCTTCTAATTGCAGTGACTTAAAGAACCAGATGATTCCCTCTTTGCCGACTCTTCCTAACTGCTTTTCATTGCTTTTCTGGAATATCCTTTTCTCCTTCACCATCCTGCCAGGGTAGGGGAGTTCTGTTGGGAGCTACCTTCCTCTGTGTTCCCTCTGCTGCCCTCTATGCAGCCAAGTGATACATGATGCTATGTTTGTTTATATACTCACCTCCACTTGAGACTGAAATCTCCCTGGTGAGAGAGTCTCAGTACATAGTAGGTACAGTAAATTTTTGGTGTATATATGAATGAAGAAATTGGTTAAAAACTGGGGAGGAGAACCCTTACTTCACAACAATGGATTCTGCCATACTTATAAGAAGGTGAGCAGTAAAAGAGCTTGCATTATTCTGCAAGAAATCCCTAGCTCTTTGGATTTTAATCACTCAGAACAAAATACACTGTAATTCTGGGGCTGGAGAGATGGCTGAGAGGTTAAGAGGATAGGCTGCTCTTGAAGAAGACCAGGGTTTGAATTCCAGGACCCACATGACAGCTAATGACCGTCCACAGCTCTGGTTCCAAGGGATCCAACACCCTCTTCTGCCCTCCACGGGCATCATATGACACAGGTACACTTACATACATGCAAGCAATAGAGTCATACACAGAAAATTAAAACAAAAAATTAAAAGTATACCACAATACCAAAACCTAAATGCTTTGTGGAAGGGCTTTCCTGGTTAATAGACTATTTTCAGTAGCTGAAAGTTCGTCTTCAGAATGATAATTTTTCCTGACCCTTTTCTGTTTTCTTTTTCCTAAAATGCTTAGGTTTGTTTTTCTACATTTATGAGTAGAGTCTGGAGTCCATCATTGAATCTATGTGGTCAATTAGGGAACCTGGGAGCTCTCAGAATGGCCTAGGATTGTTTGCCCCAAGCTTGTTTGTACAGTGGAATGCAGCCTCCTACCAGCATTCCCAGCCCCTGCCTGTCCTGGCTATGCCCAGGCAAACCCAATGGCAACAGTATTTCATAGGGGAGGTATACAGAATTTTGTGCTAACTCATCTTCTCTAAACTAGTAACTCTGCAGGTACCATACCCTGTGGCTTTTATTCTTAGGTAGAAGTTTCAACACACTCTTCTTTTCAGACCCCATTTTTGGAGGAAAAAAGTTTATAATTCCTTCTTCCTGTTCATCATGAAAATGTAATTACACAGAATAAAAGATGTCTCATTGTCCTGATGCTGCGGTTAGCATCTCTGGACACCTCCAGATGTGGGTGATATAACTTAACCAGGACTCTCTGCACATATTTTTCCTTTGTCAAGTGGCTTCTTAACCTAATTGCTGCATTGCCTCTGGGGATGACTGGTTGAATATGTCTGAGATGATCACAAGAAGGAGCTGAGAGCTTCTCTCCCAAGAGCTCAGTCCAGCACCTGTTGGACATGGGCCCTAGGCTAAAGACACTAGTCACAGACATCTAAGCAAAGCACCAGGGTAGATATGCTTGTCTGTCCTCTCAGAAACTCCCCAAGGGGACATGGAGGGAAGGACCTTAGGCTCCTGCAAAGCCAGACATGAGAGATGGAGCATGGGAAAGGCTACACATTGTCTACCTGAGTCAGCTACAGCCTCTTGCTTCCCAGTTATCCTGTACTTGGGTTCATCTTCATGCCTTCTGCTGCATATTCCCTGCACCCTTTGCTCGCTTGGCTGGTTCCCAGTGCCCTCCCTCTCTGCTGGCCCAGTCTAGCCCTTCCTCCAGTACCCAGCTGCAGTCCTGGCCTTCTGGAAATCAGCAAGGGTGCACCAAGGGCAAGTAAATAACTTGTGAGGTCCTCGCCAACTCTGACATTGTCCAGGAGTTGACCAAAATCAGACACTGGGGGCATTCGAGGCTGGCAGTGAAGGCCATTGATGCCTAGCCCACCAACTGAATCAGCCCTTCTTTGGCTTCAGGGGGCTTTGCCCAGAGTACTGTGTGGCCAGCGCCTGCCAAGCAATCTCTGGGGAGGTGCTATATGAGCCCTGGGCCTTTGGCTCCTGGAGGCAGCTACTTGTTGGGAAGCTCCCAGAAGCTCCTGCCCACACCTGCTCCCCCTGTCTGCCCTCCAGGTTTTGTTTACAGTTCAGCCTTTGGCAGACTGAAGGCTTGGATCCAACAGAAGAGAAAACAGGGTGTCCAGGGACCCTCCTCTGCCTTGTGCACTGAGGGGAAGAATCCAGGCCTGCTGTTCCTTTCCCTGCCAACTCTACTTTTCCATTACGACTGTGCCCTCCCGCCTTCTGCAATTCTCCCTCTGTCCTGAGTGGCTCCTCTGGATCCCTCTTTTACAATAAAAATCCAGCCTCTCGTGACTGGGAAATCAATGTAAATCAGGAAAGTGTCCTAGATCTCTCCCTCATACTATTTCAGAGTTGCCTCTTGCCCACTACATTCCCATCTGTGAAATGGGTAGGGGACAATCATGCTGTCGGTTTGGCATAGTAGTAATTCTCTTCCCAGAAGAGCTTCATCCTCTAAAGTGCTCTGCCTGAAGCTAGAGCTTGAGCCCCAATGGCAGCCCTGAGGGCAATGTTAGGGGCAGCTGGTGGGCATTTAAAGAGTAGGAGGAAACTGGAGAGGGCCCCCCAGAAGCTAATTTACCTAGAGGCAGTGGCTTTACTGTTTGCCTTCCCCAAGCCTGTCCTTTTCTCCTTCTCTGTCTCCAAGGCCCTCTTGTCTTATTTCTCTTCTGTCTTATTGTCACAGCCCTTCTCCCTCTTGGCTCTGACAGGCCCCTTCTCCTGCTCAGCTGTGTTCTCTTCTTGCTTGTTGTTCCCTTCCTTCCTCATCTCTCTCTCTCTCTCTCTCCCTCCGACTCAGTCAATCTCTGTCTTGGCCTCCTTCAGAAATACTTGGTGTCGTACATGAAGGGTGGGGGCTGGGGTGCCCAGGTCTCTTTAGAGTGACATGACAACTCCTTCATGTTCCCATGAATATTTCATTGCTCTAGTTCCCCCTCACCACCTCAGCCAGTGATAGGTGAGTAGGGGCTAAAATGAAAGGATCTCCCTACTAACTCTGCCACAGCTCAATGGCAGCCACTTCAGACCTTGTGACCCAGAATGCCATATGGCATCAGCCTAACATCTGGCACAGCCCTCACATCTGTCACCAGACTGGCAGCCCCAGCAGGAAGGGTTTAAAAGTGTGTCTAGGCCTATTAGACTACATGTCGGAATCTACTGAATGTGTAGCCCTTGAGGGAAGGAGGGAAAGGCGAGGAGGCAGCTGCCGAAAGGGTCCTCCACAGCTTCCTCTCAGAAACATTTTAGGGTTGATGTTTGACAGAGTGACTCCGGGTTTCAAAGTATTTGTGGAAGAACAGATGACCTTGGTCATTCTCTTTGCCACCTTGTGATATGCTAGGACAGGTGACAGAATCTGCATTCTAGACTAATGGGAAAGAATTAGTTCAGTCAATAAAAAAAAAAAATAACAATCCAGCTATCATCGGGTTTCCCAAAGATGCTTCCTAAAGCTCTCAGCTGAAGAGGAAGTTGCAGGGTCACAAACACCTGGAAGGAAAGAGGGAGAGAGCACAAGGAAAGTAACCAATTCAGCTACCCAGAGACTGTAAGCAGTGAGAAGGACCATTTACACTTCTTGCCTCTCCCACTGTCTCTGGCTATTCTGAAAGGATGATTGTATACCCATTAAAGAAAATTCCTTCCCTGAAAAGAAGAAATCGGAGATTTCTAACCTCTTCAAACCCTTCGAAGGAATCGGAGCCATGCTCTCATGTTCCTTCTTATATTGTAGTCTTGGACTCTTCCTTGGACTCCATTCTCTCCCTACATTGATCTTTGGTCAGAGATGTTGAGGTGTTTCTCCTTGAGGCCACATCCACTGTCACAGTTTGGATATAAAACATACCCCCAAAAGATGCATATGTTGACAGTGTGACCCCTAGCTAGCAGATCTGATTGGCTCCTGGGAGATTTGACATAATCAGTGGATTAATACCTGATGGTTTCATAAATTGATGGACTCATTGGGAGGTAGTGACAAATACAAGGCGGGGCCTAGTTGTAAGAAGTAGCTCAATGGCTATGTACCCTGGAAAGATGTAGCCTCTCTTCTGCCCCTTCCTGTGTCTCTTTGCTTCCCGTTTTTCTGTTAGGTGAGCTGTTTTGCTTTACTATTCTCCACCGTGACATTCAGCCCCACCAAAGGCTAGAAGCAACACAGAAGAATTTCTAGGAAAGGCCTTTGTGAGGAGGTGAGGTTTAAGCAGAGACCTAAAGGCTGAAAGATCAGTCATGCAAAAAATGAGGAAAGAGGTTTCCAGGAAAAACAGAATACCAACTGAGCATGCACGAAACCTTGCAAAATCATGAACCAACATAAATCTTCCTCCTTTTAAGTTGTTCTCTTCAGGTGTTTGTCATAAAAATGAAAGTCTGACCAATACAACCACCATCTCTAAATCCGCCTTTCCCAGGGGGAGCCACAGCCAGCAGCCATTGGACAGTGAATTGGATGGAATGGCCATACTCTTATTACATATGCCTCAACATCACTCCTACTCCTATTCGTGTTGGTTCACTTGAAAAATGTCACTAAGGACTGACTGTGTGCCAAGTACAATAATAGGAAGACTATGAGCAAAAGAGACCTAGTCTTCACTCCTAGGATTTATAACAAAACAGCCATAAAATACATAATCACAAATTGTGATGAGACTCGTGGAGGAAATGAAGCAACAATATGTCAGTTTCCAGGAAAGACCTTTAAGGGGAAGTGATATTTAAGCAGATGCATAAAGGATGAAAGATCAGCTGTGTAGAAAGAGAAAGAGTTTCTAGGAATAATGGGAACACCAAGTGGGCTGAAGTAGCGAAAACTTGGTATTGTGAGAAACTCAAAGGTGGCTAATAAGGGCAGAATTGAACAGGCAAGAATAAGAATAGCATTGGGGGCTTGTGACATCATTAAGTGAGGAGTTCATCGAGGGCATGTGGGTCATGGAAATGACCAGTATTATTTACTTAAAATAGACAATCTCTGGAGGATTTTAAGTTGGAGAGTGACTGGCTCTAACCTCAACTTTTGAAATATCTATAAACACCAGAATTAGAAGAAGACAATAGTGATACAGGGAGACCAATAAGGAGGCAGCTGCAGCAATCCATAGGAGATGTGATGGTGGCTTGAACCAGTGATAGCCATGGAGATGGAGAGAATTGGGCAGATTCTGGATGTGTTTTGAAGTGACAACTGGCAATAGTTACTGAGAAATTGGATGTTATGGATGAAGGAGGAACAAGAGGTATCAGAAAGGACTCTTGGGTTTCCATCTTGACTCTGTGCCATGTACTGAAATGAGAAATGCTGAGAGGCTTAGGCTTAAGGGGGAGTAAAATCAAGAGCTCAGGTTTGGCCATGTTATGGTTGAGATTCCTATGAGACATAAAATTAGAGATATCAAAATCTAGGAGTTTAGGAGTTCTTGAAGAAGAGCAAGAAGAATGTAAATTTAGAAATATTTGCACATAGATTGTATTTAAAGCCAGAAGAATGGATGGGGTCACCTCAGCAAAGGAGAGAGAGAGAGAGAGAGAGAGAGAGAGAGAGAGAGAGAGAGAGAGAATGATTCAGGCCTGAGTTCCAAAAAGCTCCGATATCTAGTGCTTATGTAGAAAAAGAAGCCCATAAAGCCATAGAGGAGAGTCTGAAAAAGTAGCCAGAGAAAGAGAAGGATAGGAGATATTCACAGAAGCTAAGATAAGAGAGTGTTTCTAAAGGAAATACGTGATCATCTGTGTCTATATTTGGTGGAAGGTTGTGTAAGATCAGGACTAAGGTATGTACGTGGAGGCCAGAAGAGACCTTAAAGAGAGCAAATGTGGAGTGATAGATGTGAAAGCCAGACGATAAGATATCAAGGAATGAAAAATGAAATGAGAAAGTATGTAGGAAAATTGTTTGCAGAAATTTTTCTGTGCAGTGGAGCTGGAAAATGGAGCAGTAACTTAAGGAGATTATGTAGTAGAAGTAGGATGGGTTTTGTTTTCTTAAGGATAGATGGTTTTTATTAACATGGTTAATGGGAAATGATTTAGAGAAATGGATATTTTAGGAAAAATAGTGAATACCCAGAGGAGCAAAATGCTTGAGAAGATGAGAGGTTGCTTATAGAAGTTAAGAGATTTACCATTGATAGAAGAAAAGCAGCATCCTCTACTTTAACAGAGTATAGTTGTATGTAGGTGGGGGTATAGAGATTTGGTGGTGGTTAGATGAGGGTAGTCTTATTGAATGATTTATTTTTTTAGTCTCATCAGCTGAGAGATTGTGGAGCTGTTAGGAAGATTGAAGAGAAAAGGGCAGCTATGAAACAAGAATATTAGGGTGTAAGAAAGTGGTAGTCATACAGCATTGAGTATCTGCACAGGATTTGAGATCATTCATTAATTTAAAGTGAGAGCCAGGTACTAGTTGTATAGTTTTGTCTGAAGCTTCCTCCATCTACTGTAGAAATGCACATGATTGAGTTCATCAAGAGGTAAAATTCTACAAAGCAATTCTACAAGAGAGAAAGGAAAGAAAGGAGTTGAAGGTATCTGCAAAAGTATGATTATAATAGAAGACCAAGAAGTTCTTGGATAAGAAGTGAAGCTAAAAAAAGAGGTTGAAGCAGAGAAAAAAGGGAATAAGCAGGTTGAAGTGTTCAGAGAAGGCCTCTCTAAAAAGGTGGTATTTAAGCTAAAATCTAATGGACAGAGAGTTGGCCCAGGAAAGAATGGGGAAAGAGATTTTCCAGGGAATCTGGGAGCCCTTGTAGATGGAAATTGGAAATATAGATAGCATCGTATATAGTGGGATGTTAGCACTGGAGATTTGGGAGTTGATACACAAGCTTATAATGACCTCAAGTTTATGTATGTGATGATAAGTGACTTCAGTGAGGGAAGCTGTTGGTCATGGTTTCTTCAATACCATGTATATGTTGACTTAAATAATGACATCACAATTTGGAGCATGCATGCCATTGGAATATGAAAACAAAGCAAAACTCAGAAAATAGCTGTTGGCTAGGGAGGAAGATTAACTGATAAAGCAACTACAACAGATATTACGGCTGTTACTCAAAAAAGAATTAAACATAGAACGCTATACTATCTGGCAATCCCACTCCTAGGTTGAGTTGGTCAGGTTTTCATTGCTGTACTAGAGACCTCAGAGAAATAATTTTTAAAAGAGTACAAGTTTATTTTGGCTTATGGTTTCAGATATTTCAGTCCATAATTGGGTGGTTCTGTTTATTTTAAGCCTATGGCAGAGCAGAACATGGTGGAGGAAAGACATGGCAAAGGAAAGTGGCACACATCACAGCAGCCAGGAAACAGAGGCAAGGGACAAGATACCTCTTTCCAGGGGCTGGAGAGATGGCTCAGCAGTTAGGAGTACTGGCTGTTCTTGCAGCTACATACTGTTATTAGCTATTATATCGGTGCTGAGAACCAGGCACCGATATAATAGCTAATAACAGTATGTAGCTCCAGTTCCAATGGATCAGACGCTCTCTTCTGGCCTTCATGGACATTGCATGCGTTGATGCACTTAAATGCATGCAAAACACTCAAACACATAAAATAAAAAGAACAAAATAAAAATTTAAATAAAAGATACATCTTTCCAGAGTGTTCCTCCAGTGACCTACTTACTCCAACAGGGCCTCACATCACACTTTCTACCACCTCCCCCCAATGCCAGCATATTATGCATCCACCAAGGAACTAATCCATTAATTGAGTCAGAACCCTCAGTCTAATCACTTTCCAAAAGCTCATCAGTTGGCAACCATGCCCTGGTGGCATAAGCCATTAGGAGATGTCATGACATAAGTATACCCCCCCCAAAGAAGTGAAATCAGGGCACCAACAGACATTTGTACATCTACATTCATTGCAGTATTATTCACAGTAACCAAAAGTTGGAAACGATCCAAGTGTCTATCAACAGATGAATAAAATGTGGTACACACATAGGATATTATTGAGTCTTAAAAGGGAGAAGGTTCTGACATGCTGCAATATGGATGAATCCTGGAGACAATGTACTTTCAGAAATATGCCAGACACAGAAGTACACATAGGATATGATTTCTCTTACATGAAGTTCCTACAGTCATCATAGAGATAGAAAGATGAGTGGTGGTTATCTAGAGCTGAGAGTAGAGAGAACGGAGGACAGTTTGTGTTTAGGAAGAAAAACATGTTCTGGAGATGGATGGGGTAGAATTGGAAACAGTGAGTGTTTTTTTTTTTATTTGAAATGTACTTTTAATTCAGAATTCATCATGGATGTGGCTGTCTACAGCAGTGAGTCTCAAATTTCATGTGCCAGGGACTCATTTGCAAATCTTATTCAAATACAAATTCCAGTTTAGTGGATCTGGAGTAGACCCTGAGATTTTGAGGTTTTTTTAAATTTATATATATATATTTTTTTTTTCAAATCTAGACCCGTGGCCCCATCCCCCCACCCCACCAGAGCTCATGCATTCTGCCAAACATGCTTTTCATCTCTTTCTCAGTCTTTCTCAATATTCTCCATGTGAAAGTTGACTGTTTTGAGCAGAAGTTCACTGTTTCAGTCAGTTCTTTGATGCAGTCCTTTCTGTTGTTGTTGTTGTTGTTGCTGCTGCTGTTGTTGTTTCCAATATGCATCACTCCCAACTGCTTTGGACGAAAGCTCAAGGAGGGGCCATGCACAAGAAATACTTACAACTAGGTAATTGGCACTAGCATCCGCAGATGAGGGATACCATTCTTCGTTTGTTTTTCTGGGACTGTGTTACTTCACTCAGCATGATGTCCTCTAGCTCCAGCCATTTTCCTGCAAAGCTCATGATGTCGTCTTTCTTTACTGCTGCATAGAACTCCATTGTGTAGATGTACCACATTTTCTCTATCCACTCATCAGTTGAGGGACATTTGGGTCGGTTCCAGCTCCTTGCTATTGTGAAGAGAGCTGAAATAAACATGGCTGTGCATGTATCTCTGCAGTGGGGTGAGTCTTGAGGGTACATGCCTAGGAGTGGTATGGCTGGGACAGTGAGTGTTTTTAATGCCACTGAACTATACAAGCAAAACTTGTTGACATTTTAAGTTTTATGTTATTCATAGTATACAAAGATTTTTTTTAAGGGAAAAGAAGAGAAAATCTCATAAATCTTCAACGACCTTAGGACCTACCTAGCAAATAGTCAAGTAATGGTGAAGAGAAAGAAAGGCTGGTGGGTGGAAGGCAGCAGGCAGGTTCCTCAGAGGAGGAAGAGGCTTTCGAAAGAAAGGACTAACGGCCTGGAGGGAGGACTGGTAAGTGCAGAGGACACCTACCTCCCCTGCAGGTCCTGAGAACTTGAGATTTGAGAAAGAGAAACAAAACCAGAAATTTTTATTTAAAAAAATCTTCTACTTGAAAGGACTGGTAGGAAAGGGGTATCTTTGAGGAATAACTATATTTTAATTTGGAAAGATAGCAGGAAGTTTCAGAAAAGAAACAAGGCTATAAGAAAGTTTGCAGTTGACTAGGATCTCCAGAGGGCTCAAAGGAAAGGAGAGGAAGGGTGATATTAGAGTATGAACAGATCTGGACAGCAGTCCCCTCTTCTCCCATGGTTTCACTTACTGAAGTTTTAGTTCCTTGCATTCACCAATAGCCCAAAAATACTAAATGGGAAGAAAATGCTAAATGCAAAATTCATCAAACAATTTATGTCATTTAAATAACTTTTTAATAGAATATTAACATATTCTCATTTCTTTATTTTTTCTTTTCATTTTTTGAGACATGGTCTCACCATATAGCCCTGGCTGGCTTGGAACTCAGGCTGGCCTCAAACACACAGAGATCCACCTGCCTCAGTCTCCTGAGTGTTGGGATTAAAGGCATACAACACCATGCCTCCACCCTTTTGTTGAGACAGGGACTCATTGGTACCCCAGGTTGGCCTGTAACTCGATATATAGCTCGGAATGGCCTCAAACTCCTGATTCTATTGTCTCAACTTCTGGAGTCCTGAGATTATAAATGTCTACCAATAAATCTGGCTTCTCGTTTTTAAATTTTTATTTATTATTTTTATCTTAGGTATGAGTGCATTGCCTGCATGTGTTTAAGTGGACCCTTGTCAGGCAGTACCCTCCGAGGTCATAAAGGGACATCAGATCCCCTGGAACTGGACTTAGGGATGGTTGTTAGCTGCCATGAGGGTGCTGGGAATCAAACTCGAGTCCTCTGCAAGAGCAGTCAGTGAGTTTAACTGTCGAGCCTTATCTCCAGCCCTGAGGAATGGTGAGGGGTGAGTAGTCTTCTTTCTGGTGATGACTGAAGTTAACAGGAAAGTGACAGGCTTTATGGGACAAGTTTCCCATATGACAGAGATATGAACTAAGTCAGTTCTGGGCCTGGCATCTTTGATGTCACTCACTAGTATAGTGCTTCAAAGGAGACTGCTTTAACAGACCGCACAGGGACAGTGTTGAGTTCACTTGGGCAGGAGGTGTCCACTGAGATGGCCTTCTTATATTCTGAGGTCCATAGGATCTTGGCCAAAATCATAGAATAATTGGCAGACCTAGGTTCACATTGTAGTTACACATACTTTATAGTTGTGTATATTTAGCAAGTTACCTGATCTCTCCTATCAAATCTGTTTCCTTATCTACAAAATAGTTATAATACTGCCTGGCTCAGGGAGTTACCATAAGGATGGGGTGAGGTAATATGTAGATGGAACATGATAATTCCTCAAATAAATGCCAGCTGATACTAATACTGTTACTTCTTGCACAGTCCTTCCTTTCAGCATCTTCCTTACCTTAATCCCAAACATCTCTAGTCCTCAGGCTGTTCTTTAGCCGATCGAATTCTTCAGTAGGACCAAATAGTGCCTCATCTTCCAGACCTTTCTTCTCCTTGCCCCAATGTAGCCTGACTTATTTCCTATCTATTTAGAGCCCTCCATGTTCATGCCTCAGATTCCGCCAGCCAGTGCTTTATTTACATAAATTAATGTGTCCATGACATATGATAACAAAGTTTTTATTTTATTTTCTAGGGTTGCTGTGTGAGAGAGAGGGGGAGAGAGAGAGAGAGAGAGAGAGAGAGAGAGAGAGAGAGCAAGCTTTCATGTAACCTAAGCTTACCTCAAACTTACTATGAAGCTAAGGGTGACCTTCAACTGTTACTCCTCTTGTCCGTCTCCCAAGTCCTAGGACTATATGTGTGTGCTGCTACCCTTGGCAAATGATTCTCTGACATGACAGTGGTTCTTCCATTGTTGAAGAATAATGTCCTTGCTTGCCAAAGTATACCAAGCAGCATCACCTTCCTGGAATCAGTGAAAATCTCAGAGCTGGCTGCAGGCCTGCTGCCTCAGAATTATCTTAATACCTTACATGACATTAAAACTGGCGCAGCACTACATAATAGGCAGCAGCTAGATGCACTGGAAGGTGAGGGCATTTTTACCAGGAAAAGACCTTATATCCAAGCTTGTAGCAAAAGGACGCCCAGAGTAGCTACTTCAGGGCTCCTGGAATTGGGCTCCCATCCCTGCACCCTAGAGTCCATGCATCTCATGGAACTGCTTATCTGCCATGCTCGGTCTTTGGAGTTTTCAGGAGAGTCAGGCTCCATTATTAGACTCAGTGGCCTAATTGGCCCTGCTTGGCTCCAGATCCTGCCAGTTTCATGGGGGAATGACAAGACTCCCCAAGGAGCCAACCAAATGTAAAAAAAAAAAAAAAGGAGTCAAAGGCAAGGGGGGATGGAGAACTAAAAGCCAATAGCACAAGAGGATAGAGAAACTGCTCTGAAACATTTCACTGCTTGTCAGTTCCTGTCTTTAGCCTCATCCTGCCTAGCAACAGTTGTTAGCATGAACTCCAGCTCCTGGTCCCTCTTTGGACAGGGATGGGGGGTCAGTTTAGCTCACAGAGGAATCAAGGCATCCAGATGGAGCCAGATTGTCTGATAGTTGCACCAAGAAAAGTGCTGCCCAACAAACAGAGAAATTATGTGGCACTGTCTCTTGAAAGGAAAGATTTGGTGTCGGAAGGGCCAGAGCTGGGTGGCATTAGGTGAATGTTCATTTTCAGGTCCCTTCCTCTGTTCCCGCAGTCACTCTAGATAATGGTACTGGTAATATGCCACGTCTACATTTGCGGGATCCTTGTCACCTTCTAAGTGCTTCTGTAGCCGTGATCTCATTCATTGTCCCAACAACACGAAATGAACAGGATCAGAGACAGGTTAATTATGATGTGCTGAGCATCCATGCCTGGCTGGGGACATGGCGTGCTACTATTCACAGGGTTGGGTCAGGCTTGTAATGAAAACTGTGTGGCCAGGGATCCAAGACTCTGAGAGCATGCAGCTGGGGATGCTGGGATTGTGGGCTCTGCCAAGGAGATTTGGCTCCAGCACAACAACTGATGTGCTCAGCCTCTGTGAGTGTCAGATTCTGCTACCTTGAATGCTGGGGGAGGAGCAGTCACCTCCCCTATTTGGCAGGACAATTAGAGGCTGTGAAGAGATAATAGATATGAAAGTACCTTTTCTCCAATGAGGTAATGGGTGTCAATAGGCAAAGAATCACATGGATCATTATTATTAGGCAGAAGAGAAATTCAATGCCTTTACCTAGATCACTGAATGGAGAGGGCCACCCTGGTGTAGGATGGACAGATACTTTAGAGACATTGGGTAGGAAGGAGACAGAATGAAGCTGTATGTTTGGAGGCAATCAACAGAAAGAAAATAGAAGGTCCCAGAAATAATGCCAATTGGGGTGAGCATGAGTTTTGGCTGCTTCATAATTTCGTTCACGGTTGCCTTGTTAGCAGGGACCACAAGCCAAAGATCTTTCAAAGTAAAATTGCCTGTTTCCCCCAGGAAGGCAGTCACATGGCCTGTGGACAGCTGAGCTCCTGTCATCCATCACTGCTTGCCTTCAGTGGCACTCCCAAGTCTCCAGGCACTTAGCAAATTTCAGAGGGACTGAGCAGTAGACACCGGAAGGATGCAAACCCCAAGAGGAAAGCCACAACTTCCATTTGAATTGTAAAGCAGCCTCCTAGTCTGTTAAGAGAGGTATTTCTCCCCTGATCCCAGATGCTTGGGAAGGCCTAGACTGTGTGAGGCAAGGGATGCTTGTAGAATTCAGTGAGATCCAGTTACACACAGTTAGTTCAGCTCACGGACAACCTTAACAAGGGACAAAATGTGCTTCCATCACACTTGGAGACGTGACTTTGGTGATGGGAGAATTGCTGGAAGATGGAGCATGTCCATGGACAGAGATGGTGTTCCCATCTCTCTCCCCAATCAGCCCTTTCCTGGCCAGCCAGAACCATGCCCATGTCCTCCATGCCCATGTCCTCCATGCCCATGTCCTCCATGGAGCTTTCCCCACCACTTCCTCTGAACACACAACATAGCTCTGAGTTATAAAGTTCACCTACTGGTCTAAGTCCCACTCTAATTCTCTTATGGATGGACACATATATTTTCTCCTTCAGTGGGACTGGCAGCTTTTCATAGCCAAACACCTGTAGCTCCTTGCTATCTTCCAGGGCTCTGGACTGAGTAGGCACTCAATAAATACTTGTTGATTGACTAATGTGAATCAGAAGAATAAAGCAAAACATGTCAACAAGGCTTTTGACTCATTGGTTGCTCTGTCTCCAAGAGTGCCCATTTTCATCAGTACCGGTGCTACCTCGAGACACACTGAAGACTGAAGTATCTATCCCCAGCTTCAGGAAAAGAACCTGGGATGGGGGAGCAAATTGGAAGCTTCAGTGTTTGCCCTAGAAGCCTGAGTACTGGACAATACAGCATAGTGCCGATCACTTCCTTGGCATACCTGCATCCTCTTTGCTTCCCACACCAGAGCAGCCCAATGGATTCTCAAGCCTCTAGCCGGCCCAATGGGTACCCACACTGGCAACCAGTTGATGTCATCCCAGAAAGAGGAGGCCCTTTTACTGCCTGTAGACTGGATGGCAGGAGACAAAAAAAAAATTTGGGAAGTAGCATCAAGACAAACTCCAAGGCAAGATGATAGCCCAGAAATCTGTTCTCTAGTTCCCTTCAGGCAGGAGCATAAAATGAGAGAAGCAACTTGGGCCACCACCACACTCCCTCCCCTGAAGAATCCCTGTCCTAAGAGGATATTCTATCCAGGATACTAGCCAACCATCTTCCAGCTCCTCCATGCCTTTAGGTTAGAAAGTAGCCATTTGTCTTACCAGGGTGGGAGGAATAGAGGGAGCCAGCTTCTAAATTTGCCTTCTAAAGACTTAGAGACTTACCTTTTTCTATCCTAGCATCCCTTTCCACTTCCCCAAGGGGTGACATTCTCCAGGCCACATTGGGTACAGCTAGTGTGCATTTCGCTGGATTCACATCAGCTGTGATCCAGTATGACAGAGACAGCAGAAGGGTCTTTGTTGGACTCTCATTTTTCATTCAATTACTTGGGATCGCCTCTCACCCACATATAGGCTAAATCTCTTTCTAATTACTCAATTGGATCCTGATAAACAACCTGGCCTCTCGAACTCACTTGCTGCTGACAAATTTGATATTTTTAGCTAGTCAATAATTGCATCACTCTCATGGTGTCAATGCCTCCCACTTATTTTACAAACCTCGTACTAGTCTGATTAATTAACTCCTGGCCCTCTGTTTCCAAGGGCACTGCCTAGAACTTGAATTTTAACAATATTCATACTGAAGTAAGGAACCTAAGCTCATCTGGTAAGCCTGAAAGCTTGAGGGTACAGGGAAAGAAGTCAGGTTGCCAAGACTCTAGGTCCTGTAGCTCTGCCCCCCTCTCTTCCTCCTCCACCTACTCTGCCCTTCTCCTAGCCATCATCTCCTACTTTCTCCCTTGCCCCTGGCACCCAATGCTCTCACAGGCTCCACTGCCTCTATACCTTCATCCCTCAGGGCACTTCATCCAACTGCTGAACCTGAGACTATCTGCCTGAAGTATGCCTCACCCTAGCCCTTGATATAGAAGCCTTATCAAACTCTGTGTAATTGCTAAACTTTGGGAGCTTAAGTTGTGGGCATCAAGAGAATAATTTGTAAACCCCCCCCCCAGTGTGAGGAGAGTTTTTCCTCTTCCCCCAGCTCAGCTATGGGTTTCAGGTTTGTCAGCAGCCTGAGGAAGATGCTCCCCTTCTGGCCCACAGGAGCCATTTTCCAGCTGTCCCATTAAATGAAATAAGTTGGCATTATGTACAATTGTGTAAAGTAATGGGCCTGAACATTAGCACACTTGTTTATATATGCCACCTAAATAGTTCCTTTTTAATATATCACCTAATAGACATTAAAGTTTAAAATTGGACGAGAACTTCATAAAGATGCTCCATATTCTGGAATGACTTCACATTCCTCACATTCCTTTCCCACTTATTTGGCTTCCTTTGTGGCCTGTTCCCTGGGGGGTTAGTTTCCTTTAGGGAGTTAATAGGCAATTAAGATGGCTGATACCAGTTAACTTCAAAATAACACATTTGCCTGTAGGCTTTTTCTGGAGTGCCAGCATCATAGAGGATTGGGTGTGACTCGTAATTCCCATGGCAGCACTTTTTCCTGAAGACAAGTAGCTTCTTTTTCCTAGCTCCCTCTTACTCTAGGTTGAACCATGAAGCACAGATCACTTCTCTGAGTGCAACAGCATGTAGGAAATTAGACTGATCTCCTGGGTGCCATGGCCGGAACCATGATTGATGTCCCTCCAGCTGGCTCTGAGGCTTAGCTCCCTTTGCATCTTGTTTTGCTCCCATCTTCCCCTTCCCCCAGTCATGTGATGCAGGAAGAGAGCTCAAATAATATGGAATGTGTGCCGCTGCCAGCAGAGACACTGCGACAAGTGATCATTCACCGAGACCCTATATATGGCTTTGGCTTCGTGGCTGGCAGTGAGAGGCCCATGGTGGTTGGATCTGTGAGGCCAGGTAGGTATCCCTCAGAGGGTACCCTCTAGCCCTGGATTTTACCTCCAACATCCACATAACTTTCTAGGGAGCAGAGGTTCCAAGTACAGTGCTGCTGAATTAACTAGGAGTAGGTAAGGAGTAGCCATCCAATAACAAACTGTTGACATGGCTTGGGGCCTGGAACAGAAATGGTGGTTGATTAAAAGGATGTGGGTCTTGATAAAGCTCCCCTTTGCCTAAAGCATGCATAGGAGAGACATAATGCCTTGAATTAGGAAGTGCCATTCAATTTAGTTCAATGAGTATTTATAGAATGCCTACACTAAGCCCAGCCCAGACGTGTTGCAAGGAAGCACAAGACACAGCTCCTATCTTCAAGAATTGGAGTAGGGGTGGAGGGTAAACAAGATGGCTCAGTGAATAAAAGCACTTGCTGCACAGGCCTGATAGCCCAAGTTTGATCTCTGAAACCCACATAAAGGCAGAAAGAGAAAACTGTCTCCAGGAGGTTGTCCTTTGACCTCTACACATGCACTGTGGCTTCTACGCACCTACACTCACACAGCATACACACACAATCTTCAAAAGAGAAGAATCTAGCCAACATGCTGTGCAGACTAGTACGTGCTCAGAGAAGACTAGGATTAGAATAAAGAGCACAGGTATGGCAGGAAAGGGGAACAGAATGAACTGTTTTAATGCCAGGCTGGCAGTAGCAAAAGGCTCTCACTGATGATGAAGCACTGCTCTGCCCTTTATTTCATCTTGTTACGTCTGACAGCCAAGCCTGTCCCTCAACTGGGAAGTAGCAGGACCAGAGTTTGCTCCAGAGCTTGTCTAATACCGTGAGGGGAAATTTGGGTTTGAAAGGGAGAGTATGTGATGAGAAATGGAACAGTAAAAGCCCCTCTGCCCTAAAGTGGGAAACCCTGCAGTTGTGAATGAAATAGAAAAAAGCCAAAGCACTATTGTGTTTGAATCTTCTACACACTAACAGAAAAGAACTTTCTTTACTCCTCCCTTTCTGGGCCTGAGGCTTGAGATGTTTACAACAGTTTCTCATTCAGTCAAGAGTTACAGCCAGAGTAGAAACTGGTCTTCCAGAAATTTGATGAATTTCCCAATCCTCAAAGGAAAAGAAAAAAAGGCTTTTTGTAAGCTCTTTTCAACTAGAGGGCACGAGAAAATAAAATTCAATATAGGAATTTGTAGCTAACCCAAGGTTCTGAATCAGTCATACAGTTTGGCAAAAGAGTTTTATCTTCTGATCTGAAATCAAATTTGTCTTGAGAAAGAGAGAACAGTAAAAGTTAGTGTAACAATAGACCACCAGGAGTGCCCTGCTTTATCCTCAAAGGAAAAAAGAATCTGAAGAATGGAAAGAAGTGCCCAGGCCTAAAGGTGGTGAGCTGCAAGGTTATAAGATGAAGGAGTTGGAGTGGTGAAAAGAAGGCAAGTACCAGGCTAGAGCCACAAAAAGCCAGGGGCTGACAGACCTAGCCCAGTAGAAGGTGGGCTGATCCACCCAGCTGCTGGATGCAGAAGCCATTTGCTTCCAGGTTTGAGGCCATAAAAGACAAAGGCAAAACCAATGAAGGACCAATAATGTCTGTGCAGTCCAACAGATCATTTGTAAAAATGGTACATTGATGTCACTCATGTCATGTCAAGGATCAGGGCCCAGGAAGGAAGCTGAGTTCCATACGGACCTTTTCTGTGGCAAGGGAGGAAAAGAGAAAGGAAGGAGGAGAAAGAGGGAAGGAGAGAAAGAAACAGGTAAAGTGGCCTCCACCTAAGAGATTATTTTTGTTTGTTTGGTTGGTTTTTCTTCATGTCTTTTGGAGACAGGGTCTTCTTATGCAGCCCCAGTTGGCCTGGTAATGGCTCTATAGGCCAGGCTGGCCTTAGATTTAGAGTAATTATTCTGCCTTGTTCTCTCTAGTCTTGGTATTTCAAGTGTGTACTAGCACTCCCAGTTTATGTGCTGCTGGGGTTTGCACCTATGATCTAATGCATGCTATTCAAGTATTCTGCCGATTGAGCTACATTCCTAGCCCAAGATGGTTGCTTTTGAGAGGAGTAGATAGAAGGAATGAAATGAGTTGAAGAGTTGTCCCTGGCGACGGTGGGGGGGTGCTGAAGAGACAGCTCAGTGGTTAAGAGCACTGGCTGCTCTTGCAGAGGACCTGGCTTCAATTACCAGTGCCCACATGGTGACTAACAACCACCTGTAACTCCAGTACCAGATGCCTTCTTCTGACCTCCGATGGCATTGGACAACTCGCATACACTTACATGCATTACACTCATACACATAAAACAAACACAATAAATAATTTTTAATTTAAAAATAACTGTCCCTTGGAAAATATAATAGCCATCATTTATTTGTTTTTTAAAGATACATTTTTTATTCTTTATGTTTATGAATGTACTGTCTGCATGCGGGTCTGTGCACCCGTGTCGTGCAATGCTTCTGCGGAGGTCAGAAGAGGGCATCAGATTCCCCTGAAACTGGAGTTAAAGACACCTCTCAGCCGCAATGTAGGTGCTGGGGATTGAACCCGGGTCCTCTGCAAGAGCAGTGGTACTCTTAACCGCTAGGGCATCTCTCCAGCCCCAGCATTTATTTGTTTTTTTTTTTATCAACATTAATCGGCTACTCTTGGTTTCGTTTTGGTTTTTTGTTGTTGTTTTGTTTTGTTCTGTTTTTGAGGCAGGGTCTCATGCAGCCTAAATTGCCCCTAAACTCCCTGTGTGGACAAGGCTAGCCTTGAACTCCTGATCCTCCTGCCGCTAACCTCCAAGGGCTGAGAGTACAGGTGTGGGCCGCTGCACCTGGCTTAATCAGCTATTTAAGTGCCATACATTCATCATCTCATTTATCTTCCCCACATTCTTATGATGTATAAGTACTGTTATTTTCTCAGTTCAAGGATAAGAGTCTTGGAGACATTAAATGGTTCATTCAAGGTCGCATAGCTAGCTAGTGACTTGCAGGTGCAAGATGAGAGCCCAGGTCATTGTCACCGCAGAGTGTGCTTCACGAGTCCTGAAGTTACTGTGCTGTCAGCAGGCACGGTCTAGTGAGTACGGGGCCATTGCTGTTACTGCTAGCAGTCCTGGCTTAGCTGTCCACAGCACATGAGCCCCACAATCCAGACTCATTAAGATATGCTTAAGTGAATTTGAAAGGGGGATGGTTACTGGGGATTGAACCTCATACAGACTAGGCTGAGCTAAATCGTTGGCTCTCTTTCTTTTTCACTTTTTATTTTGTTACAGGATCTCTCTGAGTTGCTCCAGGCTGGTCTTGAACTCATTTACTATCCCAAGCAGCCTTGATCTTGCAGTCTTCCTGTCTCACCCTCCCCAATAGCCAGGATTATGGGCCTGCACCACTAGGCCTGTTTCTGAGCAACATACTTGCTATGTATGTTCATGCTTTGGAGAATTGGGCGGAACACTTTGTATAGAGATATAGAAGTTGGGATCTGGCTTTTTAAAAGCTGCCCCAAATAACAATCAAGACTAGTTTAAGAGTGGGACATAACATTTACATTTCCTTTTGGGTTTGAGTTGTGCTACATCTGTCTTCTAATTCTCTCTGCATCTCTGAGAAGCTTTTCTCAAAAATGCATCTTTCCTAAACATCAGAGGAAGCACAGCCTTGTGGTACTCTCTGCCCCCATCCTATACCCTAACCAAGATGGATGGCTTTCCCACAGATCTGTGTTCTTAAACTCACCATTGAGGTGGGAAAGGTAACAAGCAAATTTCTTGCTAAGGGACTTGCACTTTATTTATTCATTTACAGAGGAGGCAGCAGCTCTCAGTGTTGGGAAAAATTGAACCCTTTAGGTCTTTTAGTTCCTCTCCCATCTCCAGCCATTTGAGTGCCTAAACCATTCCAGGATGAGTATGAATAATATTCAAGTGAGAAGATTCCTCCCCTTCCTCTTCTCACGTATACCACTTCCAGCAGTCTGAAAGTTACTCCTTCTGCCTAAGTAAACCCCTCCTGTGTAATAGAAGTCTCTGCTCTTCTTTAGAACCAAGCTAGTCAAGCATATACGACCTCATATGAGCTTGGAACTTTTTGCCTCGGCGTCATGTTCTGCTAAAGGGGCTCCATTGCACTCTTTCTCCTCATTCCTCTGGCCTCCATAGGCAGCTTCCAGAGCTGAAACAGCAGCCCTCTCAGCACCCCTCCATCTGCATCATCTGCAGCCTTCCACTGGAGCTCTCTCTATATACTGCCTTGGCTCCCTCAGGAGCTGTGGCTTTTGCCCAGACTTGCACTTTCCTGTCAGTAGCTGGAAGCCCTCACGCCTCTTTCCTCTCCTCTGCAGGAGGCCCCTCTGAGGACAAGCTCCTGGCTGGTGACCAGATTGTGGCTATTAATGAGGAGGACGTGAGTGAAGCCTCCAGGGAAAGGTTCATAGAACTCATCAGGTAATAGGGGCCTCTGGGACCTTGACAAGAGCATCCCCAACCCCTGGCTCACCAGCAGCAAAGGACTGCCACTCTTCTCCCAAGCCCTGGAGAAAAGCCCTTCCAAGATTAGCTCTAGCAAGGGCTCCTGGCCACCTAGAACAGTGAGGACCAGCCAATAAGCATCACCAGTAGCCTCATATACTCTACCTTAGCTTGTTCCAGTGATGAGTAGACAGAAAGAGCCTCCTGTTCCAGCCTTAACTCTTCCGCCACTCCCAACTTGTCTCTTCACCCAAGCCCTTATGTTGTGGAGTTAGCACACAGTGGGACAAGCCTAGTGACTGATGCAAATCCAACAAGCCATTAAAAGAACAGTCTGAGATAAGCACAGTGCATGAAAACACATACAAACACAGAGACAGAGACAGAGAGGTCAGGATACCTATCCAGTGCATTGAAAAAGGGAACTTGCCACTGTAGAGAGTGTTAGGGGGACCACCAACTATCTATGAATGAGGAGTAATCACACTGTCTTTGTCCATCCATTTTACACACACACACACACACACACACACACACACACGCACACACACATCTTCTTCTTCTTCCATATCACATGCTCACATCTTTGCATAGTTTTGCTGATAAGGAATGGCAGGAAGTGAAAAACTAAATTCAATGGGCTGACTTCAGTTTGGGGGACTTTGACTGTCTCTCTCTCTCTCTCTCTCTCTCTCTCTCTCTCTCTCTCTCTCTCTCTCTCTGTGTGTGTGTGTGTGTGTCTGTTCCCTGTGTAATCTGCCTCTGTCTTTTCCTCTTGAACTAAACTTGGTTCTGAGTGTTTTCATTCTACTCATCTTTCTGGAACTCCCCAAAGCCCACCTGTTCCAAGAGCCACACCTTGGCTTTCACAGGCAGACTTTGCATTTTGTGTATGGTACAGTACCCTCTTCTCTATTTGAGAGGTGCTATAATCCCCTGTCCTGAAGTGCTTGGCATGTTCCCCCTTCAGCTCAATACCTTGAAATGCCTCTGGTCCCTAATGAGCTTTTGTTTGTCTCTTCTCCAAGTTCATTTGTCCATTGTATTGCCCTACTCTCCATGTTCTGTCTCTTAACTTCTGTCTTTCACACTTCACCACCACACCAATATGGGATGAGCTCCCTTTTACCCCATCAGTACATGCTACAGTTCTTGCAGACCCCTCAGAAGTCACTGCTTTGCTTTCACTGGATGTCTTTGCACCCTAGAGCAAAGTGGTCCAGTTTTGTGAGAGATTCTGGAGCTCCTTCAGGGTCAAAACCACCCCTTCTCTTTTCATAATTCAAGTGCCAATGGCTCATTCATTCATTCATTCATTCAATGAATAATTACTATTGACTATCTGCCATGCATTACATATTACTTTAGGCATTAAATATATGTCAATGAATAAAAGACAAAACTTCCTGGCTTGTTAGCATTTACAGTCCAGTGAAAAGAAACACCATAAGCAGTGATCATAGTAAGTAACTATATGTATACTGTAAATGAAGTAAAGTTATCAAAGAATAAAAAGTAACTGGAGTAGAATATGTCAGATGGCTGTGCACAACGATGCAGAATATAACTTTACATACAATGTCCACTGGCTGGGCGTGGTGGTGCAGTATTTGGGAGGCAGAGACAGGTGGGTCTCTGTTTCAGGCCAACTTGATCTACATAGCTAGTTCTAGGACAGCCAGGGATACATAGTGAGACACTATCTCAAAAATAAAATAAAATAAAATAAAATGGGCAGTATTGGCATCATTGAGAATGTAGCATTTGAAAAAAAATTAAAAAATAAAAAAACAATAAAATAAAATACAAGAGAATGTAACATTTGAAGAACTACTTGAAAGATGCAACGGTATTAGGGAAAGAGAAAGGAGCTAGTGAGAGAGTCTAAGACAAGGCTGTGTCTTCCCTGAATGAGGAACAAGGGAGAAGCAACTATGAGTCAGGTAAGAAAAGGAAAAGTTGTAGAAGGTAGGTCCAGGTTAGAGAGGTCCTTGTAAGTCATTGTAAGAACTGGCTTTTAAAAAAGTAAGAATTACCTTTTCTTGAGAACGAAACTGGGAGAGCCAACAGAGACCGGAGCCATGTGACTTAGTTATGCTCTTCTCAAAATGAGCCTCTTCCCCTAGGAGCATCTCTATAGCACAGTTCTCTGCTCTGTGAACTCCCCAAATTTTGGAGCTGATTGATTCATGGACTTTGTTTCAGCAAATATGGGAAATGTTCATTATAAATTCCTAGGTAGGGGGTGCAGAGGATGTAGACAATGTAGAAATACCTAAAATCGATCAAGGTTATTTTGATGTTGTTGCTGGCATTACTGGTGTTTGTGTTGCTGTTGTTTGAGGTGGGGTCTTGCTATGTAGTTCTGGCCATCCTCAAACTTGCAATCCCCCTGCCTTGACCTCAGTGCTGGAACTGCACGTGCACAGTATCAGGCCTGGCATGACTTTCTTTAGATGCTTTTATTCCCATAAGCATTTGAAAAGGGCCAACAAGGAGAGGAAAAGCTCCTTCATGGAGAACTATTTCCATTTCTCTTAGCTATTTTAAAAAGATTTTGTATTCTTAGGAGAAAATTTTCATACCCGACAGCCTCTTTGATTGTTGGCATAATTCTTGGAAGAGTTTTGAATTCTTCATCCTTTTGAATATTTGCTATCTGGAGAGTCTTGCTTTCCATCTGTTGCTCTCTGGCTCTCATTTTTTGGTCCCTCAATTAAAACAAATCTGCTGACTATGAGTCACAATGACCAAATGACCTTCATTGGGTTTTTCCTTTGAGTTTCTCCTCTTGCTTAAATATGAAATTGCCAATAATCATCATACATAGTTCCCAGGACTCTGGCTATATGCCCCTTGAGTTCCATAATTCAAGTCTGTAGTTTTCCTTGAGAATTTTCTAGTCTACAGATAAAATTGTTCCTTAGGTTTAGGAATTTTTACAGAAAGAATGTGAGAAAGAATATGGAAAAAAAAAGAAAAATGACAACCCCAAAGGTAATGCTAATAACATTGCCGGGTACCCCTGTGAACCAATATGGATTCTGTCAGCCTCCACAAGTGACGGGAGGTGAGGCATCCATGCAGATCCTCAGATTACCCTCTGTCCTAATCCATATACCTGAATGCAACCCAGGGGAACATTCCGGGGTTGCTTCTTGTAGTAGATGAATACCTAGTGCATGATACACTGCTCTCCTGTTCCCTCTCTTCTCTGTAGGAGCGCTAAAGAATCCATCATTCTTACAGTTCTGCACACTCATCAGGTGAGTGAGCCTCTATACCATCTGCCCTTCATCCTGCTTCCTGCCCAAGAAGAGATGACTCCATCTTGGAAAGTGGCAGCCTAGGAAGGAAGAGGGAACAGAGACTAGGGAACATAAAATATGAGACAAGGAATTAGGACTGAATTTAGAGAATATCTTCTAAGCATGATATCTCCTCCCCTACCCAAGGCAGAAGATTTCAAAGGGCTATATTTTGTCCCATGAATGCTGCTTTTACCAAGTTAAGTTGCTCACTGCCTCAGTCTGGAATCTATCTTCCACTTTGTTTTTGCTACGTCTCACCCGAATATACCTGCCCAGTGTCTAACTCCCATAAATTTTGGCAGGTAGTATATACTACTTTCATTCATTCATAGTGATCCGTGAGACATGGTGCTGTCTTTGAAGCATTTCATACACAAGTGGCATGATGGCTGGTCACAGTACCTCAGGGGCAAAGTGCTTGCCTGGCGTGCTGAAGCTCTTGGGTTTGATTCTAGCACCATGCAAAATTTAATTTATTAAAAAGTAAAGTGCCATGTGTGGTGATACACACCTTTAATGCCAGCACTTGGGAGGCAGAGGCAGGTGGATCTCTGTTAGTTCAGGACAGCTTGGTCTACATAATGAGTTCCAGACCAGCTCGAGTAACATAGTAACACCCTGTCTCAAAGAAAAAAATAGTTGATGAGTGATACAGTTGGACAAGAGGTTCATTAGTTGAGAAGATTAGAGTTGAGTTGAAGAGTGTTTCCTAAACATTCCTCATCATAATAGTCAACAGATCTATTTATAAAAGGAAAAATCTCTATTACCCCTCTCCTAGGCATTAGTCTTAGAAAACAGTGTTCATTACTTGATTACTAGCATATATCCTTACAACTTTAAGTTAAACCACAAACCCAGACGTAAAACTTTCATGTGCAAAACCTCCAACCCTCACTCCACTCCGGGCCTCCAGCCCATCTGTGGCTTCCTAAATGTCACAACAGTTCTTATACCCCAGCACTGATGCCCATCCCCCTGGAGGAGACTGCATCCCAGTTGGACCTTAATAGAAGAGCAGGATTTCCCATCCACAGGGAAAAGGAAAGCTCTCTCAAAGAGACATATTTATGTATAAAGCCAGAAATGGAGCCCAGGGGCAAACCTGAGCTCACAAGTCAAGAAACAGAATTCACATCAAGCCTGACACCAGCTGCCTTGCCCCATGGTGCCCAGCTCTTTTCAGATTTATACATACGTGTGAACACAAATGCACATACACATATGCCCACACACTTGCATACACAACAACTTACACATGTTCGGCACATCCACATAGCACTTGCACACTACAGCCACATGCGCAATGTTCCAAGCAGGCAGGCATTGCTCAGTTGCTGTTTTCTACCTCTGAGCAGGTAAGCCCTGGCCATTCGTGAGTATTATGAGTAGTTCCTTCCCTGCTTTACAGCACATGTGCAGTTTCCTACTGAACAGTGGGCAGTCAGTCCCTACCTATCCCTGAAAATAGTGACAAATTCTCTCCTCAAAACTTATATACTCTGAGACAGGCATATTGGGACGCATCAGTAATCCCAGCCCTCAGAAGGCAGAGGCAGATGGATCAGTTAAAGGGTGGTCAGATAACCCAGTGAGTTCAATACCAACCAACCTGGGTCACATGAAATTCTGTCACAACCCTCTCTTCCTCCATAGAAAAAAGAATTCATTACTGTGATCAAAGGTACTCTGTTAACTGAGTCCTTTCAAATGCCACCTTCTCGCAGATGACTTCCTTGACAACCCTTTCTAAGATAGCATCTACCTGCTTAATTTTTCCCCAAAGCTAAAATATCGTATTTTAAAACTCTTTTTTTTACCTAATTGTAGTTACAGAAAGTTGTAAATCTCATATAGAGACATCATGTGTGACCTTTTAGCCTGTTGTTCCTAATGTTTACATCTTCCATAACTATAGAATGCAATATCAAAATCAGGAAATCAGAGCCAGGTGCATGGTCTCACACTTGCCATCCCAGCGCTCCAGAAGTTGAGGCAAGAAGATCCTGAGTTCCAGGCAAATGTGATCTACATAGCAAAACCCTGTCTCAAAGAAGAAAAAAAAAACCCTTGGGCCAGGTATGGGGGTACATGCCTTTAATCCCAGCACTCAGGGGGCAGTGGCAGGTGAGTTCAAAACTGACCTGCTCTACATAGCAACTTCCAAGCCAGCCAGAGGTACATAAAGAGACCCTATCTCAAATAACCAAAAAAATACGCAAAATCAAAATCATCATTTATCCTCTATGTAAATACAATTCAATGTGAATTTATCACCAATAGGTTTATGCATCCACCAGCACAAAGAAGATGCTGGAGAAGCCTATCACCAAAAACATCCCTTATGTTGTCCTTGTATGTCCGCAACACCTCCTCCCTGTCCTAAATCCCTGTCAAGCACTAATCTAATCTCCCATTTCTGTAATTTTATTTCAACAATGCTATGAAAATGGGCTAATATGACATAATATCACATGTAACCATTGGGAATTAGCTTTGTTTCAGTAAACATATTGCCCTTGAGATTCATTCAAATTGTGTACAGCGGTATTTTGTTCCCTTTATTGTAGAGTAGCATCCCTTGGTGTGAATACACCAGTTTATTTAATCATCAACCATTGAAGGGCATCTGGGTTGTATTTAGTTTGTGACTATTATGAATAAAGCTGCTATAAACATTTGTGTTGCTTGTGAACATAAGTTTTCATTCCTGTGGGATAAATGCTTAAAAGTGTGATTTCTGGGTCACATAGTAAGTATGTGTAGTTTAAATAACTGACAGATTCTTTTCCAGAGTGGCTCTGTCATCTTATATTCCCTTGAAATGTTATGTTAATAGGTGCATTGTCTTTGTCCTTCATTAGAATACCATCTCAGAAAGGGTAGGGACTATATTTTCTTACTGCTGTATCCTGAGCACCTGGGATAGCACTTGATGTGGAAGAAGTATTGTTAAATTTGGTCGAATAGAAGGGAGGAAGCCAAGGTTTCAGCCCTCTAAACCACCTGAACTGAAATGAGACAGGGACAGAATAAAGAGGCTAACATTTCCCCCATCTCCATTCTAACCTTCCCATTCTCATTCTTCCCAGTTCTGATACCACAACTTCTCCATCTCATTGCCCATTTCTGATGGCCAGGCTGCTCTCCTTCTCCTCCCGGTACATTCCTTAGTTCTTATTGCCATTCAGAGGCTCATCTTTCTATTATTTGGCATCTCTTCTAATGCAGTCCATTTTCTTTAGAACCTAGCTGGGAGCTGGATAGATGGCTCACGGAGCTCACAGTCTAGTCCCTGGTTTTGTTCTCTCTAAATCCTAAGAACATAGAAGTGGGCAAGCACACACACATGGGAGTGGTGATAGGCGCTAGAACAGAATCTTGGAGCCCCCCTAGTTGTGCCAGATGTTAAGCCTTTATTTGGTTTATATTTATAAAATAGTCCAGGGGAGAGATGAAGTAGCACTCGAGAAGTTTATGGCAGCAGCTCCTTACCAACCACTGTGAAAGAATGCCTAAGTATTTGACAACCACTGTGGCCAAATCATCCTGATCGAATGGCAACGTTGCATACATGCATATACCTCACTACAGATTCTACATATGCAAATTTATCTAGTCTTTAGATTTTAGTTTTAACCCCCGAGTCAACATTTATGGTGTTTTCCTGGTTATGAGTGCACATGCACTGGGCATGAAAAGTTTTGAGTTGCCTGATTCATGGTTCCTAGCTGAGGGTAAACAAAGCAATGGACATTCTTCCTTCTTGTATCAACTCCCAGACAGAGATGCCCAGAGTTGCTGGGAATGTTGATTGCCTCATGCCTCCCAAGTACTGGGAGACTAAAAAGAAGGATCACTGTGAGTTCAAGGCCAGTCTTGGTTACATAGTTCTAAGTCAGCCTGGGGTTTAGAATGATACCCTGGAGAAAGAGGAGCAGGCCCAGAGGATGAAGGCAGTAGTGTGTCATGCAGAGTAAGAGACCCTTTGCTATAGGACTAGTTGTCATTGTTTGAATCCTGACTCTGGTACCCCTAAGTGGGGTGGCCATGCTAGTGATTCTCATTTCTCCTAAAATCAAAAAGTGGAATCTTCCAGGATGAGCTGTTTGGGGATTTAAGATTACTATCTATTAAATATTGGAGAAACAGTTCAGAGTTCACTAATTCACAGGAACTACAGAGAATTATTGTGTCTAACAGGACTCAGCTAAGAGAAGCATTCTCTCTCAAACAACAGGAAACTTTCTTGGAGACTCCCAGATACACTCAAAATTATACCCACACATCAAGCAGTTGTGCAAGGAGACTGTTGCCTCTTAATTGTTGCCATGTTAAAACTCGATCACCACACCTTCCAAAGACAGCCTCTCAGTAGGTCCAGGATGTGACAAACAACTCAGTATTTGTAGTAACATCCCATGGGTGATTCTGATGATCAGTGGAATTTAAGAAACACTGGACCAGATCATCTCTAAGGCTCCCTCCAGCTCTTGAACCTCATGGCTTATAATATCTTAACCTGTTCCTTCATTCGGTGGCTGTTAGTGGTTATATTCATTAGAACCACCAGAGAAGCTCTTAAAGCCATTGACATTCAGGTTTTAGCCTTGAGTAATTGAATTATAACCTTTGGGGATGGGACCTTAGTATTGGACTTTAGAAAAAGCTCCTCAAATGAGTCCATGTCTCTTTCATTTCACATTTTTCCCTTTATCAGAATGATTTATACTACAGCAGACCATTGGGGGAGTCATTTTCACAGGTGAGGATTACTCGACTCTAGCACATATATAGCTACCTGGTAAGCCTCTAAATATTTAAGGCCATTCCTTAATCTTTGCGAGACCAACTATTCCTTCATGACTGTTTGTTAATCATGGTATCCTTAGTCCTTAGTGCATGGTAGGCCCTCAAATATATTTTTAAAAGATAAAGAATTGAGTTGTAAAGCAAGTAAAAACAGGTTCTCCAGATAGGAGAGATGACTTAGCAGTTAAGAGCACTGGTTGCTCTTGCATCTGACACACAGAGGACCTGGGTTCAGTTCCCAGGACCCATATGGCAGCTAGTAACCATTCTAACTCCAGTTCCAAGGGATATGACACCCTCTTCTAGCCTCTATGGGCATTGCATACATGTGGTTCACTCAATGTACTTGCAAATCATCCATGCATGCAAGCAAAACACACATACACATAAAATAATAATGAAATAAAATAAATAGGTCCAAATGAGAGCAAGCCTGAATCCTTTCTGCTTATAATCATCTTCCCACAAAAAATAATAATGGAAGATACTACAGAAGAACTGGTTTTCCACAGAGATTTTTGAGGTAGTGCTAGTCAAATGGTGGACATTCATTCCATACTTGCTGAATTTATGAACTAATTCATTATTAATCTCAGAAGTTAGCTAATATCTTTTATGCTGGTTCTACTATGTGCTTTGTGCTAGGGGGAGGCATAGGGATGATACAAAATACTATTTCCTACAGGCCAAATGGACAGATGAACTATGAGAGTGTGGATTAACCAAAACACTGTAGGAAATGCTGTAAAGTGAATGAAGAGACAAAGGAAGAATTCAGGACAAAGATAGAATTGGAACTTGGTTCTGTGGCATTGTTTGTTTCTTTTTTGTTGTTGTTTTGCTTTTGCTTTGTTTTACTTTTTGGCTTTGTTTTTGTTTGGTTTTGAGACAGAGTCACACTGTGTAGCATAAGTTGGCCTCAAAGTTACTATCCTCCTGCCTTAGCCTCCTAAGTGCTGGGAGTACAGGCAGAAACCACCACACTGCCAGAACTAGGTCTTAATGAAGGGATTGACATTTAACAGGTCAAAAGGGACACTAGGACCCCTGAAAAATAGAGTCAAAGAGAAAGCAGTGTGAAGTAGGCCCCCAAGTGAAAACAAGCCCACTGTACACAAAGCTGAGCAGACTCACCAAGTGGAGCTAAAGATGACATCAGAGCTAGGTTAGAAATGAGGTAAGGGTGATGCGTGGCTTATGGGAGGTTTGGAAGTCAGGAGAGGATGTATTCATCTGGAGGTAGTCCTGAGTGATGAAAGGAATGCTTCCTGGTTCCCATCTGGTACAACCTGGATGGCCCTGTATTATCCTAGGAGCCCACAGTAGTTGCTATGGGAATTGATTGTAAGTAGGCTCAGGTGTCAGAGACAAAGAGGCAGCAGAAAGGCCAATCAGGAAATGGGCAAAGTTTCAGGAAAGAACCTGAGTTCCATCTACAATAATTAAAATGTACCTCTTGACCAGCTTCTCGGCATCTGGTAACCACCATTTTACTCTCTACTCCTATGAGAGCAACTAATTTTGATTCTGCAATTACATAGAAGAAAAACATTCTGACATTCTGTTGCACAGACTGGCTATAGTTCATAATAATGTGAATTTCAATGCACTCGAATAGATGGTTTTGAATATTTTACCATAAAGAAATAACAAAAGTTCGAGGCGCTAATTACCCATATCTGATCATTATACAATGTGTACATGCATCAAAATATCACATTGTATAGCATAAATATGTATGACTATTGTACACCGAATAAAAGTAAATTTAAAAAAAATAGGGACCTATCTTGCACTGAAATATTAATATTTGGCCTTATACTTGACTTCGACCAAAATATGAGTGATCACAACTTTGAAAGCTGTGCTAATAGAGCTACCAAATTAAAAAATGGTCAAAGAATCAGCAGCTGCCGAATTCAGCCCTGAGGGAGAGGCAGGCTCTCTCTTCAACTCCTCATTCCACCCAGCTTCTGGCTTCATATTTGCTTCAAGGGGCTTGCAGTGGCCCCAGAGGTACTTAGCAATTCTAGTCCCGTGTTTCAAGCCAAAATTCGTTTTAGCCAGAAAGGGTGCTTGTTGTAAAATAAGACTCCCAGCTGCTGGGAGGAGAAATAGGGTCAGTGAAGAGCTCAGATGTCTCGGCTTTATGGTACTCAATTAATCTATGCTTAATGGGTTAGGACATCTTCACCCATATAGATTCTTGGGCCCTACTCTCCCCAGGATTCTGAGGTCTAAGTGGTATGGGTACAGGCTTAGGCTTTTGTATTTTAATACACACTCCACAGTGATCCTTATCACTGGGTTTTAGAAATAGTGGATTATTGGTGCTAATAAGGGAGTGAAGGGGTGAACAAAGGTTTTCATAAAGGACTATATAGTAAATATTTTAGGATTTGCAAAGTAATCATGGTAGCTCAAAGGCGGTCATAGGCAATCCAAAAATGAAAAACATGACTCTGCCCCCTTTACAAAATTGGGTAGTAGACAAGATTTGGTCCATGTAGGCCTGTCACTTGCTGGGCCCTAAAGCACTGGTTTACAGGTTTCAATCTTTTTTTATATAGGTTTCAAACTTTTAATTTTCAAAGAGATAGCCCTTTGTTACAAACTGCAGGTCCCACAGCTGAGCTTTGAAGAGCCAGCTTCTGTAGCACTGGAAGCCAGCCTCACCTGTGTCTAAACATAAGGCTAGACATGACTCTGACATCTAGCAGAGACCAGCTGGCAGTGAGTGAGTCACCATCAGTGACTGAGGATAGGAGGAGTCTTTGGGACCAGGAATACAAGGGTCAATGAGCAATGAAGCCTAAACAAGCTGAAAATAGCTCTGAAACGGACACTGAGAAATGATTATGATTCCTGAAAGCGTTGGCAATTCCACTTCCTTTGTGCGTTTGCACATGTAAATATCAGACTCTTTTCCTTGTGGTGGCATACAATTTTCTAGGACAGGGTCTAACCTGGATTTTTTTTCATATGTATATGAGTGTACTGTCTGCACGCAGGTTTGTGCACCCGTGTCATGCAATGCCACGGAGGTCAGAAGAGAGTGTTGGATTCACCTGGAACTGGAGTTAAAGACAGTTTTCAGCTGCCACGTGGGTGCTGGGGATCGAACCCGGGTCCTCTGCAAGAGCAGTCGGCACTCTTAACCACTAGGCTATCTCTCCAGCCCCCCTAACCTGGATTTTTTGTAGGAAGAGCAGAAAGGTTGGCCTCTCCACTGTGGGTGTATACATAAAATGATATAAGGGCCTGGAAAGCTGGCTCAGCGGCTAAGAGCACTGGCTCCTCTTGCAGAGGACCCAGGTTCTGTTCCCAGTGCCCACATGGCAGCTAACACCCGTCCTCAACTCCAGTTCCAGGGAATCCAACACCCTCTTCTGGGCTCTGGGATGCACTTACATACCTGCTAGAAAAACACTCAAACGCTTAAATAAAAAAAGTTTTTTTTTTAACTTTTTTAAATAAAAGAGTTTTTTAATAAAATAAAATTATATGAATCTGAGTTCTTCATCTGGTGAAATATATTACACAAGACCAAGTTATAACCAGAACTCATGGATGAAAGATCAGAAATGGACTTTCGGCTTTGGCCTGTGGTAGGGAAGATAATCGTTAAGCCGAGGATCAGGAAATTGGGGTTCTACTTTCAGCTCTGCTTCTCACTTACTTTGATATAGTGAGGTAGCAGGATCCTCCTCTTTCTGAGCCTCTGTTTCCCATGTAAAAATCAATGGTTAGTCAGGTCTCTAGAGATAGCTTGTGCTACACTGTGCCATGGAGAAAATGGATGGCATCTGATTTCAGAGAAGGGAGATGGATGCCTGGCTGTCAGGTAGATCAAAGATTTCACCAGCTCTGTTTGTGGCATCTCAGTGGAACACGGGGAACTGGAAATCAAGTCAAGCAGTTGCCTGAATCCCCCCACCCAGGGTTTGAGCATCCAGCTGTGCAACATACAAAGGTAGTTATTGACTCCATGAGCAATCAATACTGTAATCACTTTCTGCAATGATCTCAAGCCCTGGATTTTGTTATGCAATATTGTCTACTGCCAACAAATTGCCCCCCGTGGCTCAGAATGAGAAGTCTAAGGTTCCTTTAGCTTGGTGGCTCTTAATCTTGCACACACTTTGAAAACATCAGGAGCTTTAAAAAAACTGGAAATGTAACCATCTCAACACACACACACACACACACACACACACACGCACGCACGTGTACACACACACACACACACACACACACACACACCTTATCCCAGGACTTCTGATGTAATTGTGTAATTGGCCTGGGGTAGGGCCCAGACCTTAGAGTTTTTGAAAGCTCTTCCAAGCATTTCTTCTGTGTAGCTCACTGCTGGAGTCCTGCTGGACTCAGGTGGAACAAGTGGCTCTTTGTGATCTGCCCTCAGTGAGTGGTGTGATTACTGACCCCAGAGAAACAGCTGTGCCCAAGCCTGACATGATAGGGACATTTGTTTCTGATATCTCTTTGTCTTAGGGCCCTGCCCTCCTATGGCTGATCTGGTAAATGGCTTGCAGCAACAATGTAAATGGCATATAATAGCTTAATGTATTGCCTTTCAAGCTGGCATGGACCTTCAGGGGTCTTAATACAAAGGAACTCCTGATTGGAGGACTCGCAGGCTTTATGGCAAGGTCCATGGGGGATGCCATTTCAAGCAGTCCCAAACCCGATGTGCTCCTCCATTTTCATCTCAGGAAATGGCACCCTCACTCTTCAGTGGACTCCTCTTTCCCACTCCCCACATCTAACCCATCAATGTATGGTCTTGGTTCAGTCTTCATGTTATGTGTAGAATTTACTCACATTTTTTTGGTCTTTTTGAGACAGGGTCTCCCTGTAGCCCCAGCTGGCCTGGAACTCGCTCTGTAGACCAGGCTGGCCTTGAACTCACAGAGATCTGCTTGCCTCTGCCTCCCAAGTGCTCCCCTCTGCCTCCCAAGTGTGTGCCACCATGCTCAGTTGAATTTACTCACTTTTGATTAGACATGCCTACCTATTCTTGCCATTGCCCTCCAATACTGTAATTTCCTCACAGGAGCCAGAAGCATACGTATATACACATCTACACTTTCCTACTCAAGACCTGACAGTGGGGTAAAATCCAGAGTTCTCACCATGGCTTACAAGTCCCTACATGATTGGCTCTCAGCTCCCTCTCGAAGCACATCCTCTCTGTTCTCAGTTCCATCATTGTACTCTGATTATGAGGTTTTTGCTGTTCCTTATACACCTCAATCTGATGCCTGCCTTGGGGTCTTTACCATGATTTTTGTCCAGAAGCCTCTCTCCAGATATTGTCATGGTTGTCTGTGCTTTACTCCTTCAGGCCACCTCCCCAGAGAAGTCTTCTTTGATCATATCTAAATTCTGGGGCAGATCTCTCTCCCAGAATTCCACTTCTGGAATATATATGTGTATGTGTGCACTTATGTGCACATGTGTGTGTGTGTGAGTGTGTGTACAAAATGTATATACCCAAAGGAATTGAAATCAGTATGTTGAAAAGATACCTGCACACCCGTGTTCATTGCACAATTATCACAGTATTGTTACAATATCAATCTAAGTATCCATAGACAAATGAAATAATAATGAAATGTGCTATATAGTTATGACAGAATATTATTAAGATTTTTAATGTAAATTCTTTGAAGGCCCTGGATTCAATCCTCAATACCATGAAGAGAAGCAAAATTCTGTCATTTGTTATGTGGATGAACCTAGAGGACATTTTGCTACATGAAATAAGCCAGGCAAAGACAGTGATCTCAGTGATTTATGAAATCTAAAAATACCAAAGTTGGGGCTAAAGAGATGGCCCACCAGCTAAGAGCACTGGATGCTCTTGCAGAGGACGGAGGTTTAGTTCCCAGCACCAAGATGGCAGCTAACAACTGTCTATAACTCCAGTTCCAGGGAACCCAACACCTTCTGGCCTCCGTGGGTTTGCACACCTATGGTGCACTTACATTTATGCAGGCAAAATACTTGTACACATAAATTAAAATAACAAATACATTTTTAAAAAATAAGATAAATAAAAATAAAACACCACAAAACCAAAAAAAAAAAAAAAAAGCCGTGCGAGGTGGCGCACGCCTTTAATCCTAGCACTTGGGAGGCAGAGGCAGGCGGATCTTTGTGAGTGTGAGGCCAGCCTGGTCTACAGAGTGAATTCCAGGACAGCTGGGACTACAGGGAGACCCTGTCTCAAAAAGACAAAAAATAAATAAATAAATAAATAAATAAATAAATCACCAAAGTCACAGAAGAGTAGAGTGATGACTACCAAAAGCTGGGCATATGAGGAGGGAATAGGAAGATGATATTCTAGAAGTACAGTGTATCCTTCAGACAGGAAGCACGTGTTTTTGAGATTTATTGAACACCAGAGTGACTATAGTTAAAAATAATGTATTTCAGGTGTCTTTTTTGTTTTTGTTTTGTTTTGTTTTGTTGTTTTTGTATTTTGGTGGGTTGGTTTATTTTTGTTTGTTTGTTTGTTTGTTTGAGACAGGGTCTCCCTGTAGCCCCAGCTGGCCTTGAACTTGCTATTTAGACCAGGCTGGCATTTATCTCACAGATATCCACCTGCCTCTGCCTCCCCAAGTGCTGGGATTAAAGGCATGCACAACTATGCTTGGCTGCATTTCAGATCTCAAAATTGGTAAAAACAACAATCCCACCATGTCCATCCTCACTATTTGTTTGTGTAGTCCTTTACTCTTTTTTTTTCTTCATGCAGTAAGTAATCCCCCTTTATCTGTAAAGAATACATTCCAAGGGACTGGAGAGATGGCTGAGTGGTTTAAGAGCACCAGCTGCTCTTACCAAAAGGACCTGGGTTTGATCCCGATGCACATGGTAGCTAACAACCTTCAACGCCAGGTCGAGGGGAATCCAATACGTCCCTTTTCTGACTCTGCAGGCATGCATGAAACAGGCACTTGAACACACAAGCAAGGCAATGCACTCATGCACAAAAATGAAAAAGAATAATAAAATATTTTTAAAAGAAGATACATGCCAAGATTCCATGAGAGTGCCTAAAGCATGAAATATGGAATCCGATAAATATAATACTTTTGCATATATATATATATATATATATATATATATATATATATGATAAACATTAACATAGATTGGATATAAGAGATTAACAAAAATAACATTATAAAAATAGAACAATTATAGGCCGGGCATGGTGGTGCATGCCTTTAATCCTAGCACTCAGGAGGCAGAGTCAGGCGGATCTTTGTGAGTTCAAGGCCAGCCTGGTCTACAGAGTAAGTTCCAGGACAGCTGGGGCTACAGGGAGACCCTGTCTAGAAAAGACAAAAAAAAAAATAGAACAATTATAACAGTATACTTCTGTTTACTTAATTATCAGTTTATTTCTGGAATTATCCATTTATAACTTTTGGACTAAGGTTAACCATTGGTGACTGAAATCATGGAAGGTGAAACTTTAAGCTGGACATGGCGGCCCACACCTATAATTCCAGCACTTGGATGATGACCCAGAAGTTCAGGACCATCCCTTGGCTACATAAAACGTTTGAAGCCAGCTTGGGCTACATGAGACCATGTCTCAGAAAAAAATGAACAAAAAGTAAAACTGTATCTATGGGGAAACTACTGTAGTTAGGTGCAACCTGAAAAGGTATCGCTTAGCCAGACATGATGGTATACATTTGTCATCTTGGCACTTGGGAAGCTAAGGCAAGAGTATCACAAGTTCAAAGGCAGCCTGGGATATACAACAAAACTTTGTCTCAAAAATTTTTAAAAAGATACATGTTTATTGTCTCTTAGGCCCTGCTACAATAAACACTCCTCAAATCCATGGAATTTTTGTCAGTCTTGCTGCCAAATACATGAGAATGCCCTTCAGCAGGACTCCTGCATTTCCTGGCTGCTAGGCTGTCTGGAGCTCAGCAGAAAGACTAACATCTAAAGAACATCTCTTTAGTCTCCACAGGGGATTAAGTCCAGGGCACCCCACCCAAAGATACCAAAATCCAGGGATACTCAAGTCTCTTATATAAAATGTCATAGTATTTGCATAGAGCATACCTATATCTTCTCACATGCTTTAAATCATCTCTAGATGATGTAAGATTCTGAAATCACTGAAAATGCTACATAAACAGTTGTTGCACTGGATCTTTTAGGGAATGAAGATAAGAAGCATATCTGTACCTACTCAGTACAGAGGTGTTTTTTCCCATGCATTTTTACTCTATGTTTGGTTGGATCCAAGTATGCTGAAGCCGTGGATAATGAGAACTGAATGTGGTTCCCAGTGTTTGTTAATCATACTTCCTGCTGAATTTTGGGAGAGTTTTCAAGAATAAGAGAGCCTAACTGATTCTTTGGGCATTTCATGCAGCATTGGATAAACAAAGTGGTGTAGTGCTCAAATGTAGACAGCCAGGGGCCCTGGGTTAAATTGTTCATAACTCTCTTCCTGAACAGTGTAGAAAGTACGGATGAGTCATTTGGGGAGCTGGTTTTCCATTCTCTCACATTGAAAGACTATTTGTTCTGAGCCCTTTTTGTTATTTTTGAGATAGGGTCTCCCTTTTTAGTCCCAGCTGGCCTAGAGCTCGCTCTGTAAACCAGGCTGGCCATGAACTCACAGAAAACTGCCTGCCTCTACCTCCCGAGTGCTGGGGTTAAAGGCGTGCACTACCATGTCCATCTGAGCCTCTTTTCTAGGGACAGGGCATATAAGATGTGAGATGAAGAGGAAGATTATTTCTGTAAATCTTTTCTGATGCTTGTAATCATATGTAATAAAATCCATTTATGTAGGTCTTATATTAAGAAAACCAAATATATGTAAAGCCAATGTAGCTTATCACTGAAGAAATTTTGCAAACTTCCCTAGGCCTAGAGTCATCCAAATTCAATTCAGGGTCAGCATTGTCACAGCATACCAGTCATATAGGGAGACAATTAGCACATTGCTTTGCATTTGGTAAGTAATCAATTCTTATCTATTGATTACTTGATCAGTAAAGTAAAATGCCTCCTTACTGAGATTTGTGTGTATGTGTGTTTGTGTGTGTGAGTTTGTGTGTGTGTGTGTGTGTGAGAGAGAGAGAGAGAGAGAGAGAGAGAGAGAGAGGGTCTCACTATGATGTCCCAAGCTAGCCTCAAACTAATGATCCTCCTGTCTTAGCCTCCTGAGTGTTTGGGATTATGGGTGTGCACTACCACACTCAGAAGTGTTGACCCATTCATCTTAACACTGATATCACAAAGGAATGAAGAACTCACCAGCCCTCTGTTGTTGTTTTTTTCTAGTTCCCCAAATCTGCCTTCATCAGTGCTGTGAAGAAGGCCAAGGTGAGGTCCAATCCTGTAAAGGTCCGATTTTCTGAGCAACTGGCAGTTGGAAAAACAGATGCAGTAAGTACAGCCTTGGCTCCCCCTCCTCCCTGCTTGATCAGAATCAACCTAGCTGTTGAGGTCTAACTCTCAGCCTCCTGGCAGTGGATGGCTTTATGAATGGGTTGGAGTGGGAGGATTTTGGTGCTCTAAGTGAGTGGGTAGTGAGTGAGTCGAGAGGAGCGTGCGGCATCCGGAGAGACACTGTGAGGGAGAGAAAAATAACAGATCGATTTACTCCAGATCTTTGTGGTGTTTAGAGAAATTTCTGTCCCTAGCACAATAGCTACACTCGGGGCAAGTGCTCCATAAACATCTTTTGGCTGCTTGATAGAAGCAGGAAGGAATTAATGGTTTTGTGAAGACCCAGAGAACAAGCAGCTGGTGAAATTGAACTCTCTTCACATTTAAGTGATCCCACAATTCCACCTCTTGACTGAAGAAGACTGTTGTGCTAATGGGTGAAACCGCCTACCAGAAATGATGCAGACTCTGCTTAAATAACCAAGTTTTTCCTAGGCACCTGTTGTGTTCCTTGTATCACAAGGGATCCAAAAGAAATACTTGCTCCCTGCCACTGGCTACTTTTCTGTGGTGTTAGGGGGACAAATGATTCAGACTGAGACAATGGAGAATCTGCTGCTGTGTGGCATCATCTTGGAGAGCAGCTAAGGTTAGATGGCGTATGCCGCACAGCTGTCAAACTGGGGATGCATGGCCAGCCCATAGGCTTTCTTGCTGTTTTGTGGGGTTTGCCTGCAGTGAGCCATCTAGCCAAGATGTGCAGATGAGAACAGGTGAGTGGAGAGCAGAAGCCAGTGTTTTCAACAGTCCTAGATTCTGGCCCAGAGCCCCTTGGGAATCTGCTGAAGTTTATGATATCCCAGTAGAAAGAGGGATAGCTGGAGCTAATAGGCACTGGTGTGGTTTTGTAGGCAATGACAGGATGGGCAATGGGGGTGGGTGGGAATCATTTACGGACTAAGACACAGATGCATTTGTTGAGAGAAGATAGCAGCAGCCAGACGGAGCAGAAAAATGAGCAGGATGCTAGGCACTTCCGTAGTTCTCTGAGGCAAAGCCACCAGGAAAAAAGAGAAAGGACATAGCTGCCTTCTGCCTCCTTCCTCCAACCCAGGTCTTCCTTCCTCCATCCCTATGGCTGGTAGGCCCAGCAGACAACTGGCAGGCTGTCTCAATAATTAGTGTTCAGGATATATGTCAATTCTCGGAGAAAAAGGCTGAAGAGAAGTGAGGATTGATTATCAGAGAGGGGAGGGAACAGGATAGAGTCCCTGTACATTAGAGTGAAGTAGTTCCTGAGGTCCAAGTCGCCAAGGAGACATTAGTATCCTGAACTGCCAAAAACTCTGAAGATGCAGGGCAGGGTTGAGTTGTAAAATATGGACAGATGCATCCGATCTTACCTCTAAACTGCAGAGAAGGGGCTGAAGAGATGGCTCAGCAGTCAAGAACACTGGTTGCTCTTGCAGAGGACCCAGGTTCAATTCCCAGCCCCCATATAGTGGCTAACAACCATCCATAACTCCGGTACCAGGGGACACTGAATGACACAAGTGCACTTACATACATGCAGACAATACACTCACATACACACAAAATTTTAAAAATAATAAAATATTTTTAAACACTGAAGAGGAGTTGGCCAAGTGCACCCAGTGAAGACCTCCTGCCTTACTTTACTTCCCTTCTCACTCTTATTTTCCTTCTCCCTTTCTCCCTTTTCCCTGCTCCTTACCACATAGCTACAACACCAGCAGGATGAAGTGCCATCTCCAATCCAACTAAAATAGCAACTTCCCAGAGCAGCTAGAACCTACCAAGAGCCACTTCACCCTCTCTCTCCAAGACAGACCACTAGGATTGGCTTTAGACTCTTGTCTAGGAAAGAAGACAGATCCATTTTCCAACCCTCTCTGTCATTGCCTGTGTGGACCATAGCAGTCTCTTGGGACCTGGGGAGCCTACGTCCAGGCGACTCCAGCCTGTCCCATCATCTTCCTCCTCTTGTGTTCCAAGGCTTTATTAGGCAGCCAAAGCAAAAATAAATCCTGTGGGCGTTCCTTCCAACTCTATTTTTAAGCAAAATCAATTAAGTAATTATCTGAGTCCAACCCAGTGTGCTAAATAAAACCTGCCACTGCTGAGCGTCATCAGCCTGGGGAGCCTGGGCCTCTAGACCTGGCAGGAGCCAAGGCATCTCTGGATCAGTGACTCGGCCATCATCCTCAAATTTTTACACCTTACTATGCACTGCTTTCTTCTTTGGTTTGACCCCAGCCAAACTTGCCTACTGGTTTTTCATCCCTGCCAGCCACATCAGAGTTTAGGAGGTCGTGATTATTCCCTCCTCAGTGCTTTGTCGATGACAGCTACTAGATCTGAACTGTTCTCTTTCAACTTCTCTAATGAGATCAAGCATCTCATTCAAAAACCAGAACCCAATTAGCGTTACATAGGAAGCTTTAATCGTCTTATACTTCTTGGTTTGTTGGAGGTTCATAATGTGCATGAAATGGCAGGGGACTCTAACAAGAGTGTAAGATGAGACTCGGGAGCTAGGTGTGGGGCCACACACCTTTAATCACAGCTTTCAGGAGGCAGAGACAGGAAGATTTCTGTGAGATTGAGGCCAGCATGGTCTACATAAAAGTTCCAGACCAGGGGCTGGAGGGATGGCCTAGCGGTTAAGAGTGCCGACCGCTCTTGCAGAGGACCCGGGTTCGATCCCCAGCACCCACATGGCGGCTGAAAACCATTTGTAACTCCAGTTCCAGGAGAACTCCAGTTCCAGGGGAATCCGAGACCGTCTTCTGACCTCCACGGCATCGCACGACACAGGTGCACAGACCTGCATGCAAACAGTACATTCATACACATACAAAAAAAAAAAAAGTTCCAGACCAGCTGGGGCTACAGGGAGGCCCTGTAACAAAACAAAACAAAACAATAACAAGGGACTGAAAACATGGCTCAGCAGTTAAGAACACTTGCTGTTCTTACAGAGGACCTGGGTTAGATTCCCATCACCTACATGGTGGCTAACAACCATCTATAACTCCAGTTCCTGGGGGATCCAACACCTCCTCTGACCTCTGTGGGGACCGCACACATGTGGTATACTGGCATACATGCAGGCAAAAACACTCATAAACATTAAAATAGTAATAAAATAAACATTTTAAAATATAAAAGCAAACGCCAGGCGTGGTGGCACACACCTTTAATCCTAGCACTCAGGAGGCAAAGGCAGGCGGATTTCAGTGAGTTCAAGGCCAGCCTGGTTTACAGAGTGAGTTCCAGGCAGGCCAGTTGGGGCTACACGGAGACCCTGTCTCAAAAAGACCAAAAAAAAAAAAAAAAAAAAAAGCAAACAAAAAAGTCAGGCAGGCAGATCTCTGAATTCGGAGCCAGTCTGGTTTACATGGCTAGTTCCAGATTAGCCAGGGCTATATAGCAAGACCAAAAAAACAGCAACGGCAGCAAAAAGATGGGACTCAAGGCTTCTACTTTCCCTGGAAGCTCCTGGAAGCTTAGCAGGTACTGAGTACACAGGAGAGACTCTGTAGCTGCCACTGAATTAAGGAATCTGAGCATCTGTACACTGCATCTAATCATTTGAGTAAGCACATAGTAAGCACCTATTCATTCATTTAGCAGTCATTTATTGAACACCAACTATGTGCCAGCAACTGTATTCAGTGCTGGAACCACAATGATGCATAGACATGGTCTTTGTGCTCTGAGTTTATGAGTTTAGTGTTTTGATTTTAAAAGAAAAATGTTCTGGGCTGGAGAGATGGCCTAGCGGTTAAGAGCGCCGACCGCTCTTGCAGAGGACCCGGGTTCGATCCCCAGCACCCACATGGCGGCCGAGAACCGTCTGAAACTCCAATTCCGGGAGAACTTCAGTTCCAGGGGAATCCGAGACCCTCTTCTGACCTCCGCGGCATTGCACGACACGGGTGCACAGACTTGCATGCAGACAGTACATTCATACACATACAGAAATAAATAAAATTAATAAAAAAAATTAAAAAAAAAAAGAAAGAAAAATGTTCTTCACAAATATTGCTGGAAGCTAGACATGGTGATATATGTACTCATGGGCACAAAAAAAGAGGATTGCAAATTTGAGATCAGCTTGGACTACATAGCCAGTTAGCCTGTATAATAAAGCCCTATCTCATAAATAAATAAATAAATAAATAAATAAATAAATAAATAAAATTGTGTATGATGGAACATACTTGTAAGCTTAGTTAGTACTTGGGAGGTAGATACAGGAGGGACGGCCTGGGATACATCAGAAGACTCTGTCTTGCTGTAGGGAAACATGAGAAGACCAGGTCTGAGCACTATATAATATTGGACAAAGGCTTTACAGCGTACATATTTGAGCTGGATTTTGAATGATAAATAGAAACTTGCCAGGAAGGGAAAGAGGAAGTCAGAATGGTCTTTCTTTGATGATTTTTTTGTCTGTTTGAGGCAAGATGTCCCTGTAGCCCCAGTGGGCCTTAAACTCACTATGTAGACCAGACTGGCCTCAACTTCACAGAGATCCTCCTGGCCCTTGCCTCCTGAGTGCTGAGACTAAAGACATGCACCACCACACCCAGTTAATGATTTTTTTAATTGAGAAATTAATTTAATTGAGAAACTCCCAAGCCAGAAAATCTTATGCTAAAGAGTTATCGAGGGTTCAGAAATGAGCTTTGCCAATAGTTCTGAATCAGGGTCAATACAACCCACTTTCCAAGAACTTGGAAATGTTTGAGAATATTTCAGATCACACCAGTGATTTTTCATGCTATTGGCACTTGGTCTACAGGTAAGTGATGCTAAGTGTCCTGAAGGGACTAAGGCAGTCCTTGAATGATGAAGAATTATCAGAGATGTAGAAGGATTAAAGAGGCAAAAGTACTGGAAATGGTAAACATGACTCCAGAAAAGTAGGCACAGTTCAGGTCAAAAAGGACCTAAGGAGCAGAAGATGTGGCTCAGTAATAGAGTACTTGCCTACGCATGGGCAAGGCTCTGCGCCATCCCCAGCACTGCAGAATGGCAACATAAAGGCAAAGACAGGCTTGTGAAGAGCCTGATGGGGAGGGAGAATCAGGAGATAAAGTGAGGGGGACTCCAAAGAAGACCTTCCAGAAGCCCTTAAGGCTGTGTATGAAGATCCCTCACGGGCCAAGAACTGTGAGAAGATGCAGAGCTTCAACCCACCGTGGTGTCAAATGAGGAATGGACTAGATGTGGTGCAAGGTCTTCCTGGGGAATTTGGTCTGGTCTGCATGTAGCATTATTATTGATCTGCTCTTTCTCTGTCTCTCTGCCCTCACATCCCCTTGGCTCCCTGGCTCCCTTACATTCTCTCTCTTCCTTTCTAAAACCCGCTGACTTCCCTCTTCCTCCTGAATGAGCTCTCTCCTTGGTATTTCCTGCCTATTCATAGAAAATGATGAAGAAGGAAGCTCTCCTCCTCATCCCCAATGTCCTCAAGGTTTTCCTGGAAAATGGGCAGATCAAGTCATTTACATTTGATGGCCGGACCACTGTTAAGGTACATACTGAATCCTCTCACCTTTGGTAGCTGTCAGTGGGCCTTTGAGATTGCACAAGGTGGCTCACTAATGGAGCATGGTCACCTTTGAGCTCCCCATGCTGAGGATTGCAAGGCTGCAAAAATACACAGTCCTCAAATGAGGCTGGTAGTAGAAATCTGCATGCCCAAACTGTGTAATAATCATTGTTAAAATGTGTGCGTGTGTACATGAGTGCACATCTGATTGTCAGTTGCTTTGTGTTCATGTGACACAGGGTCCTTCAAGAGTCTTAGGAGATAAGCAATGGGAAGATCATTAAGCCATTTAGAAAACCAAAGTGATTTTACTTCGATACAATAACATCTGTACAAGTTTACACACACAAATAAGCAAATGTGATCCTTTGGGAGATTAGCCTGGCTATGCCTTGCTTTCTAAATAACAACCAGATTTTAAGCACTGAAGCAAGATTCAAGAAGTCCAGCTACAACCCTTTAACTAATTTTTTTCACAAGAAGAGCAGTTACTGAACTGTGATTCTTAACAGCTCAGCCAGGAGTCAAAAAGTCCTAGTGATTCTCGTAGTCCTGATGAGTAGAGGTCATGATGATACAATTTACCCGGAGGTTTGCTCCACTCTGGGACAGAAATATCCATCTCTGATCTTCTGGTCTCTCTCCAAAAGGAGAATCCCACCCCAGAATAAATGCTCTTATGCAATCAATGCTGGCCAGATTGCTGGGCATTTACAACGCCTGCCTAGTATAATCTACTTTGACCTGCAGGTGTTCTGTTGTTATCATGCAGGGGCCAAGATGACCCTATAAATAAAGAAAACTATCAGGCATGGTGACACAGGCCTATAAACTCAATTTTCAGGAGGCTAAACTGGGAGACTTACAAGTTCAGAGCCAGCTTGTGCTATATAGAGAGACCATTTGGGTAGGAAATAAGAGAAAGAGGAAAGGACCCCCTCGACCAGAAATCTCATGCTAAGGGGAATGATTAAGTGCTCAGAACTAGCCTTGCTAGTACTTTGCCACCAGAATTGATACAATAATGGTCGTATTGGTTTGAGGAATATTTGAGAGTGTTTGGGGTAATCCCAATGATATGTCATGCTACTGGCATTTTATGTCTCAAGGTCATAGATGCTAAGTGTTTTCCAATGGTTTGGATAGTCCTTCAATGATGAATTGTCCTGTCCCAAGTTTTTTGAAAGGCTTAGCCCTATGTAGGCTTCTCCAGGGAACCTCAGATACAAATGCACTCCTTAGAACGCTATGGCATGGTCTCTTAGCTATGGAAGGTCTTGGGCTATGAAAGCAGATGTTGATAGAATTAGGCCTCATGGGTGCCAACATCTTCCTTGTGTTACATCATGGGTTGGTATGCCTATTGTAGGTCTGTCTGAAGTACTGACCACCCTCTCTTCCCCTTGGAGATTTCCTAGAGCACTCCTCACCTCACAACCTCACCACCACTGTGGCGTTCAGGTAGCACCAGCCTTTTAGGACACTTGCTCTCACTGTGACTTCAGGAAAGGCATACTGGATATTCATTAGAACTTTGATGTGCTTCCAAGCCATTTGTCCCAGAGAAGTACTTGGGTGAGTTGACAGTCTGGCACAGGGACTGTTACAGTTATAATACCAGCTGGCAATCACTGGCTTGGTTGTTCACAATCCCAGTGTAGCTAAACGTCAAAGAAAACCTCATCTGCCCATGCCAGGGTTCCAGCAACACTGGAGCCTCTGTGAGTCCTTATATAGCACAAAGACATCCTCTCAAAAACCCAGCACTTGGCACCCCAGTGTTTGAAAGACTGAGCATCTCACACAGAGGGGCTAGTTTGGCAGCCCTGGCTGTCAGAGTGCCCTGCATTCCCACATCTGCTTCTCTCCACCCCTTTTCCCCAGCCTTTGAGGGTAGAGACATGCTGACTATACAAATACACAGCCTGGGGCCCAGCGTGTATGCTAAAGTCACAGCAAATAGATGGCAGAATTCTCAAAGCTGACATTTGGTCAGCCCCCACTGATATGTTTTCAGGAGCCCTAGTACTAAAAGTAGGGCAGCAGAGCAGACAGAGCCCAGAACTAGTCAGATTGATGACTGTACACCAAGCACGTGACATCACTCCTCTGTGTGGACGCATTTTTCAAGTTGCTAAATTGATCATCTATAAAACAGCAATGGCCAAAAATGAACATTTCCCCAGTAACTCAAGACGTTTTATTTAGATTATGAATCCCGAAATCGTATTCCTTTTAAACACAGAAATGTAGCTTTATGCTTTTGTTCACTAAGTAAAGAGTTGACAGACAACCCCAAGTGGACATTCTGCCTTAGAAGAGAAGTTGAGAGAAGAATCAAAACAGTACCTGACACTCCATAAGCACTCAGAAAATGGTTTCTTCAGTGGACGGAGAAAAAGAGAGAAGAGGGAGGGAGGGAAGGAAGAAGAAAGACATCTTTCTTTACCCTATGTGTGGCCAGGAGAAACTCAGGGACACATGTTTCCACATCCTGAACACTTTGGCATTCCCCAGGGCCCAGGATACTGAGCAGCACTCATACAGCCCTTTGCAAACCCTGGAACTCTCTACCTGGGCCACCACAAGGACTAAAGTCAGCCTTTTCTACAGGACTTTGTGATTGATTTCCAAGCCCTCTTCACATGGTCTGTACTTTGAGCCAGAACAGACGTCTCCTCTCAAGGCTCTTTTTCTTCTACAGGATGTGATGGTGACTTTACAGGACCGTCTCTCTCTGAGGTACATTGAGCACTTTGCTCTTGTCCTTGAGTATACTGGGCCAGAACAGAATCACAAGTTCCTGCTTCTCCAGGACAAGCAGCCCCTGGCTTATGTAAGTTGCCCCTTTATCCTGGCTTTGTAGTCATGTGTGGCCTGTGATACATAAGAGCACCCAAGGTACTGCTTGTCTGGAAAATTCATCATGATGTACTCAACGAGCTCCCAGAAGTAACAGTTCCTATCTGAGGTTGTGGGTGTGTGTGTGTGTGTGTGTGTGTGTGTGTGTGTGTGTGTACACTGCTGGGAATGGAACCTCATCTCTCTATAGCCACATCACCAGCCATTACCTGAAGGAGGCTACAAACCATCTCTACAGGGCCTTTGGCAGTGTACTTTGTGATCTAAAGAGGACATAAAGAGCATTTTTCTTGGTCTCCATTGGCAACTCCCCTGACTCCTAGAATACCACATGCTACACCTTTTGTGTTTCTTGAAAACAAACAGCCTTTCAGATGAGGGATTTGATAGAGGAAGATCAGAGAACAGAATAAACTGAGAATTGAAAAACTACTGAGTAGAGCCAAGAATAAGCAGCTCATTATCTCCATCATCTTCTAAGGTAGAGGTGGACAAACTAATCTCACCCTCTAGCCACTCTGTGTGGAAAGAAAGCTAAGGAAATCCAGGATTTCTGTACGGGATTTCACCTACAATGAAGCACAAGGGAACATGAGAGAGGTGAGCAGGGCCAGTTGGTATTCCCAGGTAGGGAGGAAAACACCTGAAGAGGGACAGTTAGGAAGAAATAGCTTCTACAGTGTGCATGGAAGCCAAACAAAAGCCACAAAGCCAGCCCAGCATGATGACACACCACTGTAATGAAGCACTGGGGAGGCCAAAATAAGAGGACCTGGAGTTGGAAGCCAGCCTGGGCGATACAGAAAGTTCCAGAGTAGTTTATGCTACAAAAAGCAAAGGAGGCTGGGAATGTAGCTCAATTGGTAGGTTACTTGCCCAGCATTCACAATGCTCTAATGCCTAAGTAACTCTCACTCTAATCAACAAAGAGTCCCCTGAATCTAATTGGTTTCTTGTTCCATGTGGTTTTTCAAACTTCTTTAATCTGAGGGTTTTTTTTTTTACAGGCTGGAGAGGTGTCTCAGTGGCTAAGAGCACTGGCTCCTCTTGCAGAGGACCTGGGTTGAAATCCCAGCACCCACTTGGCAGCTAAAAGAAAACTGTCCTTAATTTCAGTTCCAGGGATCTGACACCCTCTTCTGACCTCCGGCACTACACAACATGTCTTCACTTACAAACATGCAGACAATACGCTTAAACACATAAAATAAAAATTAAAGAATTTAAGTAATTTAAAAAAGAAAAATTTCCAACATCCATAATTGTTGCTAAAATTCCTTCTGGGAGAATGTCAACGATGTCTGCCTGCTCATCCTTTGGTCCCAATGAAAATCTGAGGTATAATTTCACCAAACTTCAGTTTGGGAAACCAGTAAGTTTACTGGCTTACTTATAGAGTAATGGGTGAGGGTTACTTACAGGAGTGTAAGTGCTCTCCCCACCAAGGCCTAATTGGAAGGAGAATCCCATGATTCTCCCTGCCCCTCACTTCCTTGCTGGGGCATGAACAGTTAATAAGCCCAGTTGCAATGATCTCAGTTTGGGAAGCTAGCATCTGTCTATCAGAGAACAATCCTATTTGACAATAATATATACAGAATATAATATAATAAACCCTATTACCAATCCCCAGCTCCAACAATTACAAATATTTTGTCAACATATTTCATCTGTACTTCCAAATGGAGTTTTTGATGTTTGACTTAGCATCTAGTTAGCTATTTAGTCTGCTTGAAGCTGAGCCCATATGCAAAGAAGGATCTGATCAGTTCCTAGGGGCTCCCTTCCTACTGCTGATATTAGCACTTAGACCCACTTCTCTTTTGGAAGCATGTAGTGACACGGTCTTACTATATGGCCCTGAATAGCCTCGAACTTGTTATCCTCCTACCTCAGCCTCTGGTGTACTAAGAATGATCCACCACATAGGTGTAATGTTTGTGTGTCTGTGTTTGTTGTTGATTATTCATTTTTATTTTATATGTATGACTGTTTTGCCTGTATGTATGTATTTCAATTCACACAGAGACCAGAAGAGGGTATCCGATCCCCTTGAACTCCAGTTACAGATGATTGTTAGCTGCCATGTGGGTTCTGGGAACTAAACCCAAGTCTTCTTCAACAACAACAAATGCTCTTAATTGTTGAGCCATTTCTCCAGCCCCTAAGACCAATTTCTTGATAAAGATCATGCCCTACATAAGTGATTAAAAATATGAGTCTCTTTGGATCAGAAGTGCAGAAACATCTGGATCAGCATCATTTTGCTGTAAGAGTACAGAGGTTCCCCACTTACTCTTAGGAGATATGTTCCAAGACACCCACACTCCCTGCTGGATACCCAAAACCTTACAGACTACCAAACCCTATAGATACTGGGTTTCTTTTCCTATACATACCTATGTCAAAGTCTCATTCATAATTTGGCATATTCAGATAATCAATATCAAAGTAGAATCATTATAAAATATGCTATAAAATTTATTTAAAGCTCATGAATTATTTATTTCCTGAATTTTCTATTTCGGACTAAGGTTGTTCATGGGTAACTGAAACCAGGAAAAATGAAACCTAGGATGAGGGGGGAGACTGAATATTAATTTCTTTAATAGGAAACAAGAGTGGGAAACAACAGCCTAGTTCAGCCATAAGCCATGTTTTAGGAAGCCACCAAGAAGACTTACCACCCAATGGCCATTGATTGGCTATCTCTTTCCCTCACCTCTCCACCCTGGGTTTCAGGTGGTACAGCGGACTCACTATCATGGAATGAAATGCCTCTTCCGGATAAGCTTCTTTCCCAAAGACCCTGTGGAGCTGCTGCGTCGGGATCCTGCTGCTTTCGAGTATCTATACATCCAGGTAGAATCTGGCTTGGGGATACAAAGGCAGATAGATCAGTGGGCAAACAAGCAGGCAGGCTGTATTGCCATCACAATGAAATCATTATGGAAGTTTTTCCAACGTCCAGGGAGCTCTGAAGGCCTTTTACTTTCTTGCTACTATTGTAGTCCATGGCCAAGTTGACTGATCTCATAACCTGAATTTGGCTTTCACTTGAAGTACTGTCTGCTTGTCCACAGAGAGCCAATCAGTTTTCAGAAGCAAGCAACTCCAGTAACTCTGGTACCGTCACAAAATTCCAAGGCTTAACAAGATCTTTGGGGGCTTCAGTAAGTCTCAACCCCCAATACATAGGTCCAGTAAGGAGACTGTTCCCACCTCACTCGATCCAGCAAGTTTTACTGAACCCATACTCTGGGTCAAGCCTTATTCTGGGTCCTGACAATCAGAGGTGAAGAAAGGACAACCTAGGCTCACTCAAGTTCATATATGCATAAGTAAATATGACCATAACAGGGTTCAACCTCAGTTAAAACACTCTGGAAGCAGTTTGACAAGCCTACATGAGAGAAAGACAATGAAGCCTTCACAGCCTAAATGCTATGTGCATGTTCTTAGCTGTAAAGAATTAGTGGATGTTTGCTGTGTAGTGAGATGGAGCAGAGGGGTCATATTCTAAGCAGGAGTTCTTGCATTTACAAAGGCATGCTTGCAAAAACCAGCATAGCATGATGAGAAAAGCACGAGTGATTTATTGCAGGTTCGGTACAGCATGTGATGTAAGCAGCAGTAGAAAATGACATTGGACAGATAGGAAGCCAGGAGTGGAGGGCTTCAGAGGCCATGGCAAGCATAGACTTTATTGTAGAGCTGAGCAGTGCTTCTCAGAGTGTGGGAGCTGAAACAGCAGCATAAACATTAACTGGAAACTTGTTAGAGATGAAAATTCTTGGGTCTCAGCAGAGTAGTCTGCTCTTTAACAAGCTCCATGAGATTTAAAAAAAATATTTGATGTATCCCAGGTTGACTGCAAATTCATTATGTAGATGATGATAACCTGGAAACTCTGATCCTCTTTCCCCCACCGCCATAGGTATGCACCACCACACCCAGTTCTCCATGAGATTCTAATACCCAAAAAGCTTTTGAGAATCAAAGGACAGTGGTTCCTTAACCCTACCTAGAATTATCTTGGCTGCTCTGGAAAAAATGTTCTGCCCCACCCCAAATCTAAGAATGGGGCTCAAATGATCTTTTTTAAATTTTCTCAAGTGATTTTAATATGCAGCCAAGCTAAATGAATTCTGCTGGGGAACAGGGGCACAGAAATAATGAAAGGAGAATCACCTGGTCATTATCAGAGGAAAGAAATGATGAGAGCCAGAATTAGGGCTATGGCAGAGGGGCTGGGTAGGATTCGAGGGGTGTGTGTGTGTGTGGGTATTTTTGAGACATGGTCTCCCTATAGTCCCAGCTGGCCTTGAACTCAACAGAGATCTACCTGCCTCTTCCTCTCAAATACTGGGATTAAAGGTGTGCACCACCACACCTGGCTTCGAGGGATGTTTAAAAGGTAGACTTGAGAGGCTTTGCGGTGCTAAGTGTCTAGTAGAGATATTAGTCCTCAAGTTAGAGAATAAAGGCAGCGCCATGGATTTGAAAACACAATTAGTTCCTCTTAGGACATGTTGAGTTTTAGGTGCCACAGGACATATGTACCTCTTGATGACAGAGAATCTCAAGTTTTATCTATCTCCAAGGGTAGCACCTGGGACTGTGCTATGAGACATTTCAGTTGTCCTTTCTGCCATTTCTGACAATCTGAAAATGTTAGGAGCATTTCTCCGCCTTTGCCAACCCTCTAAGGGGACAATGGGTTGTGTACTTTAGTTCTCATTTTGTTTGCTCAAGCTTCTGTGGATTGCCTTGGTTCTTAATGTTTTAGAATTTGATAACAAATCAATTTACTGACATGTCCAGCCTATTTCTCTACCTCATAATAATATGGACTGTATTTTTCCTTTTTTTTTCATTGAGTTATAATAGACGCACAACAAACTGTACATGTTTAAAGTGAAAACTAGGATAAATTGTCACACACAAGTACACATACATGCACAAACACATAGAGGTACACACAGAGGCACACACACACACACACACGCACACGCACGCACACACACGTGCACACACATGTCACCAAAATAAAAATATTGAACATATCAATTCCCCCAAATTTCCTCAGACTCCTTTGTAATTCACCTCGAAGGCAACCTCTGACTGGCTGTCACTATAGATTTGTTTGAATTTCCAAGAGTTTATATAAATTAAACCATACAGTATGTGCATTTATTTTGATTTAGATGATTTTGTTCAGCATATTGATTTTGAGATCCATCCATACTCTTCTTGTATCAATAGTTCGTTTATTATTTTTTGTCAAGTGATTTTCATGATACAAGAATTGGTTACACACATTGATGTACATTTGGTTTGTTTCCAGATTTGGCTATTACAAATAAAGCTTCTATGAATATTCATGTTCAAGTCTTTGTATGGACACATGCATTCTTTGCTTTTAAGTAAATACCTGATTTAGATAGGATTTTATATATATATATATTAATAATAATATATATATTAAATTATTATAATATATATATTATATATATATATAAAGAAACTCAGGGCTGGAGAGATGGCCTAGTGGTTAAGAGTGCCAATTGCTCTTGTAGAGGACCCGGGTTTGATCCCCGGCACCCACATGGTGGCTGAGAACCGTCTTTAACCCCAGTTCCAGGGGAATCTGAAATCCTCTTCTGACCTCCGCAGCATCGCACGACACAGGTGCACAAACCTGCATGCAGACAGTACATTCATGCATTTACAAAATAAATTAAAAAATTTTTAAAAGGTATTAAAAAAAGAAATCTAGGAGCTGGAGAAATGACTCAGTGGTTAGGAGTGCTTGCCTCTCTTGCAGAGGAACTGAGTCTGTTCCCAGCACCAACATGGCAGCTCATAACCACCTGTAACTCTAGTTCCAGGAGATCCAGCTTCCCTTCTTGTCTCCTTGGGCACGACATGCACTTACATACATGCAGGCAAAATACTCAAACACGTAGAATGTGTTTTAATTTTTTTTGAAATAGGGTCCCTAGTAGCCTCAGCTGGTCTGAATCCCACTATGTAGACCAGGCCAGCCTTGATCTCATGAAGATCTGTCTGCCTCTGCAACCTGAGTGCTAGAATTAAAGGTGTGTGCCACTGTGTCTGCTGAAAGTTTTTAAGAAGAAACTCTAATATTTTCCAAAGCAGTTGTACCATCTGACATTCCCACTAGGGATGTATTACAGTTATAGTTTCACCACATTCTTGTCAGCTCTTGATATTCTCAGAGTTTTTTGATAACTTCAGACACTCTAATAGTGTATAATGGCATCTGGTTAAGGTTTCTATTTGCATTTTCATAGTTACTAATAATGTTGGATAATTTTTCATGTGTTTGCTGTTAGACATCCTCTGTGATGAAATATCTGTCCAAACCATTTGCCTGCTTTTTTATTGGGTTGTTTGTTTTCTTATTATCAAGTTTGGGGAGTTCTTTATGTAGTCTGGAAACAAGTCATTTGTTGGATAAGTTATTTGCAATTATTTCCTCTCAGTCTGTGTCTGGCCTTTTCAGTCTCTAAACAGTGTCTTTCACAGAGCAGATGTTTGAATTTTGATTAAGTCCAGTTTGTTAATTTGTTCTTCTGTGGGCAGAATTTCTGGTGTCATATCTAGGAAATATTCATCTAACTCAAGGCCACAAATATCTCTATTGTTTCTAAAAGGGGTGGGTTTTTTTTTTGCATTTTACATTTACATTAGTTCTATGAACTATGTTTTGTAGGGTTTTTTTTTTTGAAACAGGGTCTCCCTGTAGCCCCAGCTGGCCTGGAGCTCACTCTGTCGACCAAGCTGACCTCAATTTCACAAAGAACTGCCTGCCTCTGCCTACCAAATGCTGGGATTAAAGCCAGTGCCACTACACCTGGCTTCTATGAACTGTTTGGAGTTGACTTTCACATATGGCATCAAAGGGGAGAGAGAGAGAGAGAGAGAGAGAGAGAGAGAGAGAGAGAGAGAGAGAGAGAAATTTGTATGTGTCGCTATATAGTTATTCACTGTGTTTGTGTGTGTGTGTATGTGTGTGTGTATGTGCGTGTGTGTATTTGTGTGTGTGTGTTGGCATATTGGTATACAGTTGTTGCAGCACCATTCATTCAAAAGTCTATTCTTTCATCACTAAATCAGAATCAACTCTGTACCTTTGTTTAAAAACAGTCTGTGTAAGCAATAAATGTCCACATCTTAAAAAAAAACAACAAACAGTTGTCTGTATACACATTGACCTATTTCAGAAGTTCTATTCTCTTCCATTGATCTACTTGTCTATTGTTATGGCAAAATCACAATCAATTGGGCCTGGGGAAATGGCTCAGAGGTTAAAAGCACTGTCTATTCTTTCTGAGGACCCTGGTTTGATTCCCAGCACCCACATGGCAGCTAACAACCATTTGTAACTCCAGTTCTAGCAGATCCAAAGCCCTCTTCTGGTCTCTGTGGGCATCGCCCAACACAGGTGCACTTATATACATGCAGACAAAACACTCACACACATAAAATAATAAATAAAATTTTAAATCATAATTGATTATTATGTTTCTAATAAATCTAAAATCAAATAATATTTTCCCTAACTTTGTACTTTTTGTCAAATTTGTTTTTGGTATCCTATGTTCTTTGCATTTTCTTTTTTTATTATATATTTTTTTATCAAATCTAGACCCGTGTCCCCCCATCGCATTTTCTTATTTTCATTTTATTTATTTGTGTTTTATGCATATGAGTGTTTTGCCTGCATATATGTAAGTGCACCATATGCATGCAATCCCCAAGAAGGCCACAAGAGAGCATAGGATTCCCTAGAACTGGAGTTATACTGAAATTGTTAACTGCCACATAGGTACTGGGAACCCAAGTGCTCTGCAAGAGCTCCCACCTGCTAAGCCATTTCTCCATCTGTGCTCCTTTGAATTTTCAGGTGAACTGTAGAATTATCTTGTCAGTTCTACTAAAAACTTAACATAATGTGGATTGGAACTGGAGATTTGCAGAATCTATAGATTGACTTAGGAGAATTGACATCTTAAGAATATTGAATTTTCCACCAGGCATGGTGGTGTGTGCCTTTAATCCCAGCACTCAGGAGGTGGGGCAGGCCTGGTCTACATAGCAAGTCCAGGACAGCTGGGGCAACAGGTCTCAAAACAACCAAAAAGAAAAAAAAAGAATATTGAATTTTCCAACTCATAAACAAAGTATTTCTACAATGATTATACATTTTTAGTGTACAAGATTTTTGCATATTTTGTCAGATTTATTCCTAATTATTTGTTATGTTGATGCTATTATAAATTATTTTATTTTATTTTTTATTTTATTTACTTATTACATGTATGAATATACTGTCTGCATGCAGGTTTGTGCACTCGTGCTGTGCAAAGCCGCGGAGGTCAGAAGAGGGTGTTGGATTCCCCTGGAACTGGAGTTAAAGACAGTTCTCACCCACCATGTGGGTGCTGGGGATCGAACCCGGGTCCTCTGCAAGAGCAGTCAGCGCTCTTAACCGCTAGGCCATCTCTCCAGCCCCACAAATTATTTTATTCTGTTGTTGCTTCTGTTGCACTTGCCTTTGAGATAGAGTCTCACTCTACACTCCAGGCTGGCCTGAAACTATGTAACTCAAACTACTCTTGAACTATTGACACATCCTCCTCCTTCAGCTTCCCAAATATTGGGATTATGGATGTGAGACACCCTCCCCAGCAATGATTTCATTTGCAATTTCAATTTCAAGTTGTTTGTTGGTAGTATAAAGACATACAATTTTATATAAATTTTATGTTCTTCAATTTTGATATATTCAGCAAATAGCTTTATTCCATTGGAGTTTCTTTCTAGATTAATAATTATTTTACTTTTTTCCCCTTTTTTATTCTCTTTGTGCAGGATGCACTTCTGTAGACCAGGCCATCCTAGAACTCATAACTCATTATATAGTCCAGACTGGCCTTGAATTTACTACAATTCTCATTCTTCAGTCTCCCTAGTGCTGAAATTACAGGCATGAGCCATCACCTAGGGCTGAAGTCTCCCATTTCTACCCATTCTTATGATATAATGACACTACTGTGGCTCCCTAATCTCTTAGGCCATTGTGTTACAGTCTCAAACAATAAGTGTTCTGGAGCTGGAGAGATGGATTCATGGTTAGAGCACTGACTCCCCTTGCAGAAGACCTGGATATGATTCCCAACACCCACATGGCTGCTAACAACCATCCATAACTCCAGTTCCAAGGAATCCAATGTCCTCTTCTGACCTCTGCAGGCATTTCACAACATGAGTGCACTTATATACATGTAGGAATTAAACTCATACACATAAAATTAAAATATTTTTTAAAGTGTTCCAGCTGGGAGTGGTGATGCGTGCCCTTAATCCCAGCACTTGGGAGGCATAGTCAGGTGGATCTCTGTGAGTTCAAAGCCAGCCTGATCTACAACAGTGAGTTCCAAGCCATGTGGGGGCTACAGGAAAACCCTGTCTCAAAAGACCAAAAAACAAAAGAGTAAGTTATAACCAGTGTGTATTCATTCACAGCTGGAGCATTGACCCTTAGAGTTTGGGGGTTTTCATATACTTGACCATCAACTCCAGAGTACCTCCTCTAAGACAGCATAAAAAAATACTGACTTAGGGCTCGAGAGATGATGTTTCAGTTTTTAAGAGCACCAGCTACTCTTGCAGAGGACCCAGGTTTAGTGCCCAACATCCATATGGCAGCTTACAACCATCTCTAACTCCAGTTCTGGGGGATTTGACACCCCCTTTTGGCCTCTTCAGGCATTGCATGAAACAGGTGAACTTAACATCCTTGAAGGCAAAACAGACATACACATAAAATAAAGATAAGCTAATCAATTTTTTAAAGAAAACTGACTGATCAATAATTTTGTTCTTCAGACTCCAACTAACATAATATTTGCCTTTTCTCTGAAAGCTACCTTTCACCCTGGGCTTCTGGGTCAGAGCTGTACACAGAGTCCCTCCCAATGTCTTTCTTCTTTTGTTTCCATCTGCAACAAAGACCCTAGTAAGAGAGCCTGGTATGACTAGAGGTGGCTGAGTAGTATAGGACCCTTCAAAAAGGCGGGAGGGATTGTCTCTTGTAACAGGAAACAGAAAGGGAATGGAGAAGGTCTCACTTGCATAGTAAACTGGACTCTTCTGCCCACTTCTGTCTTGCCATTGTGTGACCTGCTACTGAGAAGAGTGTCTAGTGCCTGCTGAATCATGTGTGTGGTCTCTGTTACCCAAGGCTCCTCTGTTGTCACTTAATCTGTCATACCTTTCGATGGAATGATTCTCTTCTGGGATGCAAGGGCGTAGCTGGGAAATTGGAAAGGAAGGAATGTCTAGTTTAACTAATGGATTTGGATTCCCTCTCTCACAGAGTCGAAATGATGTTATCAGAGAACGCTTTGGAATGGACCCCAAGCCAGAGATGCTTTTGGGCCTTGCTGCCCTCCACATTTATATCACTGTCTCAGCCACTCGGCCTACTCAGAAGATCACACTCAAGAATGTGGAGTGAGTTATGAGGGACCCTTCTGGATGGGACAAATGATAGTGTAGATCTTAAAGATACAGTTCTTGAGCTATGCCCTGCTTTTCAAGAATGTAGCCATGTTATGGGGGTAAGACTTAGAGTTACTCACACCTAGATCACCATGCTCTCTATAGCTAGAGCTTCTACTGGGGATCTGAAGCCAGATTTCTCTTTTCACTGTCCCTCTTTCTTTTTCCCAATCTCTGTTCCTCCATCTCTGCCTCTTGGAGTCAGTAAGTTTTTTTTTTTTATTACAGTCTTCCTCTCCTGGTCCCACTTTGTCTTACTGTCTTGCTTTTCTTCTGTTTTTAGGAAGGAATGGGGTCTGGAACCCTTTCTTCCCCCCTCCCTCCTGCAAGGCATCAAAGAGAAGAACCTTCGGAAGTCACTTTCTCAACAACTGAAAGCCCACCAAATGCATCCTTCTAGTGGCACCAAGGTACCGGAGGAGGCCATTGGTCACCATGTTCAGACACTAGAGGCCTCAGAGAGGCCCTGGGTGGTAATCTAGGTATCACCACCACTCTGGTTTGGCTAGGCATAGGGAAGTTAGGCAGAGGGGTTGGCCTTAAACCCAAACCTTAGCCAGACCTGCTTAGTAGCCTGTCACTGCAAGCCACTCTATCCTCACGCCAATGGAGCAAAATTCAGAAGATCATGCTTGGACCCTTTCACCAATTAATTACTCCGTGCTGATTGAGCACTTGCCCTGTGGAATGCTTCACCCCTACTAAGGCACATGTTTTCCATGGCAGTAACTGATATGCTGCCCCTCAAAAGCTTTCTAATTCATCAGTCAGTCCTAGGAAAGGGAATTCTGGGAGATTAAAGGCCAACCGGAGCCGAGCGTGGTGGTGCACACCTTTAATCCCAGCACTTGGGAGGCAGAGGCAGGCGGATCTTTGTGAGTTCAAGGGTAGCCTGGTCTACAGAGTGAGTTCCAGGACAGCTGGGGCTACAGGGAGACCCTGTCTCGAAAAAGACCAAAAAAAAAAAAAAAGGCCAACCAGAATAGTGTGTGCCTGTGTGTGTGTGTGTGTGTGTGTGTGTGTGTGTGTGTGTGTGTGTGTATGCATGCACTTGATCAGGAGAATGAGTCAGTGGGCAGGAGTGTGAGGGCTGGGGCCACGCCATACTGTCCTAAGCATTTTAGGGTACACCAGTCTTTGCCTTGTAGGGCCTTTCTTCTACTTCTCCTGGCGCTTCTGGCCCCCCTTAGGCTGCTAAGACCCCCATCTGCCTGTGCTTCCTTCCCAAGAGACAGGAAGGTGGTGAAAAGTACTAGAATCAGCATGCAGATGTAAACGTGGGACATAGTCACCCCCGTATAAGCCACCCATTCCGGATTTCTTGAGTTACCAACTCACTTCCCTTTTAAGATGCAAATTTCCCCACGGAGAGCTAAGCCATTCCCACCTTGCTCTGCCTGTTTAATCAGATTGTTTTCTTCTCAGCTGAGAGCACCAGTGCTCACAACCATGTCCATTGCAAAGATTTTTATTGAGCACCCCAGTACTCTGCTGAAGAAAGCCTGGCAATGGTCATTGAGCCAGGCATAGTTAAGTAGGGAAACACAATTGTTGGTCTCAATGCAAAACTCAGCATTCTGGAGAGACAGCCACCAAGCCTAGGCTAGTGAAAGAACTGGTGTATTTGATGCCAGATCTGAGTCTTGAATGATGGACAGATAGGCATTTGTATAGACAAATTGCTGGAGTCAGTACTAAAATGAAGACTCCCTTAGGCTGGGAGATCCATCTTTACAGATCAGAAATGGGAATCATGGTAGTAGAGAAAAGAAAGGAATACAGACAGTTCAACCTAAGCAAATCCTCAGAACATGGGTAGAAATAGAGAGAGGAGAAGAAGCTAGGGAAATTGGCAGGAGCCAGTTCTCTGAGGACCTTGTGTGCCATGGAAAGCAGTTGTAATTTATGTTGAAGGCCCCAAGTTTCCATGGAGGGATTGAAGCGGGAAGCTGGTGTGATTACACTTACTGTTTCAGGATCCTCCTGTGACAATAGCTAAGGGCAGCAGAGGAAAAGAAGCAGCAGTGCCCAAGGCAAGCTGGCTTGTCACCGGACACAGTATGAGACTCAAAGGATCTGAAGGATCTCAGATTAGATGGGTGTCAGCGTTGGAAGAAAGTGCTGAAATTAGTCTAAGAACAAATAGAATCAGTGGATATTTTAAGTGTCAGGATCAAGAGGTCTGAGATGGGCTTACAAAGATAGGTAGGATGCTAGAGCTGAAAGCCATCCAGACTAGACCCTCCCTCCAGCTTTACCCAGGCCCTCCTCATTCCTATGGAGCAGCCTGATGACTAATGCCTGGCCTAGGAAGTCAAGGCTCCGCTCCACTTGGGAGAGACTGTAGGCTTCTTTTCCTGTACTTGTCTAGTTTCTCACTTCAGGATGGGCTGTTTCCACAGGGCTCTGCAATTCAAGCCAAGCTTCAGTACCTTCGAATTCTGAATGAACTTCCAACCTTCACTGGCGTTTTGTTCAACACTGTGGGCCTGGTCAGTGGAGCAGTGTGGTGGGGGTAGGATAAGGTGTGAGGGTGGGGGAGAGGCATCTCTTTGTTGGATGGACAAAATCAGTTGGTGCTCATATTCAAAGGTTCTACCACATCCATGGATTCAACCAATTTTGGATCAAAAATAGTCAAAGGGAAAAAATTGTGTTAGTACTAAACATGTATAGACTTTTTTCTTGCCATTCTGTAGACAGAACAGTATAACAACTATTTACACAGTATTTGCATGGTGTTAGGTTAAGTAATCTCCAGGTGATTTAAAAACCTATACCAGAACCAAACACAATGTTGCTGCCTGTAAAACCAGCATTCTAGAGGCCAAGGCAGGAGGATCATGAGAGCAAGGCTGACATAAGACCTCATGTCAAAAGGATGTGTATGTAGATGATACGTAAATACTATGCTATTTTATATAAGGGATTTGAGCATCCATGGATTTTGGTATCTGCAAGGGGACCCTGAAACCATGGATAACAAGAGCCAACTGCATTTGTTTTCCATGCACCTTTATCATCTTTTGGTGCCCTCTTCCTCTATTCTAGGGGTTGGCAACCTTTCTCTGTAAAGGAACAGATAACAAATACTTTTAGCTATTTCTCTATGGAAGACATTTAGCTCTGCTATCTCAGCATGAAAACAACTATAGATACTGTGTTAATAAATGGCTGTTGTTGTGTGCCAGTAACTATTTAGAGATATAGACATGTGAATTTCATATTCTCATGTGTCAAAAAATATGTTTTTTCTTATTTCTTTCTAACCATCTAACAATTTAAAATAAAAATTATTCTTAGCTCTTGGGGCATCTAAAACAAGCGATGGGTCATATTTGGCCCCTAGGCCGTGGTTTGCCAACCTCTTCTCTATTTCATTGTTCTTGTACATACTTACATACTCTTCCAGGTTCCGAAGTCCCTATACTGCCCCCTACAGGTTCAGCACCTGTACTGCAGTAACAGTGTTCTGGGGCACAGCTCAGCTGGCGCATCCCCAAGACTGTTCCAGGCTAGTTGACCTTGGTGAAAGAAAATTCCAATCATACTACTGATTAGCTCCAGGTGCTTGTCATGCTCTGTGGAGCATGCTGTCACACTAGCATGGCACACTGGAGAAAATCTGCTTATCAAAGTGCCTGTAGGCAGACATAAGAGGTTCCTGGGGTGATGCTAATGACAGGGAGTGGGCCAGCAGAAGGCTCAGGCTTGACTTCAAAGAGTTTGTGAGGCCCGTTTAAGGAATCCAGTCTTGTCATCAATTCTAGAGGCAGCCATTTGTATACTGGGATTTGTAAGAGCACTAATCCCCCCGTCCCCGTCCCCCCCCCCCCCGCGTCCCCCTAACCACATACCTTGAAATCTCTCTTCCATCCTCCTGCCATTGTTGGAATGTCTAGTCACCATTGTTTTGGGTTGAGGCTGTAGGACCACCCATCCAAAGGTAAACCTAGGGAGGCCCTTATTAAAAACCCAAAAACCCAATACTTTAGGCAAAGTTATTTTTTTCATTTTGGCTTTGGTATTGGGTAAGAGTACAAGTTGGTCTGAGTAGGCTAAAGGCCAGACATAACGCTGCCTGGCCAGGCAGAGCATGGGGCAGGAACCTTCTACCAAGTACCAGTTGCAGCAACCATGGAAAGTAACTGGTGCTTGGTAGAAGGTTCTCCGAAGGCACCAGAAACTACAGACCTCACCCACTTCCCAGGCTGCTAGAGCCAGCCCTGCTGCTGCCCCCTTGCTGCTGTATAGCGAAGGTGTTGAGACCAAATATCTCGGATCATGTAGCTGGGAAGATTCAGACCATTTTCCCCTCGAGGTTGCCCTCCTAATCCTGGCACTGAGTCCCCAGGTATTTCCAGTCCCCATGTGCCCCAGCAGAATCAATGTGTACATATTTTTTCTGTCTTGTTGACTCTTATTTATCTCTGGACTTTCTCCCCACATCTTTCTGTGAATGCTGTCTATCTGTCACACTTGGGACCAGGACGAGAAGCAGTCAGCCACCACTCTCCTGGTGGGACCGCGTCACGGCATCAGCCATGTTATTGACCTCAAAACCAACCTCACCACTGTGCTGTCCGAGTTCAGCAAGATCAGCAAGATCCAGCTGTTCCGGGAGAATCAGGGCGTGGCCCGAGTGGAGACCAGTATCATGGACGCCAAGGTGAGCCTGGATTTCAGGGGCTGCTTCTCTCTAGGAACTGCCCTTAGGAACAGAGAAAGAGAGAGAGATGGAGTGCATGAAGTGAGACCAGGATATTCTCCCTGGAAGCTTCTGCCGTCATCTTTCCCTTCTTAGTCCTTTGGGACCTAGATCACCGAAGAAGGTCATTCAGCTCCAGGTAAGGTTAGGAAATATCGGGTCAACCTGAATCAGTTCTCCACAGAGAAGAATTGAGCATGGGACCTTTTTTTTTTTTTTTTTTTTTTTTTTTTAACCATTTTCTTTCATAGTATATGTAGAAAATTGAATTTATGGGCCGTCATGGTGGCTCTGCCTTTAATACCAGTACTTAGAAGGCAGGAACATTACCACCCACATAGTAAACCCAAGTCTAGCCTAGGCCCAACAGCTAGATTCTAACTCAAATTAAAAAATGGCTGGATATGGTGGGGCACACCTTACATTTTCAGCCACTTGGTAGGCTGAGGAGGACTCAAAGTTCCAAGGCTTGCTTGAGCTACATAGGGAGTCCCTATCTCAAAATACTGTGTGTGTGTGTGTGTGTGTGTGTGTGTGTGTGGATGCACATACCAGGTGATGCCACAGCTTGACATCGATTGCTCTCTACTTTCTTAAAGTTTATGTTTTATTGTATGAGTGTTTACCTGCACATATATACATGCACCACATGTGTACCTGGTACCCTCACAAGCCAGAAGAGGACACAGGATTCCCTAGAACTGGAGTTATAGATGGTTGTGAGCTGTCTGTGAGTGCTAGGAATCAAACCTGGGTCCTCTGCATGACCAGCAAGTGCTCTTAACCATTGAGACCATCTCTCCAGCCTTCAACAATTACTTTATAAATATGCTAATAAAAAAGATATATATTAGTATAGATAAATATATATATGTATATATTACACACACACATATATATATATATTTATAGTATATATATAATATATATAACAATAACAGCTTGTCTATCTGGGTAGACTGGCTGATAGGAAAACTACAGAGATCCTCCAATCTTTTGCTTTCTTGGCACTGGAAATATAGGTGTACGCTGCCACATCTGGCTTTTTTACATGGGTGCTGGGTCGAACTTAGGTCTTCATGCTTGTGGAGCAAAACACTTTGCTAAGTTAGCCATCTTCCCAGCCTTTGAGAACAATTTGTTTAAGGCTGCTGATATAGCTCAGTAATGGAGCACTTGCCTAGCATGGGCAAGGCCCTAGGTTCCATCCCTGATGCTGCAAAAAGAAAGAAAAAAGAAAATTTACCTTTAGGGTAAATGGAGCAAATTTCAAGACTCTGGCCACCCCAGGCCCTCCCTGTCTGCCTCAGAGGCTGAAGGAATTAATATCTTGACCCATCCCTGCCCATCTCACATGTACATCAATAGGGGAGCCAACTACTTTGAGTCAAGGAAGAGGGGCTGTCTGAGCACGTGGACAGAATCAAGGGGTCTGGGGAGAGGGACAAGCAAACATACATCCCCATTTGACTTTTCAGAGTCCAGCTCTTCTAGAACCTCAGAATCTTTCCAATAGATCAACTCCTTCAGACATGCAAGCAGCTGTCATTGCCTATGCAAAGTCTGGCAATGACGGTCAGCCACCCCTTCCACAGCTCTCCTGTTTGAACACAGTGACCAGTGTGGGCAGGGAGCAAGCCTGCCTACCAGCTGGTGGAGGCATTCAAAGGATGCATTAGCTTTATCTTCTTTTTTTTGTCTTTTTGAGACAGGGTCTCCCTGTAGCCCCAGCTGTCCTGGAACTCACTCTGTAGACCAGGCTGGCCTTGAACTCACAAAGATCCACCTGCCTCTGCCTCCGAAGTGCTAGGATTAAAGGCGTGCGCCACCATGCCTGGCTAGCTTTATCTTCTTAAAGGATTCCCCAGGAGGGCATGTTGTTAGCACATTAAGAGGTAGAATATTTACTATTTCTAAAACAGCAAATTAATTATTTTATTTTTGTGTTTGTGAAACCCAGAAAGCTTTAATATGTCAATTTTTCCACCTGTGATTCACAGGATTCCCATTGGTCTGGAACCTACCTAGTGTTGGTGCTTAATAGGCTTTGGCCACTTCCTCAACCAGTCGATCGCTACCCTCCTCCAATGTTGGGTAAAAAGCCAAATGAGGAGCTGGAGAGATGGCTCAGTAGTTAAGAGCACTGGCTGCTCTTGCAGAAGACAGAGCATCAAGTCCCAGCACCCACATGGGGGCTAACAACCCTTGTAACTCCAGCCATAGGGAAATCTGACACCTCTTCTGACCTCCTTGGGCATTGCACAACACAGATGCACTTACACACATGCAGGCAATACTCTTACACATAAAATGAAAATACTAAGTAAAATATTTTTTAAAAAATCGATGTGAACTGGTCAGGAATGGTATGGCCTATGGAGAAATAAAATGGGTTTAAAACAGAAAAGCAGCTATTCCAATGAGTCACATTCTAAATTCTGTGAGTGATTTTTCTACATCAGCAGCACAGTAGAATTTCCATCAGAGATTTTAAAGCATAAAGATGTCTGGCCCCTACTTGAGATGTGATTATTTCATTAGTTGGAAGTATCATCTGGTCATTGGGATTTATTTAATTTTCATTTTCCCAAGTGACTTTCTAGTACAACTAATTTGAAGGCATACTCATTGAAGATCTATATGACCAGAGGACTGAGAGGAAAGAGGCTGAGCCAAGCCAATGGGTGTTGTCTGAATAAGGAACACTTTGCTTATTTCTGGAAGTGCTCCAGCCATAATGGTGAGCGCCACTTATAATGGTGATCAGGAATGAACATTGCAGAGAATCTACACTTGCTCTTATTGGGAAGGCTAGAATCACAAAGACACATGACCTACAGTAACATATCAGAACATGGTTATAACTCTGGAATCAGATGAGGTTCAAATCCCTGTTCTAAAATCATGTCTTAAAGGGCTGAAGAGATGGCTCAGTGGTTAGGAGCTCCTAATACTCTTGCACAGGACCTAAGTTCAGTTCCTGGCACCCATATTGGGCAGTTCACAAGGCGCTGTAACTCCAGCCCCAGGGGGATCAGCTACCCTATTCTGGCCTCTGCAGACACCTGCATTCAGGCACACATACCCCCACACACAGGCATATAATTTTAAAGTAAAATAAATATTTTAACACTTCCTACTAAAAATAAATGTCTTGGATCTGGAGAGATGGCTCAGTGTTTAAAAGCAGTGGCTCTTTCTGCAGAGGATCTGGGTTTGATTCCCAGAACCCTCATGGGAGCTAATTGTCTGTAACTTCAGTTTCAGGGGATCCTATGCTCTCTCTGGCCTCCCCAGGCATTGTATGACATGGGTGCACTTACATACATGTAGGCAAGATGCATGCAAGCTCAGCCGGACACAACCCCAGCTCAGAACTGCAAAAATGGGTGGCATAGCCCAACCTTGGCTGAGGAAATATTAGCAGCAGATGGCAGTTGGGTGAGGAAGACCTGGCCTTCTTTAGAAAAGAGACTCTGGATAGACCGACTAGAGTTCAGGGGATGAGCTGGCACTGAGTGGTGAGTGGGCAGAGTAATTTGGCGAAATGGACCCTAGCACAAATGACACAAGATATGAACTCCGGGGGGCGGGGGGCTGCGGGAAGGTGCCAAGGGAGAAGTGGGCAGAATGGCAATTAAGACTGACTGAAAAATTATGTATGAAACACATAAAATTTTCAATAAAAATAGCACAAAAATTAAAATGAGTAAATCAAAAAGACAATGTCTTAACCTTTCTGCCTCTTCTCTCAGCTGCAAAGTAGAATCCCATCTCAAAATGTTGCCAAGATTGAGAACCAACAGAGAAAATGTTTTAGCATGCTGCCTCACACCTTTGAAATACTCAACAAATGAGATTTAGTATATTTTTCAGAAGCAAAACATCAGCAAAGAAGCCAAGCATAGTGGCTCATGCCTGTAATCCTAGCTTTGGAGAGCCTAAGGCAGATGGATTGCCTTGATTCAAGGCCAACCTGAACTGTGTAGTGAGTCCCAGGCCAGCCTGTGTTACAGAGTTGAGACCCTGTATCAAGTAAATAAGAGAAGCAGGAGCAGGAGACATTTCTCAGTGGTTAAGAGCACCCACTGTTCTTCCAGAAGACCTGAGTTCAGTTCCCTGTATGCACATCAGACTGCCCACAGCTGCCTGGAATTTCAACTCCAAGGGAATGCAACATTCTCTTCTGGGCTGGTCTTTAGACAGCCAACACAAAACACACCAACACACACACACACACACACACACACACACACACACATACACACACACCATATACTAATTTATTTATAAAAAAAGTCCATACATCTTAGATAAATATGGTATAGGATATGAACAAGAGAACAGGAAGGAGTTAACCAGAACTGCTTCCCCAAGAGGGTGTTTTAAGCTGGATCTTGAAGTGATAGGCATGAATTAGCAGAGAGAAGTAGGATGTGTTCAAAGGCAAGGAGCAAGCTCGGAAATAAACAAGCCATATGTACAGGTGGATAAGCATAGTTTCTTGGCTAGAGAAGAAAATAACGAGAGAAGAGATTGGAGAGATTAAGAGTGGGCAGAACAAGTTGGTTAAAAGCCTCCTGGGGCAGTCTGAGGAATATCGATTCAATGTGGTTGATCACAAGGAATGTATTGTAAGCCCTTAAGTAGAGGAGTTACAAAATAAAAGCTGGTTTAGATCAGCATGGAAGATAGGTGGAAGCAAGGCAAGTATGGAGCCAGGGAATAGGTGTGAAACATCTGACTCATTAAGATTAGCATGCGTATCCTCCCCCAACTCCTGTGTTGCACAGACAATGCACATGTCTTCTTATCCCTATCTTTGTTGCCTACTGTGCATACCCTACATGCAATTGAAGAACAGTGTTAGCTGCAAATCACTCTCACCAGATCATGAGTAGGTGGTGAGACTACCTTTGGGGATATTTAGGAGACCATGTGATAAGAGAATGGAACTAGAAAGTTGCACTTTAGGAATAAAATGCAGTCAACGGTCAGGTAGATGATATGAGTGTTCAAACATGTAACCAAATGATAGACGGAGTCAGTTCATAGGTAAGCCCTATGGAAAGCAACTGATAAAATGCAAAAGCAAAGTATGGGAAAATTATCTACTTGAGGCCAGAATTGTTCTACCTTGTAATAAGGTTTACCATGTACAATAGGCAAATTAACCCCCACCCCCTGTAAAAATGACCATTTCCTAATCCCCGAAACCTGTGAATGTAATACATCAGAGAGTAATTGAATGCAGTTGCAATTAGGATTGCTAATCAACTGACCTTAAAATAGGGAGATGAGCATGGCTTATCTAACTGGAACTGATATACTACTAGGATCTTTAAGTGTGGACTAGAGAATCTTGAGAAAAAGTCAGAGGGATGTGATGAGAAAATACAACCCAACATGCTGCTCTTAACTATAGAAAAAAGGGCCAGGAACCAAGGAGTCCATGTGGCCCCCAGAACCAAAGAAGGCAGGGAAATAAATAAATAAACCAAAAGTGACACGGAAAATCCTACTCTTGATTTTCAACCTTTTTATCTGCTCTCTGACTTCCAAGAATAGACATACATAATTTGAGCTACTAACTTTGGGGTCTTTAGTTATAGTGGCAATAAGAAATTAATACACCCCAAGATTCTTTAAAATAACAAATACTCATATGCTATTTTCTTTTTTTCCCCTTTCTTCCTCCCTTTCTTTTCTTCTTTTATTTTTTAGACAGGATCTCATGTAGCTCAAGCTGGCCTCAATCTTCATATATAGCTGAGGATATCAAGATGACCTTGAACTTCTGATTTTCCTGCCTCTACTTTCTGGGTTCTGGGATTACAGATGTGTGCCAATACATCCAGTTTATGTGCCACCACACTCATACTTTGCATATGCTAGGCAAGCACTCTATCAGCTGAGGTCCATACCCAGCTCTCATATACTATAATAAAGATATTATTTCGTTGACAAGCATATTGTTCACAGGTAGCTTTTGTTGCTAAAAAATTAAAGGCAGAGCCAAGCTGAGCATGGTGGCATATGCCTTTATTTTTAGGAGTCAGAAGCAGGCAGATCTCTTTGAGATCAAGGCTATCCTAGTCTATAAAATGAGTTCCAGGCCAGCTGGGGCTACAGGGAGCCTCTGTCTCAAAAAGACCAAAGAAAAATCATATGGTCCTGAATCAGTGATGTCTGGTGTGTGGATTACTAATCTGTGTCCTGTGAAATGGACACAACAGCATGTAACCTTCTACATGAACTGACATGCAAGATGATTGATGACATCATAGTTTTAGCTTGAAAGCAGCCATGATAGGAGTATAGATAACATAGATATTTGCAAATGCTACTAATCAGGACTTAAAAGAACTGGTTGGGGGCTGGAGAGATGGCCTAGCAGTTAAGAGCGCCGACGCTCTTGCAGAGGACCCGGGTTTGATCCCCAGCACCCACATGGCGGCCGAGAACCGTCTGAAACTCCAATTCCAGGAGAACTCCAGTTCCAGGGGAATCCGACACCCTCTTCTGACCTCCGCGGCATTGCACGACACAGGTGCACAGACTTGCATGCAGACAGTACATTCATACACATACGGAAATAAATAAAATTAATAAAAAAAATTTTTAAAAAGAACTGGTTATAGTTGGGTGTGGTGGCAAATGCCTATAATCCCAGTACTCAGGAAACTGAGTCAGGGGAATCATGAGTTTAAGGCCAACATGGGTAATATGGGAATGCTCTATCTTTTTATCTTTTTATTTATTTACATTTTGTCTTTTTGAGACAGGGTCTCCCTGTAGCCCCAGCTGGCCTGGAATTCACTATGTAGACCAGGCTGGCCTTGAACTCACAGAGATCTGCCTGCCTCTGCCTCCTGAGTGCTGGGATTACAGACATGCACCACCACGCCCAACTTCACTCTATCTTTTTAAAATATGGGCTTATAGAAGGTAACAATATTTGCTGCCAAAGCTAATGACCTGAGTTCTATGCGCACATCACATCTCACATAATGGAAGGAGAGAACCAACTCCTCCTACAAGTTGTCCTCTGACCTCTACATTTGTAGAATGGCACACACAGACACACAAACACAAACAAACACATGCAGGGAAAGAGACAGAGACAGAGATAGAAAGACAATAAATAAATGTTAAAAGAGAGAGAGAGAGAGAGAGAGAGAGAGAGAGAAAGAGAGAAACTGGTTACAAATTATTGATTAGTACACCACTATGTAGAGAACATTTCATTTCAGCTGTCCAAATTTCCTTAGCAGAGAACATGTAAGTTAGAAACCAAACTTGGCCCATTTCCTCCTAGATATGCCACTCTGGCCTGACAATATTCTGGAGAAGTCTGGTAAAACTGATATTACTTTGGAAACAGTTCTTCTCAACTCTGAGTACACATAAGAATCGCGGCTGAAGATTGTGACTTTGTTTATTGAGACAGGTCTCATATAACCTATCTGTGGCCTCAGATTTGCTATGTAGCTAAAGATAACCTTGATCCTCTTTCCTCTACCTCCCAAGCAATGGGATCACAGGCATGGAGCCTCATGCCTGCCTCATGTGTAAAGGTTGAAACTCACTGGACTGTCTTGCCATTCCTCTCATGCTATTTACGCCAGTATTGCTGGAGATAGGTTCAGATATGGGTAGGTCTTTACAGCCTCTCAGATGATACTAAATGCAGCTGGCCTGAGAACCACTGCTTTACAGTGATATTATGTCTTATCTCCAAATTGAATGGCTATGCCCAATTAGCCTTTCCCAGTGCTGTGGAGGCAAGAACTGAAATATTCTGGTCCTCTGGGACTCGAGGACTCCTTCTAGTCACTTTGCCTCTCCAGGCCCTGGCTTCCCATCCTTCTCCTGCTGTCAGAGATACTAGAGTGAGCTGAAGCTATTCCAGGGCACACCAGGAAAGAGATGCAGCTGGAGCGTGTCAAATTAATCCCTACCGTACCGGCTCCTGACTGGCTCATACCTTAAATTCTGTCCTCCTTATCTCATTTTCCACTTGATGATGGCCTGGGCATATTTAGTTACAGTTTTCACTTGGCTTGTTCATTCGTAGTATAGAGAACATGAAATAATGTTCAAATAGCATTCTCCAAGAGCGAGAACCCTGAGCCAGGCACCACTGGGCCATTACCATATCCTCCTACTCTAGAAGCACATAAGGGGCAAAAAAAAAAAAATCAAAGAAAAGTCCCATGGGATCACTTGTGGCCCAGTGTGTCTCCCATTCTCCTGCTTAAGCTTTATTGCTCTAGTGTTTTCTGTAGGGACAAGCATTACATTAGGCATCATGATCATTAAAATCCTATTTAAAGTAATTGTTGGTTTTGAGTGTTTCTATGAAACCGATCCAACTTTTGCTTCCCTGCCTGTGATTTGATTTTTACCCATGTTGGCAAAAAGCTGATCTGTGTTCAAACCTTTTACAAGCCACACTAGCCCATGTTGGGGCCCAGTTGATCACCTATGAACGCTTCAGTGGGAGTACTATTGTTCCCGGATGCACTGTGCTGAGCCACATGATAATGTGCTTGGCCTTCTCTGAGCACAGGAAGTTGCCTTCGTGCTATTTTATTGTTGGCACTGGACTATATGGAGATAAGAGGAAAATGAAGAGAAAGAAGTGAAGTCAGTTAAGTCAGTTAGCCAGTTGGACTCCAACCAGTGATTCTGACCATTAATCAGCAACCAACCAGCCAAACTAACTAACCAATCAGAATGTAAAGCTAGGTGGCATTCTGCCTGTCCTCCAGCTCATCAGCCAGGGTTCCAATGAGTCACACTGCTGTGCAGTCAACCAGCCCATCAGTCCACCCATCCATCAATCGGCCACTAGGCCCCGACACTGAGCAAATGGTCCTGTGTTCTACTTTGTCACCCAATGCCATTTTTCTCAAAGAAGCATCTTCCAGCTTCTGAAACCAAATGTCACATCCTCACATGTTTGCACCCACTCCAGTACACCTTGTAGACATATTCATTTCTGAGATTATTTAGTGTATGGCTTATTGCCAGCTAGGTTGTAATCTCCATGAGGGCAGGAACTTGATGACCTAGCAAGTCAGTTCTTGCTCTTCGTGAGGTATCTACCCAATGCCTTACAGCTTGCTGGGTGGACAAGGTAGGACACAAGAAGATTTCAGCCTGAGGGAGCAGAATAGGCATGAAGATGTGAAAGAGCACAGCAAGGGATGTGCCATTGGCTGAGCATAAGGTGAGGACCAGTGATGGAAGGAGGGCACTAACGAAGCTAAGACATATGTGGCAGGAGATGTACGTTATTCCATATCATGAAAGGCTTTGTAAGCTCTTGTAAGGCAGCTGGATTTCATCACTATTGACAGCTTTAAGTAACAGTAAGAGTGGTGCTTTAGAAGATTCCTTATGTTGCAATAGGGGCGTGAAGTAGAAAGACACTGAAGCAGGAAGGCCAGTCAGGAGGTTACTGGAGGTCCTTAGATTACTGCCTCAAACTCTCCCACATTACAAGAAAAGGTCATAATGACAAAATAGACAAATGAGGCAGTTTTGGACTAGAGACAAAAGGGTCCAAAAGCCAAGTGGTCCCATCTGTATCTCCACATAGCTTGAGAAGTGTGTCACTATGGAAAAGACACTGAGGGGCTGAAATAAACTCCTAGCAGTAGAGATGGCCATGGTGTTAGTAAATGCCCTTGAGGCAAACATAGGAAGTTTTGAGTTCTCATAGTAATGATGGCAGCAGCCACGCACACCCAATCCTCTATGTTTCCTGCTAGGTGGCAGAATTGAGGCTACAAGGGATATCTGACTCCCCTGCCCAATTCTACCCCTGTTGTCTGTTTATTGCATCATGTAAGGTTGACTATTCTGTTGTGAGAGGCATCCATTAACTGGAAGTACAGGCATCCCCAGTCCTCCATCCTAATAACGACTGAACAGTAGCATTTCATCTTTGGCCCTTCTCTCAGTGGAGATAAGAGCCATTGTTCCGCAAGTATGGACTGTTCCTCTTTCCCTTCCATGGTTTTGCTTGAACCTCATAGATGAATCACTAACTTGTTGCCTTGGCAACAGTCCAAATGCCTTACTGTGACATGCATTGGATCTGGATATTCAAAAGCTATTAAATAATTCAAATTGGGTACTCTGGCACTCAGGAGGCTGAGGAAAGAGGATTCCTGCAGTTTGAGACCAGTGTGAGCTACATAGTCTAGGATAACCTAGACTACAGGATGAGATGCTGTCTCCAAAAGAAAACGTCAAGAGTCAGGCAAGGTATCAGATGCCTTTGATCCCAGCACTCTGTGAGATGGAGGCCAACCTGGTCTACATAGTGAGCTACAGGCCAGATATACAGATATACAGGAATACAGGGAGACCCTGTCTTAGAAAACATCAACAAAAATTTTAAGCCGGATGCCTTTAATTCCAGCAGCTGGGAGGCAAGAGACAGAGGCAGACAGATCTCTCTGTGAGTTTGAGGCCAGCCTAGTCTAAATAACAAGTTCCAGGCCAGCCAATACTACATAATGACGCCCTGTCTCAAAAAATATAGTCAAAATACTGTTTGACTTGTAAAACTATATGAGTTTTGAGACAAGAAAAGAATTCAATGGAAAATAGACAGAAATGCTGATTCAAGAACCCCAACACAGGAAAAGCTAATGCCCCATGGAAAAGAATCAAGGGCTGTAGATGAAATGTAGAGCCTAGATAAGGTGGCGAGCTGCACAAAAAAAGCCAGCTAAAGAGCAAGGCAGAGAGGGCTGGAGAGATGGCTCAGGGGTTAAGAGCACTTGCTGCTCTTACAGAGGACCTGAGTCAGTTCCCAGCACCCAAGTTGGATAGCAAACAACTGACTTTAACTCCAGCTCCAGGGGAATCAAACAACTTCTTCTGGGCTCCTCAGGTCCCTGTACAACACAACACAACACACAAATAAAAAGTTAAAAACATAGCCAGGCATGGAAGCACATGGCTTTAATTTCAGCACCCTGGAAGCAGAGGCAGGCTGAGCTCTGTGGGTTCAAGGGCCAGCTTGATCTACATACCCAGGCCATTCAGAACTGCATAATGAGACACTGTCTCGAGAAACAAAACCGAACCAACTTCAGCTACAGTTGAGCTGGTTTGGATTCAGAATTGTTCCTAAGGGGATATTAATAGCCAAAGAAGGCTGATCTAGTTGTTAACCCTAGAAGAATTAGGGAATGACAGGGAATGTTGGGGTTGGGGAACTCATTGGTCCAGCTGGTGTGCAGGGGTGTACCACTCAAAGTAGGCCTGGGAACTTGGGATGGCAGACAGGCAATCTGATGACATTTTATCAATGCTTATGACGCCCCTTCCTTTCTACTGGAAAGGTCCTAATAATCTCTCTCCTGCACTGCTACAGTCACCTCCTAACCCTTTTAGTTCCTCTAGACATTTTTTGGGGGGTGCTAGGAATTGAAGCTGAGGCAGTGCTCATGCTAAGCAAACAGTCTACCACTGACCATATCCCCAATTTAAAACAGGGTTTCATGCAGCCCAAGCTGGCCTCAAACTCACCATGTAACAAAAGATGACCCTGAACTCCTGATCTTTGCTTCCAGTGTGCTAGGATGATAGATTTGTGCTTTCTATTAGTTCTTAATAATCCCTGATCTGGTAAGCCCAAAGAGCCATGGCTACCCACAGCCTCATGATTTACTCTTCAGACAGTCTTCACTGGGTATTATCTAAGTTTGGTCTGCTCCAACTTACTCAAGTGACACATTTAAAGTGATAGTACATATGTGAGGGAGTTTTCTTAAAATGTGCTGATGTTTTGGGTATCATTGCTGGATCTCTGAAATAGTTAAGCAGTTAACTCTAAGATTAATCAACAGACTATGGTAATAGTTCCCAAAGTAGTTTAAACCAGCAACAACCCAGAGCTGGAAGAGTAGCTCATTAGTAGAGTGCTTGCTTGCCCAGAATCCACAAGGTTTTGGATTCCATCTACAGCAAGCACTAAAAAATACTAACGAAACAACAACTCTATTAGTATGAGATTTTATGGAAAAAAATAGACCTTCGTGGTCAAATAAATTGGGAATACTAGTGTCTGCCATGATGTTTCATAGTATATATTAATGTCTTATAGGATCTGAGAATTCCCATAGAAAAGCTAAATATGAATAGCTTTGTTGTAACCTGCCACTGTAAATCTTGACTGCGAAGCTCTTTTAAGAAACAGCAATAGGGCTGGAGAGATGGCCTAGCAGTTAAGAGCGCCGACCGCTCTTACAGAGGACGCGGGTTCAATCCCCAGCACCCACATGGCGGCCGAGAACCATCTGAAACTCCAATTCCAGGAGAACTCCAGTTCCAGGGGAATCCGACACCCTCTTCTGACCTCTGCAGCATTGCACGACACGGGCGCACAGACTTGCATGCAGGCAGTACATTCATACACATACAGAAATAAATAAAATTAAAAAAAATAAAAAAAAAGAAACAGCAATAAACTGGGCATGACGGATCAGGGATTTATGCTAGCATTTAGGAAGCCAAGGCAGGTGGTTTGCTACAAGTTTGAGGACAATCTAGGCTACATAGTGAGTTCCAGGCCAGCCTGGGCTACGGAATAAGAGCCTGTATCAAAAAAGAAAAGAAATATCAATGGCCATTTCCAGACCACTTTGGAAAATAGAAGACAGAGACAAGAGAGCAGGGGGTCTGAGCAGAGCTCAGGCCACAAAGGCTCTGTCCCTAAAGAAACAGGTAGGACTTGATTCCATAGAGTATCTTTTGTGTTCGGGAAGCTGTTCTGGGTGTTGTCAGGGCATATGGAGAGGAGCAAGAGACTTCATGCAGCCAAGATACTTACATTCAAGGATATTCCGGGCCATTCCTCAGCTTAGCCTGGATTCCCAGCTTCACCACTGCTCTCCCAGCTGGCCCACACATCTGCTGAGCTCCGACAAATGCAAATACAGCCACAGAGCAGTCACATGATGTTACATAATTTTAGTCTTTTTCAGTAAAAGTGGTTCATTAAATGTGTGAGTAAAGGTTTATTTAATGCTGATACCTAGGCAAGAGTTTACTATGAGGAAATTTCCGAATCAGAAGAAATCGTCTAGCCACACACTTCAACTAAGGGTTGAGAAACTGTGGTTCCTGTAACTGTCCAAAGCATCTTTTCTGTTACTGTACTCCCAGAAATGCACCTCCATCCTGCCTTCTCATGTGTTTTATGTTTCTAACCATCTCTTCTGCAGCCTTTGGTGCTGTTGATGGAGTGGCCTGAAGCCACCAACTTTGCCTGCCTGATTGCGGGGTACTGCCGCCTCCTGCTGGATTCCAAGAAGATGGTCTTCTCCAGGCCTGCTGGCCAGCCCCTTCCACCTCCAATGATCAAGGCAGGTAGGGCTCAGCTTCAGTTTTTGGTGTGTCTGTGGCCCTTTGTACTCTGAGGACATGGAGGGAAGATTTCCACTGCCCTGGTGCTCAGCCCATGCCGACAGTGGCCAGCACTGTCACACACGTCCTACCTGACACACCTTACTGGGAAGGACAGCTAGCCTTCACATTTACCTGTTCCAAAGGATGCCCGTGACAGAACAATGTGTTTGAGTCAGTGAGTGAATGTAAAGTAAAAGTAGCAAACATGATACAGCCAATTAGAGAATTGCATTGGGGTCTGAAGAGATGGTTCAGCAGTTAAGAGCATTGGTTATTCTAGGGGCTGGAGAGATGGCCTAGCGGTTAAGAGCGCCGACCACTCTTACAGAGGACCCGGGTTCGATCCCCAGCACCCACATGGCGGCCGAGAACCGTCTGAAACTCCAATTCCAGGAGAATTCCAGTTCCAGGGGAATCCGACACCCTCTTCTGACCTCCACGGCATTGCATGACACGGGTGCACAAACCTGCATGCAGACAGTACATTCATACACATAAAGAAATAAAAACCAAAATTAAAAAAAAAAGAGCATTGGTTATTCTTGCAGAGGACTAGGGTTTGGTTTCCAGCACCCACATGGCAGTTAACAACCATCCATAACTACAGTTCCAGGGAATCTGACACCATCTCTGGCCTTTGTGGCCACTGCACGTATGTGGTGCACTTACATGCAGGTGAAACACTCATACACACAAAATTAAAATAAATAAATCAAGAAGTGTTTTAACTGCTTTGGCAAGGAATCATGGCACATATTTGAAATCCAAGCTTCTGTGGAGGTGGGAAGCAGGAGGATCACAAGGTCAAGGCCAGTCAAAGCTGCAGCAAGCCCCTTCCTAAAAAAAAAAAAAAAAAAAATAAAAAAAAAAAAAAAAGAAAAATCATACTGCATCTAAGACAAAGTTTAGCCAGTACTGAGGTCTAATGGAGATTCTTGCCTGTTCTGGCTTAGGTGAAGTTGAAAATGAAACTAAGACCTCCATTTTGTTCATCATCGCAGGGATTGACAGAGGTCAGAAATATGAGGTCATTGCATGTATGGCAGAGTGCAGGGACTCGAGTGAGGTGGGGGGGCATGGAAAGGGAAGCGATTCTAGATTCAATTAAGAAATGATGTATGGCCTGGCATGGTGGCGCACGCCTTTAATCCCAGCACTCGGGAGGCAGAGGCAGGCAGATCTCTGTGAGTTCAAGGCCAGCCTGGTTGACACAGCAAGCTCCAGGCCAGCTGGGACTAAAGGGAGACCCTGTCTCAAAAATACAAAAAAAAAAAAAAAAAGAAAGAAATGATGTATGACCTATGGAAAAATTTTAATAACAATAAAAAAGAGGGCTGGAGAGATGGCCTAGCAGTTAAGAGTGCCAACTGCTCTTGCAGAGGACCCAGGTTCGATCCCCAGCACCCACATGGCAGCTGAAAATCATCTTTAACTCCAGTTCTAGGGGAATCTAACACCCTCTTCTGACCTCCGTGGCATTGCATGACACAGGTACACAAACCTACATGCAGACAGTACATTCATACACATACAAAAATAAATTTAAAAATTTTTTGAAAAAGAAAATTATATTTAAAAAACAATAAAAAAAGAAATATGAGGTCATTGAAGGGAGGGGAAGGAAAAACTAGGGATGCCCAAAACAAGGCTTGGAGGTAAGAGAGAAGGCTCATAAACCAGCTGCAGCCCCTTAAGCAGAAGGCTTCTAGTTAGGCAACCTAGTATGCTACATCTTAAGACCTGTCCTGGTGATAGCATGGAAGCCTTGCAAACAATCTGTGCAGCCTGGCCACAGCTCTCAAAACAAGTGGGAAGAGCAGGTGGTGGATCAGAGAGCCTAGTATTCCCCATGTTAGGCCTCAAGCTTGCCTATACACAGTAAGTACTCCTAGCCCTAAGCATTACTGGCAGAACTGAAACAGCACTTAAGTTTCACCCTTGCTGTATACTGAACACTAGAGTCACTCGCCCTTGCCAATTGGCTGTTATGACCCTTCCTTGGTTTGGGGTGACAACACCTGATTGATATCATGGAGTTTGAGAGCAGAAACAAAATGCTGGCAGATGACCCAGAACCAAGGGGTCTTCATGGCATCTCCTTACACATGGTCTTTATCATGAACAAGTCTATCACAAGCATAGTAGGCCCAAGATTTGATCTCATATCACTGTCCACAGCAATTAAAAGGCAATTCATTGCATGCAGATTTGGGAGGGGACAGGTTAGTCAAAAAGAAGGGGATCCACCTAGTAGAAACAAGGGACTGAGTTGGAACAGGACGAAGCCAGTGCTGCCTAGTTCCAGTTGACTAGCTCAAAAGAAGCAGCTGTACTTTACAAACCTGCAGATGATCAAATGCTTAAAAAAATTCAGCATTGGCCTTCTCTGTGTCACCTGTGGTCCTCCTCTGTCTAATCACATCCAAGTAAGCTATACCTCTTATTGAGCAGGAGAGAGGGGGAAGAAAGGAAAGGAAAAGCAGAAAGATGAGCCTGGAGCCCAGCCAAAAACCAAGTGGAACAGTGAGAGTTGTTTGAAGTCAACTCTGAACGGACACTAAGTGATTCTGAAGTCCCGCTCTGTCTGATAGCAGTTATCTGCCATCCAGTCAGCAGGATACTCCCCTTACTCTGGAGACAGTGACACCAGAAAGACAGGGGCTTCATGTATTCCTACAGGCTCCCTGACACCTGCCATGTTGCTTCCCTATTGCTTCTTCTTAAAAATATTTTCTTGTTTTTATTTTATGTGTATAAGTATATTGCCTGCATGTATCTAGGTGCACTTGTGTCATGCAATGCGCACAGAGGTCAGAAGAGGGCATCAGATCCCCTGGAACTGCAGTTATGGACTGTTGTTAACCACCATGTGGGTGCTGGGAACCAAACCCAGGTCCTCTGCAAGAGTAGTCAGTGCTCTTAACCTTGAGCCATCTCTCCAGTCTCCCCACCACCACTCATTGCTTTTTCAAAGTTAGGTGTGCCTTATTGGATTCATTTGGGGCTAAGCATGACTTTCATGTCCCTCATCAAATTCCTGAGAGACCCCTTGCACCTGCAAAGTGGCAGAGGCTCAGGACTCCCCTTGCACTGTGTCTCTTGTCTCTATTTCAGGAGCCAAATTGGCCACTGTGGTATCTCTGCTATTTTTAATTCTTTTTTTCTAGGGTGGAAAGAAATAGAAAGTCTGTTCCTCTTTCATGTTCTGGCCAGAAAGACATGAACTTGAGCTTTGTCATTACCTCTACAGGGGTCTTGTTAGGTACTTAGGACCAGCTGTTTGACCTGAGATATTAGGTGCCACATTGACAGCAGCCACTGAATGGTCTTGCTGGTTGTTGGGACGTAATCCTTCAGGCTTGGCCCAAGTTCAGCAAAATCCTAGACATAATAATCACAGTTTCTCATGGCCTCTATGGAGGGACAGGTGCTACTGAAGTGGCCTCAGTGCAAGTTATCATGGAAGGATTATCAATTCCTTGTCATCTTGTCTTGAAAACCTTTAGGCCACTGTCCAAAGCTGAAATGACTTTCCTCCGTCAAACCTCACTTTTATCCTGGAACAGAAGCCCCAGTGCCAACCATGGTTGTTAGCAAAGGCTGTAGGGGACAGGCATCCAGTGAGACCTGATTGCACAGGCTTATAATCCCAGGTTCTTGGAAGGCTAAGGCAGGAAGTTTGCAAGTTTAAGGTCTACCTCAGCAACACAGACACTGAGGGAAGAGGTATCCTCACAGCTTCAATTGGGCTTTTCCCAGGGGCGGAAGCCACAAGCTACTCAGGGTCTGGTCTCCTTGGAAAGAAGGAAGGGGTGTGGCCAGGATTATATTCTCCTATCACAGCTGCTGTTGGCCGCCAGTTATTCTAATTCAATGCTCAGCCTGATAGACCCGAAAGATGCTATTAATCCAGCAACTGGGGAAGTAAGCACACTTCTTGCAGACCTGCAAATCACAGGAGAATGGGAAGGTGGTAGGGAAGGAATCCATCCCTTTCAGTACTTCACCAAAGCAACTATTTCACTTATTCATGAAATAGGGATTTCTCAAAGACCCATCATGGCAGATATGGAGGGTACAGCTGGACACAACAGCTGTGATCCTTAGGGCGTTTGCTCTCAGATAGCTTACTGCCTAGTGGGGAAAATACAGACAGATGATTGAAGGATGATGCCAGTACAGTAAGTAGCTTGGCATTTATGTAAGGAGAATTGAGCAGTCGCAACAGAACAGCACCTGTGTTTAAAGGCCTGCCAAAACACTGAGCTGGCAAGAAATCCAGGAGCAAGCCACTGAGGTGGATTAGCAGGTAAAGGCTTGTACTGCCAAGCCTGACACCTGAGTTCAATCCCTGGGACGCACATGGTAGAAGTAGAGAACCGACTCCTACAAGTTGATCTTTGATCTTTGATCTTCACACATGCACCGTGGAACCTGTACACAAACACAGACAAATAATAAATAGATAGATAGATAGATAGATAGATAGATAGATAGATAGATAGATAGATAGATAAACAAATAAATAAATAAATAAATAAATGGAGAAGACGAAGGACGGAAACCCAGAAGCAGCTGCCATTTCTCCCCAGCCCTGAGTTCCCTGTATCTCCAGGGTAGCCTAGGAAAATAAGGCTTTTGGGGATCCCACTTCATTCTCAGATGAAGAAATTGACTCTACCTACCATGGTTAGAAACAGCTGTGGTGAATTGAATATTCTCATATATATGCGCATACACACACGTGTGTACGTATATATGTATATATTACCAGTTTTCATGTAAATAGAACCCAGCAAGCTGAGTGTGGTGGTTTTTATCTGTAATCACAGCATCCAGGAGGCTGATGTAGGAGGAATACTAGTTCAAGAGCAGCCTATACTACAAAATGAGACCTTGCTTCCCTAAAAAAAAAAAACAAAAAAAAAAAAAAAAAAAAAAAAAAAAAAAAAAACTATAACATGCACAAAAAGTTAGACTAAGCATACATAGTACTCCTTTTGGATGATTTAGAAAGAGCATTAGGTTCTTTCAAGGCTTCTATGCCGTCATTATGACCAGTGATCATGGCACTATAGAATACACCAGGGCCAAGTACTAGAAAGCTACTTGAGTCAATGTTGTGTTGACTGTATGTATAACACAGATATATATGTGCATGTCTCTGTGTGCGTACAGAGATATAGACAAAGTACACATATTTTTAACATAATTCTAGTCAATTCACCATCCTGTTCTTTGCGAGCAGGTTTGAGTCAGTCTCATGAGTGGCTGAGTACAGACAGATCAACTAGGGTATCCTCCACCCCTTGCTTAGGGAAAGCTGATGAGCAATTTACACAGATTTGCAGTATGAGAGGCTTGCTGTCCCAGCCATCAACAAAATGCACCTGGATTCTCTGGCAAATGTAACTCACCTGGGAGAGAGTCAGCATACTCCAGTCACAGTCTCTTCTTTGATCTTGAAGTCACAATACCAGTGCTGGGTTAGACATCACCTGGACTTTGCAGTCTAGTATGGGGAAATGTTTTCTTCCTGCAAGGAGGGAAACCTCCTTAGAATCTCTCAGCCTTTGCCTGGGAGAAGACACTACCTGTTCATTGGATATAACCCTGGGAGCGAACTCATATGATAGCATATTGCCAGGCTGGCTACCCTGGTGGCTCAGTTGTCTCCTAGGTATTTAGTACTTGCTGCATTTCCAGCTCCTGCAGTTAATGGCCAAGAGTTTATATTCCTGGCTCAGTGCTTCCCTGGAGCACTTCTTCCTTAACTCTCAGAGGCCTAGATGGAGAGAGAATCACTAAATACTAATTCTTCAACCTATTCAGAGTTCCCTGAATCAGTCAGTATGACCTTATTTGAACCTACTCAATGTGATTACATTGAATCTGTACTTGGATAACACAGTTTGTAGAAAACCCCCAAGAACTTGCAATCTGAAAACAAAGAGTCTTGAGTCCCAGCCCTTCTCTGCTATATCGTAGCTGTATAAACAAAACAACTCCCATAACTAGCCTCAGTTTACTTGTCTGTAAAATGAGGAGATATATATATATATATATATATATATATCAAGCCTTCTGAGGGATTTGGCAAGATTTTGTGAGATAAACCACGCAAAGTCCTTTCATAATGCAAAACACATTCTTTTGTCCTCTTTTAATAGATGATTTATTTTTATTCTATGTGTATGTGTGTTTTGACTGCATGTATGTAAGTGCACTTGTGTCATGCAAGCTCAGTGGAAGCTAGAAGAGGACATCGGGTCTCTGGAACTGGATTTAGATAGAGGTGGCTGTTGTCAGGCTCCATGTGGGTGCTAGGAAAGAACCTGAGTCTTCTGGAAAAACAGCAGTGCTTTTAACCACTGAGCCATATCTCCAGCCCCTCCTTTGTCTTTTTTTTTTTTTTTTTTTTTTTTTACAAAGGTCAAAGGCTTTCTTTTTCTTTATAATTTTTTCTTGTTTGGTTGATTTGGGATTTTGTTTTGCTTTTGTGAGATATGGTCTCTCACTAAAATAGTTCAGACTAGCCTGGAAATTACTGTTTAGCCAAAGCTTGTCTTCAAATTGCAAACCTCCTGCTTCAGCCGCCCATGTGCAGTGATCATAGGAGTATGCTACTACACACAGATTTGTTGGGGTTTGCTGTTGTTTTCTTTTTATTTTGTTTTCTTTTTGAGACAGGGTCTCATTATGTAGCCCTATCTAGCCTAGAACTGGCTATGTAGACCAGGCTGGCCCTGAACTCACAGAGATCCTCCTGCCTCTGCCTACTGAGTGTTGGGATTAAAGTTGTGCACCTCCATTACGTGGTTGTGGGATTTTTTTTAAGACCATTTTATTCAGGTATAATTTCCAAGACATAAAACTTACTAAAATTCACAACTCCATTTTTAATATATTCAGTATATCCATAGGGTCGTTCAAGCATCTAGTTTTAGGACATTTTCACCTCTTGAGCTGGGTCTGATGACAAAGGCCTGCTAATCAGCTACTAGGGAGGTTAAGTCAGGAGTATCATAGTTCAAGGCCTATGAGTTCAAGGTCAACTTGGATAACTTAGTGACAGCTAGTCTCAAAATAAAAAAGTGACAAGGGGGTGAATTGTAGCTGAATGGTAGAACATTTGCCTACCATACATGAGGCCCTAGGTTCAGTACCCAGTACAGAAAAAAAATGAACATTTTCACTTCTCCTAAAGAAAAAATACTATGTATCTCACTTCCGTGTTATGCTCTAATTGCTACCCAGATGTAAGCAGCCACTGATCTGTATTTCATTTCTATAGCTTTGCCTAGTCTGAGTGTTTGATATAAATGAAATTATTACAGTCTTCTATGGTTTGCTTTTTCATTTAACAAATTATTGTCAAGGAAAATCCATGTTTTATCATATAGCAATACTTTGTTCCTTTTAATTACTATATAATATACTATTTTATAGAATATCTATGATTTATCAGTTCTTTGGCTGATAGACATTTGGGTGGCTTCCACCTTTGTCATTTTTGAATAATGATGTTAAACATTCGTATCCAAAACTCTTTGTAAGGATGTATATTTTCGGGGCTGGAGAGATGGCTCAGCAGTTAAGAGCACCGACTGCTCTTGCAGAGGACCCGGGTTCAATTCCCAGCACCCACATGGCAGCTAAAAAACATCTTTAACTCCAGTTCCAGGGGAATACAACAACCTCTACTCACCTCTGCAGCATTGCACAACACAGGTGCACCAACCTACATACAGACATTATACTCATACACATTAAAAAAAATTTAAAGCAGATCATTCATTTTATTGTGTGTGTGTGTGTGTGTGTGTGTGTGTGTGTGTTTGGGATTCACATTTTAATAGTAATTTTGTGTATAAGCAGAAAGAATTACAACTTTATATTCCCAAGTTACATAGCAACTTTATGTATGTTTCAACGTACGTACTTTTTTTTTTATTGGTGCTTTGTGCATTTCGTACATCATTTTCCAAATCAGTTCAGGCACATTTCCCTTTCCCTTCCCCCCCACCCCCACCCCATCCCAGATCATGCATTTTGCCATAACTGTCCTGCATCTTTCTCTCAGTTTTTGTTTTTTTTTTCATTTTTAGCTATAATGATGATCCATGAGTACAAGCATCCTTCATATGAAACCAATTGCAGGCTGTTGTGCCCAAACCCACAGCCCACCATCCAGGCAGGTGGGTGAGGGGGTTGTATGTTCAATCAAGTTGATCAAATGAGTGTCCAGACTACATTGCTGTAGTTTCACCATTCACCCCAATCGCAGCCCTTACATTCTAGCATGCCCCCTCTTCTGCAAATTGTTCCCTAGGCTTAGGAAAGGGGCACAGGTGGATGAGAAGCAAAACAGTCCACTCTCTCTGGAGCTGTTGTCTTGGACTCTGGTCATTTCTGGCATTCATTTTTAAAAAAGGATGTATATTTTCACTTCTCTTCATTTTATATACCTAGAATTAGAATTTCCAGTCAAATAATGAGTATCCTTAACTACTATAAGAACTGCTTATTTTCCAAGATGACCTCACTATCTTACATTCCTACTAGCAATGGTGTAGAATTACAACTTCATCATATTCTCCCCAATATCTATTATCTCCTGCCTCAATTCCATCCATTGTAGTGGGTAAAGGTGGAAAGTCCTAATTTTTAAATTTTTTTAAATTTTATTTATTTTTATGTGTACGAATGTTTTGCCTGCATGTATGCAAATGTACCACATGAGTGAAATGCCCAAGGAGGCCAAAAGAGGACGTTATATCTCCTGGAATTGGAGTTACAAATGGTTATTAGCTGCCATGTAGGTGCTGGGAACCAAACAAGGGTCCTCTGGAAGAGAAGTAAGTGCTCTTAAATACTGAGCCATGTCTCCAACCTACAAGTCTTGGTTTTTATCTGCAATTCCTGGATGGCTAATGATGTTAAACATCTTTGTGCTTATTGGCCATTTGTCTATCTTCTTCAGTGAGATACCTATTCAAACCTTTTGTCCACTTTAATTTGAGCTATTTGGTCATGAATATGGCAGGTTATTTCTGCACTTTTAATTCTATTACATTGAGCTACACATCTATCTTCAGGTCAATGATATAATATCTTGATTTTTATTGCCCTGTAGTAAATCTCAAAATTGTGAATTATATTCATTTTTGATCATTTTATTTTTTAAATATTTTATTGCTTTTATTTTATGTTTATGAGTGTATTGGTTCCATGTACTTAAGTTCACCTGTGTCCTCTAATGCCCTCAGAGGTCAGAAGAAGGCATTGGATCCCCCTGGAACTGGACTGTTGTTAGCCACCATGTGGATGCTGAGAACTGAACCCAGGTCTTCTACAAAAGCAGTCAATGCTTTTAACCACTGAGTCATCTCTCCAGCCCCTGATCTTTTTAAAGTTTATTTTAGTTATTCTGGGTACCTTGAGATTCTATGTGAATTTTATAATTCGCTTGTCAATTTCTACAAGTCAACTAGAATTCTGATAAGGATTAGGTTGAATCTGTAGATCAGTTTGAGAAGTATTGTCAACTTAAGTTGCCAATGATGTAATATTAAGTCTACCAACCTATGAGCATAGAGTCTTTCCACTTATTAAAATAAGTTCATTCACAATTGTTTTATAGCTTTCAGTGTACAATCTTGCTCTTCTTTTTCAAAATTTGTACCTAAATGTCTTATTCATTTTTGTACAGTAAGATATATTTAATAACTCTATGAACTTTCAGGCTCAAAGATTTACAGAACTGTGAGTGCACAAAGGATTTTCTTATATTAATATGGATTTACAAAAAGGTATATGATTTCTCACTTCTTATAGCCAACAAGAACACCATCATCTTGGAATGATGGTCTGGCACAGTGAGTGTGCAGGGGCTTAGGAGTAGGACAAACAGAATGAAATCCTAAACCAAGCATAGGGATGAATGCCAGTACTTGCAAGGAGAAGAACCAGGAGTTCAAGGCCATCCTCTGCTACACAATAAATTGATGGCCAGCCTGGGCTAAATGAGAGCCTGTTTCAGAACAAATAACAACAGCAACAACAACAAAAAAGAAGTAAAGCTGGGCATGATGGCACATGCCTTCAATCCCTGCACTCAGGAAACAGGGGCTGGCGGATCTCTGTGAGATCAAGGCCAGCCTGGTCTACATATTGAGTTCCAGGCCAGCTGGGGCTACAGAGAGACCCTGTCTCACAAACACAAAACAAAACAGACAAAGAGAGAAGTGAAATCTTGCTTTACTGAGGAGTCACCTCATGACCCAGGCTAGATTTCCCAACCTAAATCCTTTACTCACTTACAAAAACCCAACAAAATGTTCCATCTGCCTTACCCACTAACTTGTGACACCTGTGATTATATTGGTTTTGTGTAATATTTCAGACCTTATAAAACATTTTCACAGATTTTTTAATTAAAAACAAACAAACATTTTCTTGGGGCCAGAGAGATGGTTCATCGGTTAAAAACCCTGATTTACTCTTGCACCAAATGATTAACAGTGGGTGGTTTGACAATTCTAAAAATATTAAACATTCATGTCCAAAACTTTCTTGTGGGGAATATGGTTTTATTTCTCTTCATTATATGCCTGAGTAGAATTTTTCATCAAATGATACCTGTGCTTAACTACTAGAGGAACTTCCTATTTCCCAAAATGAATTAACCATTTTATATCCTTCTGGCAATGGTATAGGATTATAACCTTGTTATATACTTACCAATATCGATTATCTCCTGTCTTAGTCCGTCTATCCCACATGGCTACTGACAAAAGTCTGTAACTACAGTTCCGGGGCATCCAGTGCCCTCTTCTGGCCTCTGCTGGCATTGCATGTACATGCAGGCAAAAGACTCATACACGTAAAAGTAAATTTTAAAAATGCTTTTTAAACATTTTGTTTGTTTTATTATAGCACTTTCATATGTATATATCACTGTATTTCTCTCATATTGACTCTGCTCATTGTTTCCCCACATCCTTCCCCGACCCTTCTTCACTCGTCCTCTTGCTCCAGGCCAGCCACAGGTACATAGTGGACTTTGTCCCCCAAAACCCAAATAAGGGAGAGAAGATATCTGTAAATTGCTTGTCATGAAAACATAAGGACATGAGTTTGATCTCCAATACACATATAAATGCTAGGCACAGTGGCGTGCATCTGTAATCTCAGCACTGAAAAAGTGCAGACAGGAGGCTCCCTGGAACTTGCTTGCCGCAAGTACAGCTAAATCAATGAGCTTTAGGTTCAGTGACAGACCTTGTCTCAAAAGAATAAGGTAGAGGGGACTGGAGAGATGGCTCAGCAGTTAAGAGCACTGACTGCTCTTCCAGAGGACCTGGGTTCAATTCCCAGCACTCATATGGTGGCTAACAACCATTTATAGCTCCAGCTCCAGAGGAATCTGATACTCCCTTCTGACCTCCACAGGCATTGCATTATACAGGTGCACTTATATACATGCAAGCAACACACAAAAAATAAACAAACAAACAAACAAACAAACAAATAAATAAATAAATAAATAAATAAGGTAGAGGGCTGGCAAGATGGTTCAGTACATAAAGGCAACCTGACAACCTGAGTTTGGTCCCTGGAATTCTGCAAACTGTCCCCTCTCTCCTCTCTCTCTCTCTCTCTCTCTCTCTCTCTCTCTCTCTCTCTCTCACACACATACACACACACACACACACACACACACAATGTAAGCTCATAGGCTAAGATGTAGTTCAGTTGGTAGCGTGCTTACTTAGCCTCCTCAAAACCCTGAGTTCAATCTCAAGCACCACACAAATTGGGTGCTTACCTATAATCTCAGCTCTCAGGAGGTAGGGGTAGGAGGATCAGAAATTCAAAGCCATCCTTGGAGACCTAAGACCGTGTCTCAAAAAAAGCAGTACACACCTTTAATCCCAGCACTCAAGAGGCAGAAGCAAGCTAATGTCTGAGATGGAGGTCAGCCATATATAGCAAGTCCATGCCAGCTAGGGCTACAGGAAGACCCTATCTAAAAAGGAAAAAAAAAAAAAAAAAAGAGCGAAACAAAACAAATTCCATTGTATATATGTATATGTGTACACAACAAGGTCTTATGTATCCCAGACTGGCCTTGAACTTGCTACATAGCCAAAAATGACAGCATAACTTTGAATTCCTGATTCTCCTGCTTCTACCCTCCTCTTGCCTCTTTTTCTTTTTCTTTTCTTCTTTTTTATTTTATTTATTTGTTTGAGACAATATCTCACTATAGGCCAGACTGCCCTGGAGCTCACTACATAGTGCAGGCTATCCTCAAACCCGTGGTGATCATCCTGCCTCAGCCTTTCAATAGTAGGATTACAGGAGTGTGTGCCACCATGCCTAGTTTTTTTTTTTTTTAATGTGGTGCTACTGATCAAACCGAGGGCTTTATACATGCTAGGCAACCAGTTTACTACCTGAGCTAGATCCCAAGCCCAGCTGTGAATTTTTTATTCTTTTTTGGTCTTTTTGAGACAGGATCACCCTGTAGCTCCAGCTGGCCTAGAACTCACTATGTAGACCAGGCTGGCCTTGAATTCACAGAGATCCGCTGGCCTCTGCCTCCTGAGTGCTGGGATTAAAGGCGTGTGCGACCATATCTGGCACCAGCTGTGCTTTTTTTTATTTTTTTTGGTCTTTCTTAAGACAGGGTCTCCCTGTGAATTTTTTTCTCTTTTTTACTGACATTTTGTATATTTCTTTTTTTAAAAAAAAAAACTTTTATTTATTTAGTGCTTTTTTTAATAATTTTTTTTTACTTATTCTTGCACGTGTATGAATGTACTGTCTGCATGTAGGTTTGTGCACCCGTGTCGTGCAATGCTGCAGAGGTCAGAAGAGGGTGTCGGATTCCCCTGGAACTGGAATCAAAGATGGTTCTCAGCCGCCATGTGGGTGCTGGGGATCGAACCCGGGTCCTCTGAAAGAACAGTCGGCGCTCTTAACCACTAGGCTATCTCTCCAGCCCACATTTTGTATATTTCATACATCATTTTTCAGTCCAATTTGGATACATTCTCCCCTCCCTGCCCCCTACCCCAGTTTATGCATTCTGCCATACATGTCTTGCATCTTTCTCTCAGTCTTTCCAAGGAATTTTTTCTGCAGAGGCTTGTTAATTGGGGGAGAATTTAACTGTATCAATCAGTTCTTTGACCCAGTCCTTATGTTGTTGTTGTTCCCTCCCCTTTGTATTACTCCAAATTATGGCTATATAAACAACACATATGTATCAACATTATGACCTCTGGTAATAAACTGTACGTTAATTCCAAAAGAAGTTTTGAGGTTCACATTTTTCCCTTTAATTTTATATTACTGTAGAATATGAATACATAACTTCCACCCATATATGGCAATTACAATGCCTGAATATAAGGTCAATTCTAGAGCCCATTAAGAGATTGACATTATAACAGCACTGTGAATTTTTAAATTGTTAACCTTTATCATGTTGAAGGTGCTCTCTTTGTTCCTAGTTCCTTGAATGTTTTAGCATGATAGAGTCCTGGGTTTTATCTAATGGTTTTCTGCCTCTATTGAGATGGTCATGCAGTAGTTTACTTGTTTGTTTAAGTTAGGGTCTTACTATGTAGCCCTGGTTGATCACAGAGATCTTCCTACCTCTGCTTCCCCAGTGCTAGAATTAATGGTATGTGTCACTAGACTGGGCCATGTCATGCTTTGTTCATGATCATGCTTCTTTTTTCATGATCATGCTTCTTTTTGCCTCCATTAACATGCTGAATTACATGAATTGACATTTGGTTGTTCATGTCAAACCAACTTTGCATTACTACAATAAATCCCCCTTGGTAATAATATGCAATTTTTGTATGTTTCTAGATTCCATTTGCTAGGGTTTTATCAATGAACTTTGTGGCTAGATTCATAGATAGATAATCTGTCCATAAAATACTGGTCCATAGTTTTCTTATGATGTCTTCCCTTGGTTTTAGTATTAAGGTAATGCTGGCCTCAGAATGAGCTAAAAAGTGGTCTTGCCTCTTTTTCTTTTTGTTTTCTCCTTTTTTATTTTATTTATTTGTTGTCTCACTATAGCCCAGACCAGCATGGAGCTCACTACATGGTGCTGGCTATCCTCAAACTCATGGTGATCATCCTGCCTCAGCCTTTCAAATGCTGGGAGGTGAAATAAGGATCAGGCCAGCCTTAGCAACATAATGAGTTAGAGGCTGCCCTAGGCTACATGAGACCCTGTCTCAAAAAAAGGAGTAGAGTTAGGTATGGTAGCGTACATTTGTAATCCCAGCACTCAGAAATCAGGCAAGATGATCACCACAGGCTCATAGCCAGTCTAGTCTACATTATGAGTTCCAGGCTAGCCAGGGCTACATACTGAAACTGTATTTCAAAAAAGTGGTATATTAAAAGCTATAACTGTGATTGTTTCTTCCTTCAATTCAGATGAGTTTGTACATCATGTGTTTGGGGCTCTATTGCTGGGTGCCAGTACTATAGTTTCATCCGCGCTGTAAGTGCTAGTAGAAGGGAATGCTGACCCATTGACCTGGCCTGTCAAACTGGACTTTGAAGGGCATCTAAAGCCTTATTTTTCAATATCTTGGCCACCATTACTATGAGCTATAGGGTAGGGGTTAAAACATGAGGGGTTTTCGTTTTCGTTTTTGTTTTTTTGGTCTTTTTGAAACAGTCTCCCTTTAGTCCCAGCTGGCCTGGAGCTCACTCTACACCACAGGCTGGCCTTGAACTCACAGATATCCACCTGGCTCTGCCTCCTGAGCACTGGGATTAAAGGCGTGTGCCACCACACCCGACAAAACATGAGTTTGGAAACCTCTCCAATCTGTACTCAAATGCAAGTTGCCACTTACAACACATATAACTTTAAGTAATTTAGGTAATTCTGCTTGTGCAAAATCAGGATAATGATACCTGCTTTTCTGGTTTGTGAGAACTAAATGGGATCAAATGGGATCTTGTATCATAATGAACTTAGCCTAAGCTAGCACTGGTTCTTTTTCTTTGAGGCCCAAGGTGGCCTCAAACTTGCAATGTAACCTAAGATTACCTTGAACTCCTGATCCTTCTACCTGTACGTCTCAAGTGCTAGGGTCATAGGCACGTGCCACCACACCCAGCTTACTTCTGGCTTTTCATGTGTCTGCTGATACCAGAGCAAGATGGCATTGCCTAAGTATAATCTCATAGATGATATGAGAGGGGTTTCCACAAAGGTGTGAGAGAGAACCCATTCAAAGATAAAGCATTTGCTGTGCATAAGATGTATACACCAACCTCAAGGGCTGTTGATAAGAGCATTTTACCACCTGTGTGGGTCCTGCATAAGTACAAGACAATGTAAGACAGAAATAAGGTTTGAAGAATTGTACTCTACTATTCATTTCTCTCTCTCTTTCTCTTTCTCTCTCTCTCTCTCTCTCTCTCTCTCTCTCTCAACAGGATCTCACTATGTAGATCAGGCTAGCCTCAAACTCACAAACACCATCCTGCCCCTCTGCCTCTGCCCTTGCCTTCCAAGTGCTAGGTTTAAAGGCATGCACTACCACATCTGACCCATATCTTTCATTATCTCTTTCACAAGGTACAGATTCAGATGCCCAGAATTCCCCCAGTAGGTAACTACTCTTTCAAGGTACCAGGGCTCCTGGCTATAGTCTTCTTCAAAATGCAAACTCTAAGGCATTGCATTAGTCAGGTTGGGGGTTTATTTGTTTGGGCTTTTGTGTATTGTTCCTTGTAAGACAATCTCACACCATTGCCCAGGCTGGAACTCACTATGTAACCTAAGGCTGGCCTCAAACTCATGGCAGTCCTCCTGCCTAGTTTCCTAAATGCTGGAATTATATGTGTGAACCACTATGCTCAGCTTGTACTAGTCTGTTTAACATCTCGGTAAAACACAGTGACTTGTCAGACCACTTTCTTGGTCTAGAAGAGACCCAAAGTAACAGGAGTTGTGGAAACAGACACCAGAGCAGTTCTCAAAGGAACAGGAAACAAACCTCATCTCCATATGTATATTTCTAGAGGACTCTCAGACCGGATACATCTATGTAATACTATGGTGCCGGGACACCAAGGTATTTGTTCCCTCCCCAACATCATCCCTTGCTTTTTCACTTTTTAGAGATGATGGCAGTCTTGCATCTCTGGCCATTACATTCCACTCACTCTGCTTTCAGGATCAGAAGTGGCATGGCTCATCAACTCCTTTTCCCCTCCCCCCAATCTGTAGCATCCAGGTAAATCTCTCTCTCTTGGTATCTGCCACCCAGTGGTACTGCACATGGGCCGGCGATACCAAAGGGGTTGAGCCACAGCCCTCTGCAGAAGGCTTATCTATGCATTTTCTTTCTGGGTTTAGATTACATGCACAGCGCCCACCGCCCTGTCACTGGAGGCCACCTGGGGAAAAAGGAGAGTAGTTATGTGGGCAGCGTGGGCGCCAGCCCTAGGAAGTCGAGCCGCTGCACGCCCCCGCCTGCCGACTCTGAGCTTGTCAGTTTCTGCTACCTCCACATGCGGGAACAAAGAAAGGAGCAAGAAAGCCGGACGGATGTTGATGAGAACCTAATCTTCTTTGAAGAGACCAGGCCCCGGACCAAATCTGACCCCACATCCAAAAGCTCTGGCCAAGGTTATGAAGTGATCCCCGATGACTTTGATGCAGCCAGCCTAGACCATGAGCCTTGTGCCAGCAGGGCCCGGTCCTATACCTTGGACAATACTCTTGGGGCTGAAGCCCTGAATTTCTACTGTGACTCTTGCAAAGCCAAACTCCAGGAGCGCCTGGGGCCTCGGAAAGGAGGGAGGCCTGGCTCCTCTCGGGACAATATGGTGGACTTGATGTCCCTCCCACCACCTGGAAGTGAGGAGGAGGAAGAAGAAGAAGATGAGACAACTTCCTTGTTACCTGCCATTGCTGCCCCACCACCTGGTTTCCGGGACAACAGCTCTGATGAGGATGACCCCAAGCGTCGAGCTGTCCAAAGTCAAGAACAAGGACGTCACCTGCGTGGGCTCCTTTATGATGAGATTCCAGTGACACTGATAGACAGTGTACAGACCCGGACAGTCCGAGATCATGCTCAGGAGTTGGATGATGCTCTAGTGTCTACTCTGCAGGCTTTGGAAGCCCTGGCTGCTTCAGAGGATGGTCCCCACCCTCAACCACCACAGACTGCAGGTAAAAGCCCATCCCTCCTCCTTTTTGCCTACTCTTCTTTCTCCTGGCCCAGGAATGGCCAGTAAGCAGCATTGCTTCTTTTCAAGCAGATGTTTAATGTGACTAATGTGTTAAGGCTGTAGACAGGCATTAGTAGTTCATGTAGATCATGACTTTCCAAATTCCATGCCTCTGGACAGTTCTCTTTTTAAGATTCATTTTATTTTTTACTGCGTGTGTGTGTGTGTGTGTGTGTGTGTGTGCAAGGAGCTGAAGTTACAGGCAGATTCAAGCCATCCAGTGTGGGTGCTGGAAACTGAACCCATGCCCTTTGCAAGAGCACTACAAGCTTTTAACCACTGAGCCGTCTCTCCAAGCCCTCTGGCTAGTCCTTGCAGATGGCTCTCAAGTATCGGGGCAACAACAGCTGTAGATCAAGACTGGGATTGAGGAACAGAGATGTAGAAGAAAAATAGAAGACATGCCCATAATTGGTACAAAAATAAAAATGACCAACTAACCACCTCATGGCCAGCAATCAGCCAAGAGCCATATCTGCTCAGAGCTGGAGTCTTTATCTTGTCTAAGAACATGGGCTCTGACGCAGGTAGACCAGAGTCGTAGTTTCTTCATTCACAAGCACTGCAACTCATGGGAAGGCACGTATTGTCCTCTGAGCTTTACTCTTGGCATTCAAAATGGGTTTGATAACAGCAGTCCTATCAGGCAGGGTGAGGGGTAGATGAGATTGTTCACAACACTCGAGAACTGTCTCACACACAGTGAAGACACAGTAAGCAGTGCTGCTACTATTAGCCATGCAAAACACTTTCTATATTCTGTTATAGACAACATGGGCATCCATCTTCTAGACCAACATGTAGCAGCCATGTATCCAGTCACACATATGTCCCTACACACACATATACCTTTTTTAAAAGGAAGTAAATGACACAAAATAACAATAAAACAATATGGATGCATAAGAAATATTAGCAGACATGTGCTGGGCATGGTGGCACATGCCTTTAATCCCAGAACTCTGGAGGCAGAGGCAGGCAGATCTCTGTGAGTTCAAGGCCACCCTGGTCTACATAGTGAGTTCCAGACCAGCTGGGGATACAGGGAGACCCTGTCTCAAAAAGACCCCCTAAAAAAGACCAAAAGATAAAAGAAATGTTGACAGACATATGAGTCAGGGCCAAGTATGGACACAGAAGGTGAAGAGGTTGCCATCAGAGGGAGCCTATGTTTTCTATGCACAAGGGCACACTGGCAAGGGGCAGTCCCTGCATCTTTGGCCCTGACAGGCTGGGATTTGTCTTCACTCCTAATCTGGAGCTCTAAAGCTAGGAGTTCTCAGATCCAAAGCTTGTATGTGTGGCTGCCAGACAGAAACAAACTCAGCTAAATGGTCTCAGCTGGAAGGCCTGTGGACAGGCCTGGCCAGATGAAGAGGGATAGAACGGCCCTCTCCTTGCCAGCTCTCCTCAGAACAATTAGCAGAAATTTCCTAGCTGTTGAATCTAAAAATAGTATTGATTAGCATGTTGTTTTACATGTTAATTTACCAGCAAATTGCCATTCTCTCATATCTCGTTCCTCTTGGCTCTTCCCACCTCAGCCCTACAGTTTTCTCAGGCTTGACTGGTTTTCCCCAGTTTGAATTGCCACTGTCTAATCTTTAACCTTGGCCTCCATGAGCTCTCTAGATCGAGTTGGGAGAGGCCTTGATGTCAGTAAATGTAACAAGTCACATCCCTGTTCCTCCAGGTCTGATTGTGCTGGCCACAATCACTCCTGAATCGTCACTGGACTCGGGCCATGAAACCAACTCCTCCGAGCTCACAGACATGTCGGAGATGATGTCGGCCATGAAGCAGCACCAAAACACCACCTACTTCCTGGCCCAGCACCTCAACAAGGACAGCCTCCTTGCTCGCAAGGACCTGCCCTTCCGAATCCAGAGCTGTGCCGCTCAGGCCATTCTCACGGCCCCTTATGCTCTCGGTCGCCCAGATCCCAACACATCCCTCCAGCCAGCTGTCACTGGCCAGAGCCCTGGACCCCCTGGAGCTCGGAGAAAGGTGCCACAGTCAGAAGCCCAGGGGCAGGGAGAGCGAGCATACTCCCTGGCAATGCACGCAGCACTGTCCCCACAGCTTACCGAGCAGAAGAATCTGAGCCTGCTGCCCCCAGTTCCTGAGGACAAAGGTCCTTGCCAAACTAGGGCAGGCCTAGAGATGTCACTGAGGGCACCCACTCCATCTCTCAGTGATGAGCAGGTCTCAGAGCTAAGGGAAAACCTGCCCAAGGAAGTCAGGTTGAGCCCTAAACTTATCCTGGACCCAAAAGGCAGTGTGACCCCAGCCATCATCTCAGCTGCCCTACAGCAAGTGGTACACAGTAAGAATCTAGCCTCCCCTGGCTCAGCCTTAGCTACACCCTCCAATAGGGGGGAGAGAAGGCTGGAGGCTGGTGCAGGGAGGCCGGAAGTCACTATGGGGAGGCCAGAAGTCAGCCTGATAAGCAGCAGTGCCAGCAAGAATCTGAAGTTTAAAATGAGCCCCAGTGCTCCAGAGCCTTCATGGAATTCTCAACAGCTGGGCCCAGACATCTCTGCCAGCCCCAGAGCACCCACAGGCAGCGGGGCAGACAGCCTCCACCTCTCCCCACAAGAGGACAGACTTCCTCTTCAGGGTTTCCCTCCTAAGAGCTATCTGTCCAGAGCAAGTCGAGAACCAGTGGGCAAGCAAGCTACTGGTGAGGTAGCAGGCAAGGGTGGGCCAGAGGGTGCTAAGCCTCCCCCCAACAAGCAGAGCACTGTCTCTATCCAAGGGGAGAAAGGGCACCTGGAGAATACCTCCAAAAGCAGCAAGCTTGAAGAGACCAGCCTGATGCCCCGAGCTGGCTACCCCCTGGCTCTGCAGAGCCCAAGTTGCCAGGCTCGAAGCCACAGCCCTAGCTGCCCGCCCCGTGGCCACAGCCCTAGCAGCCAGTCCCGAGGCCAGAGCCCCAGCTGTCAATCTAGAGCCCAGAGCCCACTGAGGCCTCTGACTGCCAGCCGGCAAGTGAGCACCATGCCCTCTAGGAAGCTTGAAACTACCTTGGATGGAGCCCAGTCGGCCTCTGAAGGCCCCACAAAGCCGAAGTCATCCCGAGGTCCTTTCCGACTTCGCAACTTATTCTCTGCCACCTTCCCCACCCGCCAGAAGAAGGAGACAGATGAGCGACAGGCCCAGCTGCAGAAGGTAAAGCAGTATGAACTGGAGTTCCTCGAGGAACTTCTAAAGCCACCAAGCCAGGGGGAGTTGCCGGGCACTGAGTACCTTCAGCCTCCAGCACCTGGCCGCTGCAGCTGCCAGCTCCGCAGCAGCCCTGTACAGCAAGGACCTGGCATGTCCCGCGAACAGAGGCGCAGCTGTGACTGTAAGCGCATCTGTCGAGGGGGGCGGCCACAGGCTGCCCAGACCCCAGTGCCTGGCCTCCTGGAGAGGGAGAGGGACAGGGTCCCCCCTACCCAGAGGCAGCCAGAAGCTGGACCAGGTTTGAGCCTCGGTAGCCCCATCAATATCGGTCGCATCCGTTCCACCAGCCTGGAGTCCCGTGAGTGCCGGTCAGACCCTGAGAGTGGTGTTTCGTGCCTGACCACATGTGCCTCAGGGGGTGAGTGTTTGGGAGCTCCCAACTATAGGAAACTGATGCGCCGCTACAGTATCAGTGAACTGGACCAGGGTGACAGGGCCTCGCTGACCTCAGATATCTACCCACACCCACCCCTGGGCATGCTGCCCAGGGAGGCCAAAGAAGTAGAGACAGGCCTCCCCCTAGCCTTGGGTCCAAAAGTCAAGTCTTCAGAGTCACCAACCCTAGGAGACCCCTCATATGTCCAGGTGGCCCCTGAGACCAAAGGCCCCAGGCAGATGGCTGTGTTTTCACTGCCAGAGGAGGTGTACCGGAGGCCAGCTGATCTGGATGAGGACAGTGAAACTAGCAAGTGCTGTTCTATCCGATACTGCTTCTACTATCGAAAGTGTGACATGGCTGATGATGCCAGTGATGGCAAGGATGAGCTCTCCTATTCCATCCCCATGAAGATTCTGCCTGGCATGAAGTTGGATGAGCAAGTGGTGCCCGTGGTGAGCAGGACCCTGCAGGTACTGGATGCTGCCACCTGCAGTAGCAGCCCTGAGGCCTCCCGCACCCAGGAGATTGACCTTCGGGTATCTACCTTTGAGGGAAGCCTGGCCAAGATCAATGCCCTGCGGGCCCATGCCTATGGCCTGCCTGATGGCTTCCTGGCTGCCCGTCTAGACACCAATGAGCTGCTGACAGTCTTGCGGCAGTGCGTAGCCAGCCCCGAGGCCCGCGCCCCCAAGCCCTATGTCTCTCAGATCTCTGAGTACAAGCTTGAGCTAGCTCTCAAGTTCAAGGAGCTCCGGGCCTCCTGCCGCCGCGTAGCTAATGTGGACAAGAGCCCAACCCACATGCTAGCAGCCATCACAGGCAGCTTCCAGGTGCTGAGCAGCCTCATCGAGACCTTCGTGCGGCTGGTGTTCATCGTGCGCTCTGAGGCCCAGCGCCAAGAGCTGCTGGCCAAGGTTGAAGAGGTTGTAAGGAATTACACCTTCTTGCTGCGTGCAGCTGAGGAGTCCACAGCTCGGAACCTTAACCAGCAGCAGCAGCAGCAGCAGCAGCAGCAGCAGCAGCAACAGCAGCAGCAGCAACAGCAGCAGCAGCAGCAGCAGCAGCAGCAGCAGCAGCAGCAGCAGACAACAGCCACAGGGCACCCACCAGGCTCCCCAACATCAGCAACTGTTATGAGCACATTCACCCGCTCCTTAAAAACCTTTATTAAGTAGGGCATTTGCCCAAGTCTGTCCCCTCCCCACCCATGGCCCCAGGTTTGAGCTTTGTGGTCTTTGCATCTGTGGTGAGTGTGTGTGTCTGCTGGGCCAGTCAGGGTCCAAGAGCCCATCAGTCTCCAAGGAGTGAAAACTCCCTGGACTGAGGCTCTCTCTTAAGGGCTGCAGGCTTAGCTGCCGCCCTGGGTGTCATCACCCTTTCTCGGCCTCTGGGTGTCACTGTGAGGGCAAAGGCCCCTCGCCATTGCGCCCACCACAGAGCTGTATTTTATCTCTTCTCCCGGGTTCACAGGTGACATCAGGTTCACCTCCTGCTCTGAGCTGGACACCCGGGGAGCCAGAGCCTTGAGCTCCTCTTAACATCTGCTGCCTTGCAGGGAGCAGTGGCAGTAGTGGTAGGCCACAGTGCCAAGCCAAGGGAGAGGGTTTGCATTCCAGATGCACCCACAGTGCCCTCCCATGCATCTGGCAGGAGCCACTTCATGGGCCAGTGCCCAGGTAGGATATGTGCAGAATACAGCCACCCATGGCTGTCGGGCTGGCCCAACAGGCTGGCGGCCTTGGGAGCCTTGCCTCCCCAGGTTCAATCGCTCCACACCAGCCATCCCCAAAGTGCCCTGCTTCTCACGGATGGGCAGGGCAGCTCAGTCCACTAGGGAGCAAGCCTCTGGGACCACCTCACTTGTTTTGGATGAGATGCTTGGTGAAAACGTCTGCCCTGGGGAGACCCAGCACAGACCTTGGAGCCCGCTCAGCTCAGCCCAACACTGTAAGGGCTGTGGCCAGAGGTGTGTGGCTCCTCTCTCAACATCTCTACCAGACAGACTGTCCGTAGGAGTTTGACTTAGCTATGGATTGGGGTGGGGGGTGGGGGGAGGGGGGAGGGGCCAAGGGTGGGGGGTATCGATGACTATATCTTAAACTTCTGGAAGCTAGCGTGATATGTTAATCCTGAGTATATGCTTTTGGCTGTGTATTGACCCTGTGGATTTGTCTCTCTAAGAAAAGAAGCTGAGCGCCTTACCCGGTGCAATCCTGCACCTCTCTCTCCCTCTCTGGAGTCATCTGGAAGGGAATTCACACTGTTTAGCATCCTCCTTGACACTCATCTATTGCCGCTGCTACCACCACCATCACCACCACTGCCACCGCCGCTGCTGCTGCCTCCACTGCTGCCAACCCCTCCCCAGCCTTCCTGGAGTGAAGACACGGAGTCCCTACCAGTTATCCCACTGTAGGGAACAAAGAAAGCCAATGTTTCTTCTGTATAGATTGCTTCTTGTCCACTTCTCCATAGCTGCTTGTCTCCCATACCCTCCCACCCAGCGTTGGCCTCTATCACTCTGTGCGAGGCCCATGTGAAATCTCTTGTTCTTATGTGAGTTTTATAAGATGTACACTGTGCTGAGCCCCTGCCCTCCCTTGGTAATCCCCTATGCAATAAAGCCTTTTGAGTGGCAAGGTCTCCCAGCAAGGAGGAAGGGCACCCCTTCTGCAGAAGCCAGCTCCCTTTCCTTGCATCGCCTCCCACAGGACCAAGTTGTTTAACGGGCCAGAGATGCAGCCAGCAGGGAACCCTTTCCCCCACGACCACTGCCAGTCAGTGCTGGCATGGTCTTCCTCTTCCCTCAACTTCTTGATCCTCCACCTTGGCCACTCAGACCCTGCCTGTGTCATTTCACCGCTGTCATCACCTCTCCTTCAGCCTCATGGAGAGGGAACATTTTCTAATGTCTGTATATAGTATATATACTACATAAATATATAAATTATATATACACTAATTTATGTCTTGTTTTTCAAACAAGAATGATTAAATCTACTCATCTTACTATCCCAAAAAGTCTGTACTGCCTTTCTGTGGATGTCTCCTTATTATTGTTGTTGGTTGGTGGCAGCCCTTTGTTTTTCCTGCACCTTTGGCCCCTGGTACATGGACCCAGTTGGGTGATAAGAACTAACAATCTCACTCTTCCCACCCTTTCTATTGCCCATGGGAATTCTAGTTCACCTGTCTACCATGGCTGTGAGCTGAAGAATGACTGACTGGGGGCAGACAAAAGCACAATGTGTTCCATCCTTAGGGCATCAAAGGGTCTGGGAGTCGGGGGAGCAAGTCGGAGACCAGCTCTTAGTCTGATCTGAAGTTTTAGGCTAGTGAATCCCCTGATCCCCTGCCATAGCCTCTGATGATTTTTGCCATTGGGGGGGGGGGCTGTTGGTTTAGATTCGATAGAAGTATCAGGATTAAGCATGGCCAACTCCCCTGGCTCTTCAGATCTACTTAATGTCGAGAAATTCTTTCCTTCCTCCTGTTTTCTTTATTCTTTCTGACAACAAAGGTCAGCATTAGTCTCTGAGGCTCCTTTGTGCAAATTGGGACAGGTTCTCCCTGCTGCACCCCACACTACAAAGTAGAAAACTCTCCCTCTGGGTGATGATAACACCGAGGACACGTGACTTGGTAATTTCAGCTCCATCCAGCTCCACTTGCCTTGTTGGCATTAAGTAAAGTGGACCTGATGAGTCACTTCCACCCAGAAATGAACTTTTATCTTATCTGCAAAAGTCTGGGCTAAAAGGCATGGAAGCAAAGCATCGAGAGAAGAGAAGCCAGAGGCAGCACAGTCATCTTTGGCTGTTCTGCAGGTTCCCCCAGTGCAAACGTGGGAGGAAGTCGCAGGTGACATTCGGGGACTGATGGCAGAGCTCTTCAGAAGGCTGCTTGTCAAACATAAGAGCAAAGCTTGCATTTAGCGGAAGTCAATGTTGGTATGAAGTGAAGCCTTTTGACACTCAAAATGACCCAATAAACAGTCCAGAATTTGGGGTCCCCTATGACCCTGTACCAACCACATTGGTAGGCCTTGACCGTCTTAAAGTACTTCTATTCGGTGCTATATTTTAGATAGTTGCTCACAACAGTACCTGTCACATAGTAAGTCTTCTAAAAGGTTTGTTGGGTAAATAAGTTTCCAAATTAGATGACTATCATGAAAGACCCCTCTCGGACTTCTATACCAGATAAAAAGAGCCCACTCTCCTCTGGGTGGGAGTCAGTAATCCAGGCTAGGGCAGTATGATGTGGTTGTGCAGCCGGGCATCCTATCCAAAGAGTAATTGGAGGCTGGGATTGTGGCTTCGTTGACAGGTAGAGTGCTTGCCTAGCATGCACAAAGTCCAGGTATGATCAGTTGCCAGCGGTGCATAAAAACCGGCTGTGATAGTGCAAACCTGTTATCCCAGCACTTGGGAGGTAAAGACGGAAGGATCAGAAGTACGAGACCATCCTGGGAACATAGGCTGAACTTGGGACATATGAGACCTGGAGGGGGGCGCCATGCATGTTGGCATATGCCTGTAAGACTAACAACATTCAGGAGACTGAATCAAAAGGGTTGCCACAAGTTCAAGGCTAGCTTGATCTACATGAGTAAATTCTAGGCTAATCAAGTCTTTATAGACCCAGTCTAAAGCTATAAAACAATCAGTTACACACACACACACACACACACACACACACACACACACAGAGTTGCAACCATAATCCAGTGTCCCACCAGCTAAGCTGAGTTTCCCCAAGTACTTTCTCAAAGCTTCTGAAACTGTTCTGATGTGACTGTTGGTCTTCCTTTCTGTGGATGGGGGTCAGTCTCTACAGGAATGTAGAGCACTGGGGGAAGCTATATTTCCAACAGCATCTTCTTGGCTATCTTCAGCTGGAGCCAGGACCTGGAGCTGATGCTTTCCAGCCACCCTACGCAACTCCCCCAGAGCCCAACTCCTGCCTTTCTGACTTCAGCCGATTAAGTGAAAAATGGGTTCAGGCTATTGGCATGGGCCCAAAGTACTGGTGAGGCTGGCACAGTCGAATTTTTTTCAAGCTGTTGTCAAGGCACTGTGAATAATAGGCAATTTCATCAGCAATGAATTGAAAAGACCTGCCTCAGCCAGAAAATTTGCTGCCAAAGGGGTAGGAGAAGACCAATTGGCAGCACCAGGAAGGGACATGCTTTTGTATCTGAGGATTGAATTCCTCCCAGCAGCCAATGTGATGGGAGTAGTAACTTCATCCCCTTCCTCATCTTGCAGCCTACAAGCCAAATGGTAGGTGAGCGTCTGGAATAAGGAAGAGCTCTATAATTTTGAGGGTTCGGTCCTAGGTCCAGGAAGGTCTCTTGGGTCCAAAGCCCTGTCCTGCTGCAAGCCACCATTAGGTGAGAATAAGGAAGTTATGCCTTCTCATAAGGACAGACTGCTTATTTTACATCAGTGCTGCTGGTGACTCCTGCATGTGCCCATACATCCATGTACCAAGTCCCTGGGTGGCACCCATACCCTGGCCTCACAGGATGTACCCTAGTGATGAACCTGCAGTTTTCAGCTGGACCTACTCATTGGGGAGCACTCCCCTTGAAGCTTCCCTGCTATCTCATCTGTGATGCCTGTCCCCCACACAGGGACCAGTGAAATGGTTGAGCAGGTGAAGGCACCTGCTGCCTAACCGGTGACCTGAGTTTAATCTTTGGGACCCATATGGTGGAAGGAGAAATCCAAATGCCGCAAATTGTCTGACCTCTATACATGCACCAGAGTACCCCAACACATACACACACACACACACACACACACACACACACACACAAAAATAAATAAGAATGTAATAAAAAATTGTCCATGCCCCTAAATAGAAAAAAAAGGCTTGTGTATGAACACTTACCAGACAGGCAGCTTGTGAGAAAGGTAGACATCATTTCCATTTCTCAGATAAGGAAACTGAGGCTCAGAGAGGTTAAGTCACTGGCTCAAGGTCCCACAGGTGGTAAGCCAGTCAGTTTTTCCAACCAGCTGATGCTTTCGACCTCGACTCTACAGTACTCAGCCTGGCTCCATGCTTGAAGCATTTTCTCTGGTTACAGACATGGATCCAGCCACACTTACTGGAAGATGACCTGGAATCATTGCTCTAGTCCACACAGACTATAGCAGGTGTGGATATCGATGCAGCGTGAAGTGCAGGGTGCTGCAAGCCAACCTGCCCCTGAGCTCTCTCCACTAACCCTGCACTTGTGTCAGCTGTCCTTCACAGAGCCAAGAGTGATGTAAGCTTATGTACAGGGTATTTATCCATAGAATTTTTTGCCCCCAGGGCCACTCTCAAAATATGCCGGTGTGTTTTGAGGTGGTCTCTTATCCTCTCCCATCTGCCCATTACTATGGGACCACTTGTGATCCTCAGCTTAGGCTCTGAGTCACCCAGCATACGTGGCAGAATGCAAACAGCATATTTAGCATGACTCCAAACTCCTGACACATGCTTTGTTTTATTTTATTGACACAGGGTCTCCCTATAGCCATAACTGGCCTGGGACTCATTATGTAGACCAGGCTGGCTTCAATGTCACAAAGATCTGTATTGCTGGGATTAAAGACATGCTACCATGCCCAGCTGACATGTTTTTTTCTCAAAGATTTTGAAGGAAAATATCATTTGAATGACATGATAATTTTTTTTGGTCTTTTTGAGACAGGGTCTCCCTGTAGCCCCAGATGTCCTGGAACTCACTCTGTAGACCACGCTGGCCTTGAACTCACAAAGATCCACCTGCCTCTGCCTCCCAAGTGCTAGGATTAAAGGCATGTGCCACCACACCCGGCTAATGATAAATATTTTTTTAACTAAAAACATCATAATACCAGAAACCATAAAGCAAGAAAAATGCTGACTGTGGTGGTTTAGGCCAGTAATCCCATTACTCAGTTGTAGAAGAGGAGTTCAAGGCCAGCCTGGGCTATGTAAAACTTTGTCATCTTTAATTACTCATCCCCCCAATTAAAAAAAAAGTCATAGAAAGAAATACAAAAGTTGCCTGACTTTTCCTTGCCTTTTCTGTATGAGTACTTTGCCAGCATATAAGTATACCACTTGTGTACAATGCCTGCAGAGGCCAAAAGTATGTGTCGGATCCCTCTAGAACTGGAGTTACAGACGGTTGTGTGCTGGGAACCAAACCCATATCCTCTGCAAGAGCATCTATTGCTCTAAATGGCTGTGCCATGTCTCTAGCCCCTGTCCTAGAATTCTTGACCCTCTGCCCTGGTCTCCAAGATGATCGCATTACAAACTAGTGTCACAGTATACTTAAGCAGAGGGTCAGACATGGCTCATAGACTGAAGAGAGCCAGGTTCCCTTCAAGAGGGAGATTTCTCTATCCCCACTGAACAAACAAAGCAGGCGGGACTTGTGGGCTAACTTGGATAGTTCACCCCAGAACTTCTATTTCCAGGGCAGTGGCTGACTTGCCACATGATGGGGTACAAGTCACTTCACCCCTGAGCATCTTCCCTAAAATGAAGATGACTGAGGCTTCATCCTTCTGTGGCTGTGAGGATTAATGAGGTGGTGCTGAAAAGGCAGCTATAAAAATCCTGACTCCTAGCTGTACAAGCTTAACAAGTGCAAATTAAGCTGCGCCATTTGCAGTCAGTCCACAGAAACTAATTAAGCCTGTGACGAGAGCCTGGTACTAGAAACTTGGCCCAAACAAGACTTGGGACCCATTTCCTCTGAAAATCTATTGCTATCAGTCAAAAGTGACTTGTGTCAATTTCCCTCAAAAGGTGCAGGCAGAACCTGCCCCCTCGCAGCCCTTCCTTTGAAACCATGAAGCCAGCCAGACCCAGGCTCTTCCTAGCCACCAGCCAACACCCTGACTTGTTTCTCTGCCTCTGGTTCATTCTTTATCGTCATCCTGTTTGCTAGGAGGAGATTTAATTAAAAGAGGGTTGAATTTCCTCTCCTTCAACACATAGGCTTAACTGCTAGAAAAGGCTGGGCTGGGACGTGTAGCTCAGATGGTTTAGCACTTGCCTAGCATATGCAAGGCTCTAGCTTCTATCCTCAGCACTGCCAAGAAAACCCAACTAGAGAAGGGTGTTGACTTCATTTTAAAGAGAATAGTCACTTATTTTTGGTTTTATTTTTATTTCATGTGTATGCATGTCTATTCCATCCATGTATGCAAGTGAACCTGCATCGTACAATGCTCAAGGAGGACAGAAGTGGCATCGGATCCCTGGAAATGGACTTATTCATGGTTGTAAGCCACCAGGTGGATACTAGAATTCGAACCCGGGTCATCTGCAAGAACAGCCAATGTTCTTAAGCACTGAACCATCTCTTCAGCCCCAAAGAATAGTCAATAAAAAAAAAAAGACATAGTCAGTGGCACACACCTTTGATCCCTGCACTCTGGAGGCACAGGCAGGTGGATCTCTATGAATTCAAGGCCAGCCTGGTCTACATAATAACTTCCAGGCCAGCTGGGATTACAGGGAGACCCTGTCTCAGAGAGAGAGAGAGAGAGAGAGAGAGAGAGAGAGAGAGAGAGAGAGAGAGATTGGACAGGCATAATGGTGCTTGCCTTTAGTCCAGCACTCATGAAGCAGAAGCAGGCAGTTCACTGTGAGATTGAGGCCAGCCTGGTCTACATAGTAAGTTCCTGGCTAGCTGGGGCAACAGGGAGACCCTGTCTCAAAAAAAAGTAAAAATAAATAACCTAAAAACATTTTTAAGAGATTGATTTTTATTATTTGTGTGTATGTACACTTATATTCATTCAAGAAAAACACTCATTTACATAAAATAAAAATACATATATCAAGCAAGACATGGTCGAACATGCCTTTAATCCTAGCACTTGGAAAGCAGAAGTGCATGGATCTCTGTGAGATGGAGAACAGCCTGATCCACACATCGAGTTCCAGGCCAGCTGGGGCTACAGAGAGACCCCGTCTAAAAAAAGGAAAATTAAAAAAAACCCAAATATTTATATATTCTTTTATTTTATGTGTATGAGTGTATTGTCTGAATGTATATTAATGCACCCGTGTTGTCTAATGCCAATGGAGGAATGCAGTGCCCACCTGAAGAGACCAGAAGAGAGTGTCAGATCCCCTGAACCTGAAGTTCTGGATGGTTGTTAGCAGCCATGTGGGTGCTGGGAATCAAACCCAGGTCTTCTATAAGAGCAGCAGTGCTCTTCAGCACTGAGCCACCTCTCCACCCCAAATAGCCACTTTTGTTTTTTTAATCATTTATTTTTTATGTACATAAGTGTTTTGCCTGCAAGTATGTAAGTGCACCATGTACACATGTGCATGCAATGCCCATGGAGGCCAAACGAGGGCATCATATCTCATGGAACTAGAATTGGATGGTTCTTAGCCAGCCATGAGGGTTCTGGGAGCAGAACTCCGGTCCTCTGCAAGAACAACCAATGCTCTCAAATTTTGACTTAGCTCTCCAGTCTCTTTGTATTTTTAGGGGGTTGGTGTCTTTTTTTTTTTTTTTGAGGCAGGGTCTCCCTGTAGCCCCAGCTGGCCTGGAACTCCCTATGTAGACCCAGGTTGCCTGGACCTCACAGAGGTCCACCTGCCTCTCCATCTTGAGTTCTAGGATTAAACCAGGAGCCACCACACCCAGCCACAAATCTGGTGTGTGTGTGTGTGTGTGTGTGTGTGTGTGTGTGTGTGTGTGTGCGTGTGTGTAGCTTGCATGTATGTAGGTGCATCTGTGTCATGCGGTGCCCAAGGAGGTCATAAAAGGGCATGGGATCCCCTGGAACTGGAGTTATGGACGGTTATAAGCCACTATGTAGGTACAGCCAGTAGTCTTAACCACTGAGCCATCTCTCCATACCCCAAATCTGACTTTTTAACTTATATGCATGCTGTATGATCTTTCTAATATAGCTGTTAGAAATCTCTTTTCTGGTGAGTGTCTGAAAAAGCAGGCTAGTCCAGGAAAGAGGCAGATGAAACCTTGGCAGAGGAGAGGAGGACAAGTGTTGGACAGCTAGAATCACTCCCCATGGAGATTATCTTCTAGGGAATAGCAGAATTTGTGGTTTTATTTTTTAAGACTCTGCTTCAGCAAGATGTGAAAAAGAGAAGAGGCTACAGAAGCTCCTCTGACTCCAGATACGATGACGGAAGAGGGTACAGCACTCCTGCTGCCGATGCCTTACCTCATGTCTTGATTAGCTATTTTAGATAGAGTTACGTTTGTGGAAATTTAAAGAAAATAAGTCTCCTTTCACAAAATTAAAACTTACCATAAATTACTAAAGTAAAAAAAATCTCTTTTCTTGGAGGATAACCAGATATGAAAAGGAATATGTTCAAAATACAAAAAATGTATGAAAGCTTAAAATGGTTTAAAAATCTTTTAAGGAAATAAAAAGATTTAAATTCTTAAAAATATCTCTTAAGGTAGATAAAAGAGCTGAGTGTGGTGGGCATACCTTTAATCCCAGCACGCTGGAGTGTGATGGTGCATACCTTTAATCTCAGCACTCTGGAAGGCAGAAGCAGGTGAGTCTTTGTGAGTTTGAGGCCAGCCTGGTCTACATAGCCAGTTCTAGGCCACCCAGGGCTACATTTCAAATACTCCATTTCAAAAAAGAGATACTCCATTTCAAAAAAAGAGGGAAGGAAGGAAGGAAGGAAGGAAGGATTTCCCTTTTCTTTCTTTTTAGATTTTATTTGTATTTCTTTTGACTATGTACATATGTGCATGCCAGTGTGTGTGTATGTGCCACAAACATAGAGGCAAAAGGCGTCAGATCCTCGAGCTGCCTGATGTGAATCCTGGGAATCAAACACAGGTCTTTTATAAGAGCAGGGCATACTTTTTAAAAAATTATTTATTGCCAGGCGTGGTGGTGCATGCCTTTAATCCTAGCACTTGGGAGGCAGAGGCAGGTGGATCTTTGTGAGTTCAAGGCCAGCCTGGTCTACAGAGTGAGTTCCAGGACAGCTGGGGCTACAGGAAGACCCTGTCTCAAAAAGACCAAAAAATTATTTATTATTTTTTAAATTTATGTGTATGGGGATAATGCCTGCATGTATGTAAGCACATCTGTGTAGTGCAATGCATGTGGACGTCAGGAGAGGGTATTAGATCCCCTGGACCTGGAGTTATGGACAGTCGTTAACAGCCATGTGCGTGCTGGGATTCAAACCTGAGTCCTCTGCCAGGGCAGCCAGTGCTCTTAACCACTGAGCCATTTCTCCAGCCCCCAAATGTAGTATGGTAGCCATTCTTTTAGTCACTGTTGGAGGTTTCTTGTTTTTGTTTTTGTTTTCTTTTGGTTGTTTGTTTGTTTTTGGTATTTTAGACTGGGTCCCCCAGCTGGCCTAGAACTGAATATGTACACCAGGCTGGCCTCAATCTCACAGAAATCTGCCTGTGTCTACCTCCCAAGTACTGGGATTAAAGGTGCATACCACCACGCCCAGTTTTAGAGTAGTACATCCTCCTAATGGCTGAGCCATCTCTCTAGCCCCTGGAAATCTCCTTTCTTAAGTATAAGATTATAACGGTGGGGTGCTAGAGAGATGGGTTAGTGGTTAAAAGCACTGGTTGTTCTTGCAGAATATCCAGGTTTGAATCCCTGCACCTACATGGCAACTAACAACCATCAGTAACTCTGGTTACAGGAGACCTGGCACCCTCTTCTGTCCTCCACAGGCACTGCACAACACACAGGTGCACTCACATACATAGCAGGCACAATACTCATACACATAAAATAAAATTAAAATTAATTTTAAAAAGATCATAACAGTGGAGAGTACCCAAGCCACTTACATAATACCAGTTTTCTTTATCTTTTCTAGAACCTTAACCAACATACCCCACAACTGTTCCTTGTAAACTTAGGCTCTCCTCTGGCTGGACTTGGTGGTGTATACCCATAATCCCAGCATTTGCAAGGCACAGGCAAAAGAAGAATTCAAGATCATCCTCAGTTGCATATAATAGCAGGTTAGAGGTCAGCCTAGGCTACTTGAGACCCTATCTCAAAAGACAAAGGGGCTGGAGAGATGGCCTAGCGGTTAGGAGCACCGACGCTCTTACAGAGGACCCGGGTTCGATCCCCAGCGCCCACATGGCGGCTAAGAACCGTCTGTAACTCCAATTCCAGGAGAACTCCAGTTCCAGGGGAATCCCAGACCCTCTTCTGACCTCCGCGGCATTGCACGACACGGGTGCACAGACCTGCATGCAGACAATACATTCATACA
>VZQC01003894.1:2002773-2099134 GCA_009823505.1 Rhizomys pruinosus
GAAAGGAAAGGAAAGGAAAGGAAAGGGGAAAGGAAAGGAAAGGAAAGGAAAGGAAAGGGAAAAAAAGGAAAGGAAAGGGGAAAGGAAAGGGGGAAAGGAAAGGAAAGTGGAAAGGAAAGGAAAGGAAAGGGAAAAAAGGAAAGGAAAGGTAAGGAAAGAAAAGGAAAGGAAAGGAAAAGAAAGGAAAGGAAAGGAAAGGGGAAAGGAAAGAGAAGAGAAAAGAAAAGAAGAGAAAAGGAAAGGAAAGGAAAGAAAGAAAAGAAAAGAAAAAGAAAAGAAAAGAAAAGAAAAGAAAAGAAAAGAAAAGAAAAGAAAAAAAAGAAAAAAGAAAAGGATGACTGATTATCCATTCGCCAGAAAGACCTGGCGGTATACGTCATTAGAATCCCTCCACCCACATACCCCGCCTCCCAGAAACGTCTTCAGAATTTACAGCCAGAAGCCGGGCCGCGTTGCGCTCCTCAGGGGGCGGGACTATTTCTTGGCCTTGCCAGCCCTCCTGTCCTACAACCAATAACGAGAGAGAGAACTGTTGGGCGGGAACTCTACCGGAAGACTCCACCCTTTCGCTCCCTCTCAGCCCATCAAGACTGACTGGGTGTGGACTTCCTCTATGGTCCCGCCCCCTGAGTTCAGGGTAATTTAGAGCCCCGCGCCGCGCGAGTCTAAGATGGCGGAGTAGGAACAGGGAGCCCTTGGTTTTAAGGCTTGCGGTTGACCCCGATTCCAGTGTCCGTTGCGGCAGTGACCCCTGGAAGAAGGGCGCATTAGATAGTTAATCAAGATGCCGAATATCAAAATCTTCAGCGGCAGCTCCCACCAGGACTTATCCCAGAAAATCGCTGATCGCCTGGGCCTGGAGCTAGGCAAGGTGGTGACTAAGAAATTCAGCAACCAGGAGACCTGGTAAGAGGGAAATTGGGACCCCGATCGCGCTTCACCTGCCTCTGGGCAGCAGCCCTGGGGGATGGGGCGGCCACCGGGATTCAGAGGGAGTAGGGGAGGGCGGAAGGGGCTTGCAAGTCGGCTCGTGTGCCCTATGGCTATTTCCGTTATTTGGCTTCTTGCTGGAGGGTCGCGTTTGTCGCGCGCGATGAGGTGGAGCCAAGATGGAGCGGGAGGGCCGCGGTTGTGTTGAGGATTAGGGATGGAGGGCCTCGTGCCTGCGGTAGTGGCTTGCTCCAGCTCCTGAAGGGGGACACGTGGCTTGTCGCTTCTCTGTGGAGCCATCGAGCTGGGCTTGCTTTGCTTTCCGCTGGTAGACTGGTTCACGTTAGACCAGCCGCACGTTTTGTGCCGCCTAGTGGTCTGTAGGGCGTTAAAATAGAGCCATTCCGTTTGGATTTAAAAGAAAGTGCTGTTTTGTGGGAGCGAAAATGTTACGACAAGCGTTGGTTTTTCATGTCTTTCATAGTGTCAGGAATCCGAGCCATCCTTAAGTTAAATCAAGTGGATGGGATAAGGTGTTGCATTAACTGTGCGTCTCTGTTGGAGTCATCCCGAAAGTCTTTTTTTTTTTTTTTTTTTTTTTTTTTTTTTTTTGTGTCTTTTCGAAACAGGGTTTCCCTGTAGCCCCAGCTGGCCTGGAACTCACTTTGTAGACCAGGCTGGCCTGGAACTCACAAAGATCCGCCTGCCTCTGTCTCCCGAGTGCTAGGATTAAAGGCATGTGCCACCACGCCTGGCTCCGAAAGACTTAATTGAAACCTTAGTTGTGGAATTGGAATCGTTGACCTTCCCTAATACCCGTACTGCTAGAGATAATATACCGACGCATTCTTCTATAGGAGCCTCTTTTAGCTCTGTGTGCATGAGAATCTAGAGAACTTACACCTGAATTTTAATAAATGAGGTTAAGATAATGCGCAAAGTGCCAATTGAAATTTGAGTGTTTTTCGTTGCTTAGCCATTAAAACTCCCGAGTCCCACCCAGGCATGGTGGCAGACGAGTGTAATCACAGGTCTAAGGCAGAGAGAGGCATATCACAAGTTTGAGGCTATCGTGCTCTACTTGGCAAGTTCTACATACACTAGCCAGGACCACTGAAACCCTGTCACTAAGTATGTCAGTTGATCCCCACCCCCTCTTCTGTGGCCCATAGGCACTATTGGATCATTTAGAGATGTTTCTTTCAATGGCCCTCCCAGCTAAATTTGGATTTGGGGGGGTCTTTTTGAGACAGGGTCTCCCTTTAGTCCCAGCTGGCCTGGAGCTCGCTATGTAGACCAGGCTGGCCTTGGATTCACAGAGATTCGCCTGCCTCAGCCTCCCAAGTGCTGGGATTAAAGGCGTGAGCCACCATGCCCAGCTAAATTTGGAATTTTTTAGTTCTGATAGTTGTTTGGTGTTTTGTTATCCGGTCCTAGATCAGGTCAAACAAACAAAGCAGGACCCTCAATCCCACTTCATTTGCTTGCTTTTGTTCGTATGTTTTTTGAGGTAGGAACTCCATAGATCATACTGGCCTCTAGGATCCATCCTGTTGCCTCTCTGCAGAGTGGGATTATAAGTATGACCCACAGAGCACACCACAGCCCACAATCTTACAATCATCTGTTAGGGGTCAAGGGGTTTTTTGTGTGCGTTGTTGGGTTCTTTGTCTTTTTTTTTTTTTTTTTTGAGACAGGTTATCCCTGTAGCACCAGCTGGCCTGAAACTTACTATGTAGACCAGGCTGGCCTCCAATTCAAGAGATCTGCTGGGCTCTACCTCTTCAGATGCTGTATTTTCCTTTTTTTTTATTTTTTTATTTTTTCTGTCTTTTGAGACAGGGTCTCTTTGTAGCCCCAGCCGGCCTGGAGCTCGAAGTGTAACTTTTTTAGACCTAGCTGATACAGTTTCATCTGTAATAGCTTTTTCCTGGATTAGTATTCTGTTAATTGTGCTGCAGATGATAGTGCAAACACTGGCACCACCTGTAACCAGGCAATACCTTAGTCAAAAGAGGTATGCAAGCTACTGTTTGTACTCCTAGGCCTCAATAAAGAAAACAAAACAGCACCAGACTTTGAGACTGGCACCTTAGCTAGGGAGACAAAAATGTTTTTTATTTAGAGTTTTTCTTTGGCCCCTGTGGTCATTAACTAACTCTTTTTCCTATCTTATCAGAGAAAAGAATATTTTCTCCTTGTGTTAATAATGCCCACGGAATAATTCAGACAGCAGAATCTGAGGTTATGTTTGCAGTGGTGGTGGGAGGGATGCCTACTGTTTTCTGATTGATTTTGATTAAGCTCAACTTATTTTTTTTTAGTTTTTATTCTCAGTTGTGTGTGTACGTACGTACGTACGTATGTGTCTGCCTGTGGGTATGAGCACATGAATGCGCAAGTGTGAGTGGAGGCCAGAGGTGAGATCCTTCTAGACCAATTGTGAGCTGCTTAATGTGGGTGCTGGGAACTGCGGTTGGGTCCTCTGGGAGAGCAGTGCTTACTCTTAACAGTTGAGCCATCTCTCTATAGCTTCCACCACCCGACTGTTCTTGTCGAGGACCTGGGTTCGATCCCCAGCACCCACATGGCGGCTGAGAACCGTCTTTAACTCCAGTTCCAGGGGAATCCGACGCCCTCTTTTGACCTCCGAGGCATTGCACGACACGGGTGCACAAATCTGCATGCAGACAGTACGTTCATACACATACAAAAAAAAAATTTTTGAAGCTATACAAATTAGAAGGAACAACAACAAGAAAGACTGGGTCAAAGAACCGACTGAAACAGTAAACTTCTATATCGAAGGAAAAAAAGAGACTGATAAAAAGATGCAAGACATGTATGGCGGCATGAACTCTGGCAGGGAGGGGACAAAGAAGGGGTATAAATTTAATTAAATGTTGTACCAGGTGGGCGTGGTGGCGCTCACCTTTAATCCTAGAACTCCGGAGGCAGAGACAGGCGAATCTCTGTGAGTTCAAGGCAGCCTGGTCTACATAGCGAGTTCCAGGCTAGCTGTGACTAAACGGAGACCCTGTCTCGAAAAAACCAAAAAAAAAAAAAAAAAAAATATGGTGGTAGCTGGAGAGGTTCAGTGGTTGAGCACTGTCTTGCACCCAGGCTAGGTTCCCAGCACTCATGCTGCTAACAACCATCTGTATCTCCAGTTCCAGGGGATCCAACACTCTTCTGATCTCTGTGGGCACTGCACACACATGATGCACTTATACACATGCAAGCAATACACACATTTACGTAAATAAAATAAGAACAATATTTCTTTTTTATTGAAGTTGAACTCACAAAGATCCGCCTGCCTCTGCCTCCAGAGTGCTAGGATTAAAGGCTTGTGACACCACGCCTGGCAACCACCATATTTTTTTTTATTTCTGTATGTGTATGAATGTAATGTCTGCATGCAAGTTTGTGCACCCGTGTCATGCAATGCTGTGGAGGTCCGAAGAGGGTGTCGGATTCCCCTGGAACTGGAGTTCTCCTGGAATTGGAGTTTCAGACGGTTCTCGGCTGCCATGTGGGTGGTGGGGATCGAACCCGGGTCCTCTGTAAGAGCGGTCGGCGCTCTTAACCGCTAGGCCACCTCTCCAGCCCCCCCACCATATTTTTAACATATGTAAAATAACCTATTCAAGTTATTAAATACTGCCTTCCCATGACCTCCTTCCTTGCTGAGGGTAAACTTTAGCTTTAAGCTCGCTTTGAAAAATGGCTAAGCTATTGGTTATTAATATTTGTTTACTTACTAAGAAAGGATCTCACAGTGTAGCTCAGGTTGATTTTGAACTAGAGGCTTTCCTGGGATTAACAGGCCTGTGCCACCATGCCTGGCCTTAGAACACACAAATTTTAAAGGAATCTGCTAAAGCTATAAAGCTATTATATTTAGCATATGTTCTCGGATGTTTAAATTAGCAGTGGTAATTGTTCTTGTTTGGAAATTTTTGTCTCCCCCCCCTCTTTTTTTTTCCTTTTTGCTGATATGTATTGTAAAAAATGATGGGCTTTGTTGTGACAGAACATGTTCTCTCTCACGGGGAAAATCTAGATAATTAGGTTTTACAACTAATACCTCACCTACTTTCAAGAAAGGATTTGAAGGTTTTTTTTCAATAGTCACAAAAGCAAGGGTTTTGTTAAGATATTAGAAGCCTTATAGAACAAAGGACTGTAGTAATTGTGCCAAAAACTTGGCATAAAATGATTATTGAAGTTTAGTGTTATTTATCTGTATCCCTTGGCTTCCTGGCAGCTGAGGGGATAAAGGCATATGTAATGGATTATATAGTTTTATTTTCATAAAGCTCTTTAGAGACTTCCATATATAAACTCCTAAAGAGCTTATAGATGGGATTTTTACATAGTGAAAACAAGTAATGGATAATGTTAACAACTGTGGATATTTTTTGTATGGACTTAGTAGTTGAGGGGTTTGTATAGTAAATCAGCCACCCTGAGAAATTAAATTAAGCCTGTCCTTTTTTTTTTGTATTTTTGAGACAGGGTCTCCCTTTAGTCCCAGCTGGCCTGGAGCTCACTCTGTAGACCAGGCTGGCCTTGAACTCACAGAGATCCACCTGCCTCTGCCTCCCGAGTGCTGGGATTAAAGGAGTGCGCCACCATACCTGGCCCAAGCCTGTCCTTTATATTGTCGAGGGTCAGTTGTGAAATCATTCATTGTTCTCTACCTCATAATCAAATACTGTGACTAATAAGTGAATATCTGTGTTCTTTACTGAAACTTTAGCCATAGATAGGCCTCTAGTACCACATATAGAGGGTAGAGTTGACCATATTGGAAATCACTGTCCCTAACTTCTACTCTCCCCCAGGGAGATGGAGAATCTGGCTCAAGGAGGTGAGATGTTGAAGAGGAATAGAGGCAGCTTTTTTTTTGAAACAGGATGTCACTATGAAGTCAGAGGTGGGCCAGCTCTGCCTCTCAAGTGCTGGGACAAAAAGGCTTGGGCCATTACCATTTTTTGAAGTTACTCAGTTATTGGAAGCACTGGTTAAGACCTTGAGTGCAGTAAAATACCAGCAGTTCTTTTACCAGGGAGGCTCTCAAAGGACAGTGGTAGTAATAAAGACCTAGGGCTGGCCACATCTTTAACCCAGGGCTCTGGCAAATATCTCTGAGTTCAAGGCCAACCTGGCCTTCATAGGGAGTTCCACTCCAGCCAAGGGTATATAGTGAGAAACTTGTCTCAGAAACAGACAGACAAATAAACCTGAGAGATTTAAACCATCTCCATGTTTCTTTGGGGACAGGGCAGTAAATAATTTGTGGAGGATGTTTATAGGGAGGTATTATTTAATCCCAGTCTGGTCTCATACTCAGGCAAATCATACCTGAGAATCCTTGAGTGCTAGGATTGCAGGTGTGTACTATGTGGCTAACTAAATCATTTTTTGGTCCTTCTGTAGCCTAAGCTGGCCTTGATCACACATCGGTCTGCCTGCCTCTGCCTCCACAGAGTATTGGTATTAAAGAGTACTGGTATTAAAGGCCTGCATAATTCTATAATTCTATTTTTAAGACAGTCTTTGTAACAAAAGCTAATGCCAAATTCATGAGCCACTTTCCTCAGCCTCTTGAGTGCTGGAATTATAGTTACCACCACAGGGAGCTCTTTGTAACAAAAGCTAATGCCAAATTCATGAGTGCTGGGATTGTAGTTGTTACCACCACAGCAGGCTCTTACTTTATACCAAAAGCTATTGCCAAATCCATGAGCCACTTTCCTCAGCCTCTTGAGTGCTAGGATTATAGTTGTTACCACTACAGTGGGCTCTTTTTTATTTTAATTTTATTTTTCCTAATGGATCCTGTACTGTGATTCTGGTATGGAAATTATGGAGAGATTCTTCCCTTTATTTATGCCCTCTTTAAGATCAGGTGTTATTTTCCATGTAAAGCATATCTTAGTTCCCCAGACACATCAGCAATATTTTGTTTCATTTGTGGTTTTGTTTTGAGGAGGGTTTCAGGAAGTTTAAATTGGCTTCAAACTGGCCTGTAACTGAGGATGTCGAACCTTCCTCAACCTCCGTAAATGCTACATTGGTCACATTTCAAGTGTTCAGTATCCATAACCATGAGGCCAGTTGTACAAGGCATTGTTTGGACTACATGGAAGGTGTTCTTCAAGAAAGACCTCCTTGGATTTCTGTCTGGTATATGAGCTTCCGTGAAACTTGAAAACTATTTTCAGAATGTAATTTGGGCATTGGCATAGTTGATTGTAAAAAGTTCAGTTGTTTCTTGCTGGGCGTGGTGGTGCACACCTTTAATCCCAGCACTTGGGAGGCAGAGGCAGGTGGATCTCTGTGAGTTCAAGGACAGCTGGGGGTTACTGGGAGACCCTGTCTCAAAAAAAGACCAAAACAAACAAAAAGATTGTTTCTTTAAGGTTGCTCCTAGTAATAATAAACATGTCTACAGTAGAGAGGATACTTAGCCTTTTCTTCTGTAACTGATGATCAGGCACAGTTCATATAAAAGCTAAACTAGAATTGGGGAGATGGCTTAATGGGGATATAAGGAAGCATGGTGGGGGGATCTGAGTTCAAATCTTCACTGTCCACATCTCAGTGCTAGGCTGCAGAGATGAAATCATCCTGAGGGCTTGTTAGCCTGTCAGCCTAGCCAGTGGGTAAGCTCAGGGTTCAGTGAGACACCCTTTTTCCAAACTGTAAGGTGGAAAGCAATTGAGGAAGACAGGTGGTGTTGGCCTCTGGCCTCCATGTTCTTGCATGGGTGCTCATACATATGTACACATTTTGGTTTGCTTGGTTGGTTTTTATTTTTTTGTGTATATGAGTGTTTTGCGTGTAGGTATGTAAGTTCAGCACATGTGTGCTGTACATTTGGAGGCCAGAAGAGGGCATTGGATCTCCTTGAACTAGGGTTATAGATAGCTGTTAGCTACTGTGTGGGTGCTAGGAACAGAACCCCAGGTCCTTTGCAAAACCACCTAGTGCTTTTAATGGCTGAGCCATCTCTTCAGCCCATTTGCATTTTTTTAAGAGCCTAGGTCTTGTCTTTTTTTTTAATAGAGCCTAGGTCTTATGTAGCCCTCACGGCCTATAATTTGCTGTGTAGACCAGATTGGCCTTGAACTCATGGAGATCCTCTGCCTCTCTGCCTCTCTGCCTCCTAAATGCATGGATTAAAGACATGTGCCTCCATACCTGTCTCACGTAGAATTTACTGTTTTGCTGTTGCGGTGTTTGTTTTGAGGCAGGGGCAGGGTGTTCCTACACTTGTGGCTGGCCTGGATCTTACTATGTAGAGCAGCAACAATTAAAAGTTATACACCACTATGACCAGCCTATTTTTGTTGTTGCCGTTTGTCTGTTTAAAGGCCATCCAAATTAAGGGCCGTAATTGAAAGCAGGGGGTGGGGGAGAGACTAGACTGTTGAGTTAGCTACATAGGGGTCCATAATTGCTATTGTATATTACCTTACTATCACTATTTAAGGATCCTCTCATCAAATTCCTTGTCAACATCTCATCCTGGTGGACACATCAAGTTGTATCTCAAATTCAAATTAAGTATTGTATAGCTGCAAAAGGGTACTACAAATGCATTTGTCAAGCTTTTTTTTTTTTTTTTTTTTTTTTTTTAGTGTTTTTGAAACAGGGTATTCCTTTAGTCCCAGCTGGCCTGGAGCTCACTATGTAGACCAGGCTGGCCTTGAACTCACAGAGATCTATGACTAGGCTGGATCTACCCCAGCCCTCCAGCCTCACCCCTCAAGTGTGTTGGACAAGTACTCTCAAACTGAGCTTCATCCATATCTCTGTTTGATTCCTTTAGGTTCTCTACACATCACTTTTAGGGAAGGTATTTTGGTTGGAGGCCCAGAAAAATGTGTGAGGTAGTTGTGGGCATTCCAGATGCTGGGAAGAAAGATTGTGAAGTTGAAAAGGGTGTGTTCAAGCAATATAAACGAAGAGAATGTGCCTGATTAATGACTAGCTAGGGAGGAAATATTTTGAGATGAACTAGCCATTTGTTTTCCTTCAAATAAAGTAATGGGATATAGTCCTGGCTTTCATTGAACTCTTGCCTCAGCCTCCTAAGTGCTGGGAGTATAATTATGTACAAGCATTAAGTATTTATGTAGACATGATCTCATACTAGCTAAGGCTGGCCTCAACCTACTGAGTGTTGAGATTATAGGCATGTGCCAGCTAAACTGAATTTTGAGCCAGACCTGGAGGTAACTTGGGAGGTTGACATAGGAAAATCAAAACTTCACGGACGTATTCAGTGACAGTGAGTTCGAGGCCATCCTGGGCTATAAGACCTTGTCTCAAAAAAATAAAAAATAAATGAATCCAGCATTTGATCCTTAGTTTTACAAAAAATAAAATTTAAGGTAACTATGTTTTTCTCCTCCCCTTCTGAGGTGTCTTTTAATACTGTCTTCATCTGGTTCACTTGTTGATAGGGTAGAGGGAGTGCTGTCTTTAGACAGCATCATTATAGAACAATGGCAATTCTTTTTCTCAGGGTATTCCTACTTTCCTTATGTGTGTACTATGATACTCAGCATAGATATAGCAGATCTCTGACGGTCACTGTATGAAATGATGGTGCAATTATTTATTAAGAACTACATTTGAGTTAATATTTTTCGTAGCAATTATATTTGTAAATTCATAATATCAAAAGTGCTCTAGAATCAACTGAGGCAGTAAGCAGCGTCTGGTGTGCCTGTTTCTTTAGGGGCTCTTTTGGAGTCTGAAGGGTGTCCACATGAAGCTAGCCCATCTATAGCATACTAGTAGTGGTGCCATGTTTTCTAGATGGAGACATAGAGTATGTGCTCAAAAAAAACCTATGATGTTGACTCTTCCTATTTTAGTGTGGAAATTGGTGAAAGTGTCCGTGGAGAAGATGTCTACATTGTTCAAAGTGGTTGTGGCGAAATAAATGACAATCTGATGGAACTTCTGATCATGATCAATGCCTGCAAGATTGCCTCAGCCAGTCGGGTTACCGCAGTCATCCCGTGCTTCCCATATGCCCGGCAGGATAAGAAGGATAAGGTAGGAATGGATTTTAATGCTGCTGGCAATCAGACCTAGAGTTTCACACCCACTAGGCCAGTGTTCTGCCACTCCAGCTCAGAGTCTTTTTGTTTTTTTCCAAAGCCATTTTTTTTGTCTTTTTGAGACAGGGTCTCCTTTAGTCCTAGGTGGCTTGGAGCTTGCTCTGTAGACCAGGCTAGCCTTGAACTCACCAAGAGATCTGCCTGCCCCTGACTCCTGAGTGCTGGGATTAAAGGCATGCACCACCACACCCAGCATAAAGCTAATTTTTTATTGAAGTTTTGTGCATTTCACACAACATTTCTTAATCAAATTTGGACCCACTCCCCCTTCCTTGCCCCCCACCCCACCAGAGCTCATGCATTCTGCCATACAAGGAGTAACATGGCCCAAAGTCCTTAACTATCAGTTATATATTTGCAGGAGAGTTTAAAAATCACATTTCCTTACATGCTGCCCTATCTTTTAAACAATGGATATATAATTTTTTAAAGTAGTGTACTTAAATTGTATATTCTAATTATATAAATTCTTTGTAGCAAAGCATGTATGGGGTGACACTAGTGACTGAACCTAGGGAATCATACATGCTGAACAAGTGCTCTGTCACTGAGGTATTTCCAAACTGTTTTTTCCCTTTTATTTTGGGACAAGGTCTCAATGACTTTCTAGGGTGGCTTTGAATAACTATGTTCAGGCAGATCTTCAGCTTACAGTCCTCCTGCCTTAGTCCCAAATAACTAGGAATTCAAGCCTGTACTATCAGGCCCAGAAGAGTGTGGTAGGTCTTCAGTCTAGTCAGGTTATGTGGCATATGCCTATAGTCACAGCCAAAAAGGACTAAGGCTAGAGAATCTTTTTGTTTTTTTTTTTTGTCTTTTTGAGATAGGGTTTCCCTGTAGCCCCAGCTGGGCTAGAACTCACTATGTAGACCAGGCTGTCCTTGAACTCACAGAGATCCTCCTGCCTCTGCCTCAAGTGCTGGGATTAATGTCATGCACCACCACGCCCAGCTAGAGAATCTTTTGCGGCCAGCCCAGATAACATACAAGACTCCATCTTAAAAAGTAAGAGCAAAACTGTAGCAGATGCTCTCAAAGTGTCATAAGATCTGGGTCCTAATTGTGAGCCACTTAAAGCACTTGTATCTCACGTATCTGGCTTATTAGATGATGAGGCATATATAAAGACCTTTGCAAATCTGTTGCCCTGCTTTTACAAATGATGCTTAGGGGGCTGGAGAGATGGTTCAGCAGTTAAAGAGCACTGGCTGCTCTTGCAGAGGACCCAAGTTTGATTTCCCACCACCTACATGGTGGCTAACAGCCATCCCTAACTTGAGTTCCAGGGGATCCAACACCCTCCTTTGACTTCTGCAGGCACTGTACAACATGAGAGCACTTATATCGTGCAGGCAATATACTCATACATACAGAATAAAACAAAAGTAAAAAAAAAATATTTTTTGGCCTTTTTGAGACAGGGTCTCCCTTTAGTCCCAGCTGGCCTGGATCTCGCTCTGTAGACCAGGCTGGCCTTGAACTCACAGAGATCCGCCTACCTCTGCCTCTGCTGGGATTAAAGGCATGGGCCACCACTCCTGGCTCAAAAGTAAAATATTTTTAAAAAACAACAAAAAACAAATGACGCCTAGAAGAAATGCTAGATAATTTTTATTAAGACCAGGCATACAGTAAAAGGCATATATACATTGCTGTTTTGCAGTGTCACAGGCGTGTTTATCCTTTGTTTCTTTGTTTTGTTTTATTTTTTGGTATTTTTGAGATAGGGTCTCCCTGTAACCCCAACTGGCCTGGAACTTGCTTTGTAGACCAGGCTGGCCTTAAACTCACAGAGCTCCGCCTGCCTCAGCCTCCCAAGTGCTGGGATTAAAGGCGTGTGCCACCACACCCATTGGCATGTTTATCTTTTACTTAAGGAAGTTGAGGTTGCTGGAAAGTTGACCTCCAGATGAGTCAGTAATTCTGGTTATGATGTAATTTACAATTAAGCAGTTTTCATTGTGATGGCTTTTTAACCTTTGATATGCTAGATGTTTTGTAGGTGTTACCAGTATCTATGCATTAAAAAGATTTACTTTTTTTGTCTTTTCAAGACAGAGTCTCTCTGTAACCCCACCTGGCTTGGAACTCCCTTTGTAGCTTTATAGACCAGTCTGGCCTCCATCTCTCAGAGATCCGCCTGCGTCTGTTTCCCAAGTGCTGGGATTAAAGATGTATGCCACTATTCCCATTTTTTAAACATGTGAGTGCTGAGCCTGATTAACTGACCATAGGAAGCACTTCAATAGGCTGTAAATAGGTACATTAAAAGAGCCAGAAGCCAGGCATGGTGGCGTATGCCTTTGAGGCCAGCACTAAGAAAACAATCTAAAAAGCTCATTTTCTGTACTGAAATATTGTCCTTCTTAATGTTTATACTAGATCGTAATTGTGCTAAAAAAAATCAATGTCATCTCTTTCTGTGAGTTTCTTGGTACCCTAATGACTTATATAAAGGCACTTGGTAGATACTTCCCAAGAAAATGAATTACTTTTCTTTTTTTCTTTTTTTTTTTTTTTATGTGTATGAATGTACTGTCTGCATGCAGGTCTGTGCACCCGTGTCGTGCAATGCCGCGGAGGTCAGAAGAGGGTCTCGGATTCCCCTGGAACTGGAGTTCTCCTGGAATTGGAGTTACAGACGGTTGTTAGCCGCCATGTGGGTGCTGGGGATGGAACCCGGGTCCTCTGCAAGAGCGTCGGTGCTCTTAACCGCTAGGCTATCTCTCCAGTCCCATGAATTACTTTTCATATTTACATTTGTTTTTTGTTTTTGTTTTTTTTCCCCTTTCTATTCAGAGCCGAGCTCCAATCTCTGCCAAGCTTGTTGCAAATATGCTATCTGTAGCAGGCGCAGATCATATTATTACCATGGATCTACACGCTTCTCAAATTCAGGTATCAGTGGAAGCTAAATATTGGGAAGTAGAGGGGGAGGAAAGCCAGCCATGCTGATGCATTCCTATTGTGTAGAGGTTGAAACCTGAGGCAGGAGTAGATCAGATTGGTCAAGATGATAGCAAGATCTTAATCTCTAGAATGTGGTACATCTACACAATGGAGTTCTATGCAGCGGTAAAGAAAGATGGACATCGTGAACTTTGTAGGTAAATGGATGGAACTAGAAGCCGTTATGCTAAGTGAAGTAACACAGTCCCAGAAAAACAAAACCAACGTATGGGATCCCTCATTTGTGGGTCCTAGCACCAAATCCTTATTCGTAAGGCAAACTTTTTTTTCTTTTTTAGTAAATATAATACCTGATGCCACTATTTTTAAAAAGTATATTAAGTAATTCAGGAATGTAAAGTAGTATTTCTTTTTACCTGCATGTAACTCTACTGTTAAAATGTGAATTCCTAAACATGTTTTAGAATTAACCTATAGTTTATTTTTAGACATTATAATTTTGGTATATGTGTGGAGTGTATATATGCATATTTTGGAGCAACATAAAATTAAAGGGAACAACAACAAAAAAGACTTGTTTAAAGAACTGACCAAAACAGTAAACTTTTGCATCAAAAAATTTTTAAAAAGACTGAGAAAAAGATGCATGACATGTATGGCAGAATGGATGAGCTCTGGTGGGGTGGGGGACATGGAAGGGGAAATGGGTCTAAATTTGATTAAGAAATATTGTTTGAAATGCACAAAAGTTCAATTAAAAAATTAAGAAAGAAGAAAGTGGAAAAGGTGATGGCAGTGTGGTATCATGGGAAGAGCATAGCCTGCTGATTAGGCCTAGTTTGAATACTTGCACTTAACCTTACTAGCATTCAACTTATGTATTTATAATCTTGTTACTTTTAAAAGTATGAATCTAAAATGACATTTTTTGGTCTTTTTGAGACAGGGACTCCCTGTAGCCCCAGCTGACCTGGAACTTGCTATGTAGACCAAGCTTGGCCTTGAACTCAAAAGAGATCCACCTGCCTCTGCCTCCCAAATGCTGGGATTAAAGGCATGCACCAACACACCTAGCTAAAATAACATTAAGTCCATAATATAATGCTTGGCTGGTAACCCATATACAACAATGATAGCTCTTCTCATCAGTATTATTCTTCTTGAATATTCACAGCCCTAAATTTAGACCCACAGTCAGTCATTGAACACGTTTTCATATAAACCTAGAGCAAAGGGAATAAAATACCATTTATTTTGTACTTTCTTAGGAGGCATTCAGCCAGATATTGTAGTGCATGCTGCAATCCCAGTACTTGGATAGCTGAGAGAGGCATATTGAGTTCCAAGCGAGCTTGGGCTATAGAGTAGACCCTGTTTTAAAAATAATCAGATTTAGCCAGGCATGGTGGCATGCACCTTTAATCCGAGCAGAGGCAGGCAGATCTCTTGAGTTCAAGGCCAGCCTGGTCTACCCAGTGAAATCCAGGCCAGCTGGGCTGCAGCAAGACCCTGTCTCAAAAGAAAATGAAATGAATGAATGCATAAAATATAAGTAACCTTAAAACTGTTAGTACTTGATTCTTCTGTCAGTGTGAGGAAGTACATCGAACAGATTATACTCATATTTTAGAAAAGAAACAACTTAATAGAGAAATATGAATAGTTTGTATCAACTAGAAGCAGAACCTATCTCCTGACAGTTAGTTATTCTGTGTAATACAGATATCTTCCCGCAAACTTTTATGCCACACCACCCCAGCACAGACAGTGCCATAAAGCAGTGTGTACTGGTGTGTGTCTGAGCACTGGCTAGTCAGTCCATAGCTTTCGGCTGAACTTGACTGCTGTTCACAAGGGCTCATTCATATTCCTGTGGTCAAGTGTGGGTTGGCTAGGGCCGGTGTTGCTGATCTTGGCCTGGAGTTCTCATCCAACCTTTGAGGAAGCTGTGATTACAGTTAGCACCCTGGGCATGCCTTCTCATTGGTTCTAAAGCTATAAGATATTCTCTGTGCAAGTTATTACTTCCTTAAAAAAAAAAAAAAACATGCGGCAGCGGTGGAGATAGAAAGAGGTGTAGGCAGGCCATGATCCATGTGGAGGTGAGAGGATGATTTCCTAAGAGTCAGTTCTCCCACCATGTTGTTCATCAGGCTGAACTATCTATCTTGCTGTCTTTATGTTCTTTATGTTAGTCATTCATAAGTGGGAGAGAAAAAATGAAATAATTGACCCAGTTTCTTTCCCCAGGGTTTTTTTGACATTCCAGTGGACAATTTATATGCAGAGCCAGCTGTCCTAAAGTGGATTAAGGAGAATATCTCCGAGTGGAGGAACTGTACTATTGTATCACCTGATGCTGGTGGAGCCAAGAGGTATGGTTGCAGTTACCATTGATTTTATATACTGCTAACATCTTTCAGATAGTTGTATCAACAAAGTGGTGCTTTCTGACCAAGTGATGTTTTCTTTTAAATGCTGCAGATTGAATGTAGCAGTGACTAAGACATAGGTTGGATATAGTTTTATCCTTTTTAGTGGCCTAAGTGGAAGATATGACATAGGGTCCTAAACAGGCATTGCATTATGGGCTTGGCTGTCACATTAGTAATTTGGCACTAGAGTGCTAACAACACTGCTGTAAACTTATTGAGAAGGGTGGGAGATTTCATTTGCAGCAAATGATAGTTGCTCTTTTTAACCCTGTATTACTGGATAAGTAAGCCTTACATACCTCTTGTAAAGCTGTTGGTTAGACCATTTGTTCCTTGAGATTAAAATATTAAAGAGGAAGGGAAATACAGTGTGGTATTTTGGATATTTTGTTTTTACTTTTTCTTTTTTCTTTTTTTTGAGACAGGGTCTCCCTTTAGTCCCAGTTGGCCTGAACTCACAGAGATCCACCTGCCTCTGCCTCCCAAATGCTAGGATTAAAGGTGTGCGCCACCATGCCCAGCAATATAATATTTTTTTTTAAAGCCAGGACCTCAATTTTTTTAAGCTGAACTATTGCTGGGGAATGGCAGTTATAGGACTTTAAAGCACTTTAATGATGCAGACTAAGCCCTTGATTTTCTTACTGCATTGGATCACTCAGTGTTAGCCAAAGACTACCATGTTCTTGTGAAAATAGAATGAAGGACTACAAAACACATGATTAGGAAAAAGTAATTTAGAACTTTCTAAAAGCCATTCAAATCTTCATGGAATTTCTCTTTAATTTCAGTATCTTCAGTGGAGCTGAGAACTTGTTCTGTTTACCCAGCATGGCTTAATGAACCAAATGTAATCACTAGTCACCATCTGTGATACTAGAGACAGCATAAAAGCATCTTGCATGGATAGTTATCACACTTCTCTTAACTTCTTAAGCACGATCTTCACATCATCCCAGAGGACTTAGAAAATAATTTGTTTGAAGTAATCAAGCAGGATTTTTATAAAGTGAGAAAAAGAAAACTACCTTCCATAGTGACATATTGCTCTTTGTAATTTTTTTCATTCTAATTACTTTATAGTGATGGAGTATTTTCCAAGTGAGTGGTGCTCACTTCGGTCTTGGCAGGGTTGGGGAGTAGGTAAGGATTCCTGTGTGCTTGCCATTGGCACAGTAGTTCTTCACTCAACTGTGTACTGTTCCAGCCCTTTTCTGATTTGTTGGTGACTGAGTGTCTTGGCCGGTAAGCACGAACAGTTTGGGACACTTGAAGGCATTGATTATGTGTTTGTCCTGGGTATATCATTCCAAGAACATTGGTTACCACTGGTGTTAGATCCGTAAGCAACAGTACTAGAGAGCACACGGTGTGGTTCCTTTAGATCAAAGTACTAATGTTGCCTAGAATTGACTTTCAAACCTTATACTATCACAGTTTCTCTCCTGTCCAGCAAAATCTCTGGTAACAAGGGAAACAGGACATGCTGTAGTTTAATCATTGCTACATTTACAAAACACAAAATGTAAAACACGAGCTTTTTCTTCACACATAACAAAGATTCCACAGTGGAACATGGGCAGAAGTCACAGGCAGCCCACTGTCGTTAACAATGAATGACTTTCTGCTTATGTGGACATGGTTGCCAACAGATTTGTCTCCTAACCTATCTCTTGGTGTGGCTTGAAAAAAATCAAAATTCTGTTTTCACTTGGACATAGTTACACCCCATTATAACATGCCCAGTTCGTCTAGTTAATTGGTTTAATTTTCTTTCTAGCATTGATAAAAGGAACTCCCAAGTTTGGTAACCAGGTACAGTTGACACATACAGTTGGTGGTGCTTTTTCCACTATCCTGGGAGAGAAGTGCATAGGCATGCATTGAAAGAATGGACAATGCTCCACTCCCTCTACCTCCAGGTTTACACCTCACATCTGCAGTCACAAGGCTTCCAGGATGGAAAGCAGACAGTTATGCACTCCCTGCCTTAGCTAATGAGGCTTCTTCACTTCTGTTTCCAATTCATTAAACTAATATATCCCAGCATGTACTGCTTCCCAAACCGGTGAGGGTATCTTTACCCCATACCCAGAACAAATGATTATCTAAGTTTTATATATATGTATATTNGTGGATATTTTCTTCAGTCTCTGTCTACCTTATTTTTAATTAATTTATTTATTTATTTTTATGTGTATGAATGTACTGCCTGAATGCAGGTTTGTACACCCATGTGGTGCAGTGCCGCGGAGATCAGAAGAGGGCATCGGACTCCCCTGGAACTGGAGTTACAGACGGTTCTCAGCTGCCATGTGGGTGCTGGGGATCGAACCCGGGTCCTCTGCAAGAGCAGTCAGCGCTCTTAACCGCTAGGTCATCTCTCCAGCCCCTACCTTTTTTTTGAAACAGGATCTCTCACTGAACCTGGAGCTCATTGATTTTACTAGACTGGCTTTCTAGCAACTCAAGGGATCTGCCTGTCTATACTTCTCAAGCACTGATTATAGATACCCACACAGCACACCGTTCTTGTGGGTCAGGGGGATTGAACTCTGGTCATCATGTTTAAACAGCAAACTACCTACTGAGCCATCTTTTTAGCCTATGGCTTTGTTTATTTGGCTTTAAGAGAAGATCTCACTAGCTAGCTAGCTTCAAAGTCAAGATATATATATATATATATATATTATATATATATGTATATGTATATTTATATAATATATATATTCCTTTTTTCCATTGGTATTATAGAGACATTAATCCATAACATCCAATTTTTGCATTTAAAATGGCAAGTCAATGATAGTTGCTTTTTTCTATCTAGCCCTGGGAACTATTTAGTTTCGAGGAGTATTCTCCCCCAGGAAAGAATCTATTCTGTAGATGTGGATACTACGGTAGAGCTCAGGGTCTCACGCATGCTAAGCAAGCTCTCTATCACCGATCTATACCCCCAATCTTGTAGGCCCTTTTGTACTTCTGCACTTTTGCCTTAGAACCCATGTATTTACCTTTAACTTAACTTTGAATGCCCACTATTTTGCAGAGTGACCTCTATTGCAGACCGGTTGAATGTTGATTTTGCCTTGATTCACAAGGAGCGGAAGAAGGCCAATGAAGTGGACCGCATGGTCCTAGTAGGAGATGTGAAGGACCGGGTAGCTATTCTTGTGGATGACATGGCTGACACATGTGGTACAATCTGTCATGCTGCTGACAAGTGAGTACAAAGTGGTGGGGCTAGTAGTTAGAAGTAAAAGGCTACCTGCTGCTTTGCTGTTTCTTTTTCAAACACAGCCGAAGTCTCCCTGTAGTCCCAGCTGGCCAGGAACTCATTTTGTAGACCAGNCACACACACACACACACACATACACACATACACACACACACACACAAATAATAATAATAATAAAAAATTAAATCCACACTATAAAACATGAGTGACAACATAGGAAGTTACTCTCATCAGCGGCACATTTGGATGCAAGTGCTCCTGCTTGGGCTCAATTTCAGTGACACTGACTTCAATCATTTGTTTTATCTTTTGGTTGTTTTATTTTGTTTTGCTTTTAGATAGTGTTTAGCCTGGAATTCACTGTGTAGACCAGGCTGTACTCAGTCTCACAGAGATCCCTGCCTCTGCCTCCCAGTGCTAAGATTAAAGTTGTGTGCCATCAGACCTGGCAGTTTTGAGTCTTTTGACCCTTGACACTGTATCTATATCTTAAGACCTTTCTACTTTAGGCAGCCAGAAAAGATAACACAGAAGTTAGTTACCCCCGGAGAATTTTTGTGGGTTCCATCAAGATGTGGCTTAGTTTTTGTTTCTGTTTTGCTCCTTCACACGGACAGAACTAAGCCCCCCCTTAAAATTCATGTATTGAGCCCTAGCTCTAGATTTAATCTTTTAGGGGATTACTTTTGTGGGGGTGGGGAGGTACTTAAGATAAGATCTTGAGCAGAGCCCTCACAGTATCAGTGACTTTATAAGAAGAAAATGCTGGAGGGCTTATGAGCACTTTCCCTTTATATGTGCACAGAAAGATCTTGTGAGCAAACAATTTGGTAGGTGAAGTAATCCCAGAAGAAATTTCAAAATGAAACCTACCTTGTCTGTACTTGATATTGGACTTGCTAGACCCTAGAACTGTGCATCACAAGTTCATGCTTACACAACACTATAGTGTTTAGTTAGGGCAGTAATACTCTTCCAAATTCAGATTCTATAGTTGTATGTTCGATTAATCAGCTCTTTACCCTCTAGACTTCTCTCAGCTGGAGCTACCCGGGTTTATGCTATCTTGACTCATGGGATCTTCTCTGGCCCAGCCATTTCTCGCATTAACAATGCATGCTTTGAAGCAGTAGTAGTCACCAATACCATACCTCAGGAGGACAAGATGAAGCACTGCTCCAAAATACAGGTAAGATGGATTCTCCCAAAACAAGGCATTCTTTAAGTGTTTGTAGAGAGTAACATGTTCAACTAGGTATTTCAATTCTAAACCTAAACCTTTTTAAAAACATGTAAATCTACCCAAACATGCAATGCCTGAGATCCTAAGAGAACCTCAGATCCCCTGGAACTGGAGTTACAGGTGGTTATTAACCACCATGTGGTTGCTGGGAACTGAACCTGATTCCTGCAAGAGCAGCCAATGTCCTTCACTTCTCAGCCATCTCTCCAGCCCCTGAACCTTAGCTTTTTTTTGAAGGAATTTGTTGATAATTGTTGTTATTTTGAAATAGAGGATTCGTTTTTTTATGGTACTGGGGACTGAACCCAGGGCCTTAATTATATACGTAGCCTTCTTTTCCCTTTTTTTTAAAATTTATTTTTTATGTATATGAATGTACTGTCTGCATGTAGGTTTGTGCACCTGTGTCGTGCAATGCTGCGGAGGTCAGAAGAGGACATCGGATTCCCCTGGAACTGGAGTTCTCCTGGAATTGGAGTTACAGACAGTTCTTAGCCGTCATGTGGGTGCTGGGGATTGAACCCAGGTCCTCTGCAAGAGCAGTCGGTGCTCTTAACCGCTAGGCTATCTCTCCAGTCCCCCTTTTTATTTTTAAATACATTCTCACTAAGTTACCCACACTGTCCTTGAACTCCCAGGCAGACCTTAAATTTGAGATCTTTCTTTCTTCCTTTCTTCCTTTCTTCCCTTTCTCTTTTCTTTTTTCTTGTCTTTTTTTGTCTTTTCTTTTTTTTTTCTTTTCTTTTCTTTTTTTTCCTTTTCTTTCTTGTCTTTTTGAGAAAGGTTCTCCCTTTAATCCTAGCTGGCCTGGAGCCTACTCTGTAGACCAAGCTGGCCTTGAACTCATAGAGATCCACCTGCCTCTGCCTCTCAAGTGATGGGATTAAAGGCATACACCACCATGCCTGGCGGAGATCTTTCTAACTTAGGCTCTTGACTATCTGAAGGCCTGGCTTCCTTATTTGTAGGTTTTATTTGAGACTGGGCACACTGGTAGCCTAGACTCCTGGAAATCTTGCTCCAGCTTCCCAAGAGCTGAGATTATATCTTCTATTTTGCCTTTTTTTTTCCTTTTAAGACTTATTTCTGTCTCTCTCTGTGTGTGTGTGTGTGTGTTTCCCTCCCACATGGGTACAGAGGCCAAAAGAGTGCATCAGATTCCCTGAAGCTTGAGTTATATATGGCTCTTAGCCACCTGACATGAGTGCTAGCAACTGAACCTGAACTCTTGGGTTCCCCAGAATAAACATGTACTCTTGATCACTGAACCATCACTTCAGCCCCTATAGGCATGTTCTTAGTATCGCTATCTTGATGATCCTGTTCTTAGTGGCTTAGCCTGTCATCGCTATCTTGATGATCCTGATTTAGGAGGTTTTTGGATTATTAGCATCTTGTTTCTTCCCTAAGTGATTACAGTAAAAAAAAAATGTTATAAAGAGTAGCTGAGTTCAGGATCCTGCGAAAGGGCACTTTCCAGTCTGCTCATCTACAGATGAACTACAGTGAATTCTGTCCCTGCCCACTAATTTGGTACATTGCTTCCCTTCCTAGGTGATTGACATCTCCATGATCCTTGCGGAAGCCATCAGGAGAACTCACAACGGAGAGTCTGTTTCCTACCTGTTCAGCCATGTTCCTTTATAATAGAATTAACTTCTGAAGGTTTTTGAAAGTAAAATGAACTCAACCCCTTGATTTTTCTTATTTTTTTGATGACAAGTTCAACAGAAGACCCAGCTTGCTCTAGTGTAGCTTTTTACATCCCACATTAGGCCCATTAGAATTTCTCCTAAACTCGAGGGAAAAAAGTTTGAGATTAACTGCTAGGATGTCCTACTCACATTCTTTCATCCTGGTTTTCATGGCTATTTTGTGAGCCTTGTAGCTTTAGAGCTCAGCTGCTGTGAGGCATATAGATTATTGAAGGCATTCCATAAGACCCTTGTGATGTGATTAGCAAAGCTCAGACTCCATTGCACGTGTCTTTATTCATAACAGCTAGCAGCAAAGCTAGCCCTTGTGTAAATTTTCAGAGGTCTATGCTACACTATGAGCCCTGGGCAACATTAAACATAGTTTCAGTAGTTGAGCACCCTGTGAAGCAGGGGCAAGTAACTCAATGCAGTAATTGTTTTCTGGGAGGAAGAAGCCTGATCCGTCATCTATTTAACTATATAGCTTGGATTCTTTGTATCTATTCCTTTTTATTTGGCTTTACCATCAGCCATTTTGACCTTTTTCTGGCCTCAGTGGTTGTTACACCACTGTCCTCTGTAAGGCATACTTGCTTCCACTATGTGACTGCTAACATTCACTTTAGATAACGTGCTGTAGTGTAATCTTCCCTAGCCTACTACTACCATCGTGGTACTAGGTTGTAGGTAGTGTCATAGTGCCTTTGTTAATTTAAGTATTTAATTTTCATCTTCCTTGGATCCGTTTGGCCTCTCATTTGAACTCAGATTTCTGCTAAACAGTTTATGTCATTGTCTCTTGTAGAAGAAACTTAATAAAGTGTTATGTATGCAATTTGAGTCTGCGTCTACTGATTTCTCTGATGAAAGTTTGGCTTAGATATCTTGCTGTTCAATGATAGCTTTTGCTGTCTTTGTTTCCAAACCATTTTAGTTCCCTTGTTACGAAAAGCCAAGGCAATGATTAAAAGACTAAGTATCTGGGGTTCACTGAGAATTAAGTATAATCTAATTCTGTGCACTATACATGAATTATAGAATGTATAATGCCTCCTGAGTCTCTGCTGCTTATTCCCAGGAACCCAGATTCCTATGCATTTTGAATCTGTTTTACCTAATCTAGTAATTTCCCTTCATTCACTAGTGTTTGACATTTAATTTCAGCCCCTCTGAGTAAAACTTTTGATAAGGTTAAAAATGGGGTTGGAGAGATGGCTCAGCTGTTAAGAGCACCAGCTGCTCTTGCAGAGGACCTAGGTTTGAGTCCCAGCACATGGAGGCTAAGAACCATCTTTAACTCCAGTTCCAGGGGAATCTGACACCCTCTACTGACGTCCGAGGCATTGCATGACACGGGTGCACCAACCTACATGCAGACAGTACACTCATACACATAAATAATAAATAAATTTTAAAAAGTCTTTAACTCCGGTTCTGGGGGAATCTGACGCCCTCCTCTTTCTTTTTCTTTTGACAGCAAATAACTAAATATTTTAATTGATATTTTGTGTATTTCATACATCATCTTTCAGTCCAATTTGGATACATTCCCCTCTCCCTGCCCCCTACCCCATCCCAGTTCATGCATTCTGCCATACATGGCTTGCATCTTTCAGTCTTTCCAAGTTTTTTTCTGCAGAGGCTTATTGTTTGGGGCAGAATTTAACTGTATCAGTCAGATCTTTATGTTGTTCTTGTTCCCTCTCCTTTGTATTGCTCCAAAATATGCCTATATAAATGTCACATATGTATCAAAATTATGACCTCTGAGAATAAACTGTATGTTAATTACAAAATATGTTTTGTCATTCATATTTTCCCTTTATTTTTTTCTGTGAACCTGTGGAAAACATTTTTTAATTTTTTTAATTTATTTATTGTTTTATACATATATTTTTTGTACAAGATTATGTTACAAATCAAATCTAGACCCGTGTCCCCCTCCCTACTCCCCCACCAGAGCTCATGCATTCTGCCAAACATGTTTGTCTTTTTCTCAGTCTTTCTCAAAATTCTCGATGTAGAAGTTGACTGTTTCAAGAAGAAATTTGCCGTTTCAGTCAGTTATTTGATGCAGTCTTTTCTGTTGTTGTTGTTGTTGTTGTTGGTGGTGGTGGTGGTGGTAGTGGTGGTGGTGGTGGTGGTGTTCTTTCCAATATGCATCACTCCCAACTACTTGGACGAAAGCTCAAAGAGCTCTGCACAAGAAATACAACTAGGTAATAGGTGCTAGCATCCACAGATGAGGAATACCATTCATCATTTGTTTTTCTGGGACTGTGTTATTTCATTAACATAATATCTTCAGTTCCATCCATTTACCTGCAAAGTTCATGATGTCATCTTTCTTTACTGCTGCATAGAACTCCATTGTGTAGATGTACCACATTTTCTCTTATCTGCCGTCAGTTGAGGGGCACTTGGGTTGCTTCCAGCTTTTGATATTGTGAAGAGAGTTGCAATAAACATGTCTGTGCATGTATCTCTGCAGTAAGATGAGTCTTGTGGGTATATACCCAGGAGTGGTATGACTGGGTCAGGCGGTAAGCTCATTTTGAATCTTCCAAGGGTTCTCCACACTTCTTTACATAGTGGCTGTACCAGTTTACATTCCCACCAGCAGTGGATGAGTGTGTTCCCTTTTCCCACAACCTCTCCAGCACTGGCATCATTTGTTTTCTTGATCCTAGCCAGTCTTATCGGAGTGAGGTGATATCTTAAAGTGGTTTTAATTTGCATTTGCATTTCCTTAATTATCGGCGACATTGAACTCTTTTTTGGGGGGGTTCTTTTCGAGACAGGGTCTCCCTGTATCCCCAGCTGTCCTGGAACTCACTCTGTAAACCAGGCTGGCCTTGAACTCACAAAGATCTGCCAGCCTCTGCCTCCTGAGTGTTAGGATCTGCCACCACACCTGGCCCAACGTTGAACATTTTTTAAGATGTTTCTCAGCCATCTCTAATTCCTCACTTGTGAAGTCTCTGTTCAGCTCTTTGCTCCATCTATTGAGTGGGTCATTTGTTTTCTTTGTTTTTTGAATAGTTTATATACTCTGGAAATCAATGCTTTGTCAGATTTATCTGTGGTGAAGGTTTCCTCCCACTCTGTGGAAATTTTCTCTTCACTTCCTTGATTGTTTCTTTTGATGTACAGAAGCTTTTGAGTTTAATGAGGTCCCATTTGTCAAATGTCGATCTTACTTATTTTCTTTTTTTTATTTATTTTTGTATGTGTATGAGTGTACTGTCTGCATGCAGGTCTGTGCGCCCATTTTGTGCAGTGCCACAGAGGTCAGAAGAGGGTCTCAGATTCCCCTGGAACTGGAGTTCTCCTGGAATTGGAGTTACAGACAGTTATCAGCCGCCATGTGGGTGCTGGGGCTTGAACCCGGGTCCTCTGCAAGAGCAGTCGGTGCTCTTAACCGCTAGGCTATCTCTCCAGCCCTGTTGATCTTATTTCTTGCACAGCTGCTGTTTGATTTAGGAAGTCTTTTCCTACACCTATGTCTTGTAGGCTGCTGCCAACTTTTTCTTCTATCACCTTCAGAGTTTTGGGTTTCATGTTGAGGTCTTTGATCCATCTGGAGTTGACTTTTGTACAGGGGGAGAGGTAAGGGTTTAACTTTATTCTAAAAGTGGTGATCCAGTTTTGCCAACACCACTTGCTGAAGATGCTGTCTTTCCTCCAGTGTGTCTTCTTGGCCCTCTTGTCAACTATGAGGTGGCTGAAATTGTGCTCAGGTTTGGATCTTCAGTTTTGTTCCATTGGTCAACAGGTTTGTTTTTTTGTGCCAGTACCAGGCTGTTTTTATGACTATAAAAATAGCCAAAGGGTTGCTTTGGCTATTCAGGGTTGTTTGTTTTTCCATATGAAATCAAGGACTTTTTTTTCCAAGCCTGTGAAGTAACTCTTGGGGATATTAACTGGGATCATGTAGAGAATCTGTATATTACTTTGGGTAAAATGGACATTTTTACTATGTTGATTTTCCCAATCCATTAGCATGGGAGGTCTTTCCATCTTCTGATGTCTTCTTCAATTTCCTTCTTCAGGGGTTTAAACATTTTTTTTTGGTAGAGATCTTTGGTGTCTTTGGTTAGGTTTGTTCCTAGGTATCTTGTTTTTGAGGCTATTGTGAGTGGGAAGTTCTCCTTGTATTCCTTCTTCAGTTGCTTGTTGTTGGTGTAAAGAAAGGCTACTGATTTTTCTAGGTTAATTTTCTATCCTGCCACTTTACTGAAACTCTTAATCATTTCTAGGAGATTTCTGGTGGAGTTTTTAGCAGCCCTTAGGTAAACAATCATATCATCAGGAAAAAGGGATAGCTTGACTTCCTCTTTTCCAATTAGTACTCCTTTAATTTCCCTTTCTTGCCTCATTGCCCTAGCAAGCATTTCAAGCACTATATTGAAGAGGAGTGGTGACAGGGAACAGCCTTGCTGAATTCCTACCTTTAAGGGGAATGCTTCTGTCTCTTCTCCATTTAGGATGATGTTGGCTGTGGGTTTCCTGTGTATGGCTTTGATTACATTGAGGAATGATCCCTCCAAACCAATTCCCACTAGGACTTTAAGCATGAAGGGATGCTGGATTTTGTGAAAGGCTTTTTCTGCATCAATTGAGATGATCATGTGGTTAATGTCTTTCAGTCCATTTCTGTGTTTTATGATTATTTATTGATTTTCATATGTTGAACCATCCCTGCATCTCTGGTATGAATCCAACTTGGTCATGATGGATGATCTTTTTAACGTGGGTCTGTATGCAGTTTGCAAGTATTTTGTTGAGAATTTTTGCATCTGTGTTCATTAATGAGATGGGTCTATAGTTCTCCTTTTTGGATGAATCTTTGCCTGGTTTGGGTATTAGAGTGATGCTGGCTTCATAGAAGGAATTTGGGAGATTTCCCTCTGCTTGAATCCTTCTGAACAATTTGAGTAATAATGGTTGTAAGTATTTTTGAAATGTTTTATAGAATTCTGCCCTGAAACCATCTGGGTCTGGGATTTTTTTAATTGGGATGTTTCTTATTTCATCTTCAGTTTGTTCATATATTATGGGTCTGTTTAAGCTGTCGATCTCTTCTTAGTTAAGCTTCAGTGATTCCCAGATTTCAGATATTCGTCCATTTCTTTTAGGTTTTCAAATTTAGTAAAGTATAGGTTTTTTAAGTATTTCCATATGATTGTCTGGATCTTTTCATTGTCTGTAGTGATGTTTCCCCTTTCATCACAAATTCTATTGATTTGGAGTAGCTGTTTCTTTCTTTTGGTTAACTGGGCTAGAGGTCTGTCTATCTTGTTTATTCTCTCAAAGAACCAACTTTTAGATTCATTGATTTTTTTTTTATTGTTTTCTTTGTTTCTATTTCATTGATTTCTGCTCTGATTTTTGTTATTTCTTCCTGTCTTTTGTGTTTAGGGTTCATTTGTTGTTGTCTCTCAAGTGCTTTTAGCTACAGTGTCAGATCATTCACTTCCGCTCTTTCTGTTATTCTGATGTAAGCACTCAGGGCTATAAACTTCCCTCTTAGGACTGATTTTAAGTGTCCCATAGGTTTTGTTGTGTTGTATTATCATTGTCATTCAATTCCAGGAATGCTTTTATTTCTTTCTTATTTCCTCTTTGATCCATTCATTATTCAGGAGTGTTGTTTAATCTGCATGTGTTCTTGTAGATAGTAGGGCTTATCCTGGTGTTGATATTGAGCTTTATTGCACTGTGGTCTGATAGAAGGCATGAAATTATTTCAATCTTTTTTGTATTTGTTGAGGTTTTTCTGTCTCCTGGTATGTGATTGATTTTAGAGAATGTTCCATGGGGTGCTAAGTAGAAAGTGTATTCTCTGGTATTAGGGTGGAATATTTGGTAGATATCCATGAGGTCCATTTGGTATATTGTATCATTCAGTTCACATGTCTTCTCTGTTTATTCTTTGTCTGGTTGATCTGTCCAAGGGACTTAGTGGGGTATTGAAGTCCCCTACTATGAGTGTTCTGGGGTTAATCTGTGCCTTGAGGTCCTGGAGAATTGCCTTTATAAAGTTTGGTGCACCAGAGTTTGGTGCATATATATTCATGATTGTGAAATCTTCATGGTCAATTGTTCTTTTGATAAATATGTAATGGCCTTCTTTGTCTCTTCTGATTTCTTTTACTTTGAAGTCTTTTTTGTCTGATTAATACCTGCTTTCTTTTTGGTACCATTTGCTTGGAATATTGTTTTCCATCCCTTCACCTTAAGTTGGTGCCTCTCCTTGAGTGTGAGATGGTTTTCTTGTAGACAGCATATAGATGGGTTTTGTTTCCTAATCCAGTCTTCCAGTCTATGTCTTTTGATTGGGGAGTTTATTCCATTAATATTTAAGGTTATAAATGAAAGATGCATGTTGCTTCCTTTCACCTTATCCATTTGCATTTTTAGTCTCGGTTTCTACTTCTGCAGTTATGTTTTTAGTAATTTCTCTTTCTAGTTGCCTGGGCATAGTTGCTTCTCTCTTCTGTCCTTTGAATTGCTTCAAGTATTTTCTGAAGGGTTGGTTTTCTGGACATGTATTCTATCATCTTGTTTATGTCATGGGAGATTTTTCTCTCTCCTTCAACTATAATCAACATTTTTGTTGGGTATAGTAACCTGACACTGGGAATGCTTTGCTCCATGTTCTTCTTGCTTTCATAGTTTGCACTGAGAAGTCAGTTGTAATTCTGATGGGTTTCCCCTTATATGTATCTTGTTTTTCTCTTGTAGCTTTCAGAATTTTGTATTTGTTTTGGGCATCTAGCATTTTAACTATGATATGGCATGGGGAGTTTCTTTTCTGATCTTGTCTGTTTGGAGTTCTATGTGCTTCTTGTTTTTGTATGGGTTTCTTTTTTTAGTTTGGGGAAATTTTCATCTATTATTCTCTTGAAGATCTGATCAATACCATTCTCTTGGGATTCTTCTCCTTCCTCTATTCCTATGATGTGGAGGTTTGATCTTTCTGTAGTGTCCCATACTTTCTGGTTGTTCCACTTTTGTGTATTTTTAAATTTTCCTAATCTTTACTTGAGCTTTTTTGTTCTGTGTTATCTTCCAGGTCTGATATTCTTTGTTCTGCTTCCTCCGTTCTATTTCTGAGGCTTTTTCCATTCCTTTCCTCTTGATTGGATGAGTGTTCTATTTCCTTTTTCATTTCACCCTGTGATTTCTTTAGTATTTCTACTTCCTTTTGGAGCTTCTCAATATCTTCCTGTAGCTCCTTGCTTCGCTGGTTGGTTTCCTTTTTCAGTGTTTCCACTTCCTCCCAGTGTTTGTCATCCTCTCCCTCTAGGTCTTTCTTGAGTTTTTCATTCTCTCTCCTTTCTTTATATTCTTTGATTTATTTGAATATGTCTGCGATTGTTCCTCTAAGATCTGTGTCCTGGGCCATCCCCAGGGGGATCCCACTGTAGGAATCTCCCACAGGGTTGGTAGAGCTTGGTGTGGAATTATCCTGCACCTTTCCCATGTTGTCCCTTCCTCATGTCCCTGTCATGTGGGTTTCCCTTTTTGCCTGTATTCCGATGCAAATCACAAATGCCTCTTCACTATGTTGAATGCTTGCTTTGCTTCCCTCCTTCAGATGCCTTTTTTTTCCTCCTTGTTTATGGACTGTTGACTTTTCTAGGTTTCATCTTTCAATTTTGTTTATATATTGGAAGTCTAACTCACTCTTCCCTTTCTGTTCTTAAGGTTCTCCAAAAAATCCACTTGGACACTCCCTCAGCAATTCCAGTTGCTGGGCTGTAGCAGGGGGAATATGCCTGGCTTAGCCCAGCGCCATACTCTGTTCTTCAGGTGGTCCTGGCAAGTCCCTGACCTATGCTCTGTGCATTCAAGTCTCACAGTGGCAACAGGCCCACCTTTAATACTAGCTAGCAGGGGCGACTCTGCCCAGACAGCCACACCAGACAATGATTTAACTATCCAACAAACCAATGAAATAATTATCCAACAACCCAGAGATATATCTAACAATCCACTGGCTGAAGCACCCGGCTCCTACCTGTGCTTCAGGTTGTCCTGGGAAGTCCCTGATCTAAGCTCCGTGCTCTCCCCGGTACCCTCTTCTGACCTGCATGGCATTGCACGACGCACGTGCACCAACCTACTTGCAGACAGTACACTCATACACATAAAAAAATAATAGTAATAAATAAAAATAGGAAAGGTTAAATATGCAGATTTGAACCATAAATATGCATTCTGGTTTTTAAAATTTTATATGAGTGTAATATCTGCACATAGATAGGTGCACCCTTGTGCAATTCCCACAGAGGTAGAGAAGGGGGCATTGAATCCCCTTAGAACTGGAGTTTTGGAAGCTTGTTACCTGCCATGTGAGTGCTGAGAACTGAGCCCAAGTCCTCTGCAAGAGCAGTCAATGCTCTTAACTGCTGAGCCATCTCTCCAGCCATCCATTCTAAATTTTTAAGTAGATTTCTTTGTACTGTATTGTAAAGGGTACTTTTTCGATGAGTACAGTGTTTATTTGCTTGTTTTTCCTTGTTAAGCCTGGGTTTATTTTTGATTATGCTTTTGTTGAATGTTGGGATAGCTTTATTGCAGTAAGACTTTTGATGAAAGTGATTCAAGAGAGAAGTTATGGCAAAAAGTAAGCTATGACATCTTCATTTTGGAAGAAGCTGAGGAAGCCCTGATACCTTCTCATGCCAGTTATGCTATTTCTTGAAGTACTAGGCTATTATTAGGTCAAGGTTCATCATTTCAGAGTACAGTCGTTACTTATCCATAGAAACTACTATCCAAGACCGTTGGTGGATACCTGAAAGTACAGATTTCAAACAACCCTGTATAGTCTTTTCCCCTATACATATCTGACTACAATAAAAAATGTATTCATAGACTAGACACTATAATAGAGCAACAAAATCAAGCAGTTGATCATATAAGTATCAGTGTTGTGCCTTAGGACTATTAACTGAAGTAAGGGATGGGACAGTCAACGTGGTAATTAAGGCTAATAGGCTGCTATCATATAGAGTTGGAAATGCTGGACAAAAGGATGAGCCATGCCCTGGACAGCATTGTGAAACAGCAGATCTCATGTGCTTAGAAGAAAAGCACACAGTTACCTTACTGTTTTCTTTCTGGGATTTTAACTTAAGGTTTTTGACCCTGAATAACTGAAACCATATAAACTGACTAATCCACAGCCATTGAGTTGTTTGGTTTGGTTTTTTTTTTTTTCCACCCAATGTGGGGAGCAAATCCACAGCCATTGAGTTTTGATATAAGATGAGGACTGTGATAAAACAATTCCTATGCTATGGTGAGCTTTGAGATCATTCTGCAGAGAGCCTCACTCCTCAACTTTGATCCCTATATCTAGAAGACAACTTCCTGTTACACTCAGCAAAATGCCATAAGCAAGCACATTTTCCTGCAGTGGGTAAAACTCTAATGTCTTAGTGTTTTGTTGTTTTAATTTTTTTTTTTTTTTTTTTTTAATTAATTTTTATTGATGCTTTGTGCATTTCATACATTTTTTCCAATTCAGTTCAGGCTTATTTCCCTTTCCCTCCCCCCCACCCCCACCCCATCCCAGATCATGCATTCTGCCATGACTGTCCTGCATCTTTCTCTCAGTTTTTTTTTTTTTTTCATTTTTAGCTATAAGTGATAATCCATGAGTACAAGCATCCTTCATGCAAAACCTATCTGCAGGCTGTTGTGCCCAAACACCTACAGCCCCACCATCCAGTGGGGGGTGACAGGTTGTTTGTTCAATCAAGTTGATCAAATGAGTGTCCAGACTACATTGCTGTAGTTTCACCATTCACCCCAATCGCAGCCCTTACATTCTACCACGCCCCCTCTTCCGCAGGTTGTTCCCTAGGCTTAGGTGGGGGGGTGTTTTGTTATTTTAGTTTTTAATTTTTGGGTATGAGTAAATATATTGCCTGCATATAGTAAGAGCACCCACATTGTGCGGTGCCTACAAAGATCAGAAGAGGGCATCAGATTCCCCTGGAACTAGAATCATGAACTGTTAGTTGTCATGTTATGTGCTGGGAACTGAAACCCGGTCCTCTGTAAGAGCAGCCAGTGTTTTTAACTGCTGAATCATCTGTTCAGCCCCTATTTTTATTTTTATTTTATGTGTATAAGTTTGTTGCCGAAACTATGTTAGTGTACCACATATGTGCAGTACCTACAGAGGCCAGAAGAGGGTATTGGATCTACTGGAACCAGAGTTATAGAAGGCTGTCAGCCATTATGTCTGTGCTGGGAAATGAATTTAGTTCTTCTATAAGAGGAGCCAGTGCTTAAACACTAAGCCATCTCACCAGCCCCTTATTTTAGATTATTTTTTTTGGGGGGGGGTGTCTTTTTGAGACAGGGTCTCTTTAGTCCCAGCTGGCCTGGAGCTCACTATTTAGACCAGGCTGGCCTTGGACTCATAGAGATCCACCTGTCTCTGCCTCCAGGGTGCTGGGATTAAAGGCATGAATCACCACACCCAGTTGATTTTAGAATTTTTAAAATTGTGTGTGTGTGTGTGTGCGTGTGTGTGTGTGTGTGTGTTAAAGCACAGCTTGGAGAAGTTGATTCTCCCCTTCTATCAAGTGGGTCTTAGGGATCAAACTCAGGTCAGGCTTGGTAGCAAGTTCCTCTACCCACTAAACTTATCTCACCAGCCCCTAAAGTGATTTTTTTAGAGTTTTTGTTAATTTTTTTAACAAGGGATTCTTTTCTACCATGTAGGTCCTGAACTAATATTATTCATGTTTTGAGGCAAACACCTATACTGGAGTTACCTTACTGGGCCCTTTAGGGTTCTTTTGTTTGTTTAAATTTTTTTTGTTGTTAATTATTTTTAATATAATACTTTTATTTATGTTTTGTGTATTTCATACATCATTTTCAGTTCAATTTAGACATATTTTCCTTTCCCTCCCCCCAACCCCACCCCAGTTCATGCATTTTGCCATACACGTCCTGCATTTTTCCCTCAGTCTTTTTCTTTTTTATTTTTATATTTATTTATTTTTTAATTTTATTATTTTTTATGTGTGTGAGTGTACTGCCTGCATGTAGGTTGGTGCACCCATGTCGCGCAGTGCCATGGAGGTCAGAAGAGGGCGTCGGATTCCCCTGGAACTGGAGTTAAAGACGATTCTAGCCACCACGTGGGTGCTGGGAATCGAACCCGGGTCCTCTGCAAGAGCAGTCGGTGCTCTTAACCGCTGAGCCATCCCTTCAGCCCCCCCTCAGTCTTTTTAAAGTTTTTCTCTGCAGAGGTTTATTGTTTTGGGGCAGAATTTAACTGTATCAATCTGTTCTTTGACCCAGTCTTAATGTGTTTCAGTGTTTTCCCTTCATGAATGCAAAGTGCACTTGTACCATGCAAGCCCTACAGAGGCCAGAAGAGGGCATCAGAATCCCTGGAACTAGAGTTACAAATGGTTGTTAGCTCCATGTGGGAACTGAACCCAGGTCCTCTTCAAGAGCAACCAGTGCCCTTAACTGCTGAGCCAGCACTTCATTCTCCCCCCCTTTGTTAGTAGTTTCATTCTATTTTAACATAATAATCACTTGAACACTTAATACACTGATCCATTTAGCTGTGGGGTGGTTAGCTGTGGGGTGGTTATCTGTGGGGTGGTTATCTGTGGGGTGGTTAGCTGTGGGGTGGTTATCTGTGGGGTGGTTAGCTGTGGGGTGGTTAGCTGTGGGGTGGTTAGCTGTGGGGTGGTCAGCTTTCCCCCTTCCAGATCCAAAGGGAGCAGAGAAGGTTCCTGGGGGTGGCAGTGACAGCCCACCCCGGGAGACTCTCAAAGGACAGCTCAGTTTATTACAAAGACAAAGATGCTTATATGGGGGGCAAGACCTTGGGGGCGGAATTTGGATGCAGGCTTAAGTGACTTGGGGGGGGTGCTTTTAGGAACACCTGCAAGGTCACAGGGTTTTTTCAAGGGACTCTTCAAGGGCAAAGAAACTGCTGCTTATCACTCACTGGAGGCTGAGGCTTAGAGCCAGATGCTGAGAAAAAAGGCCAGGTTTCTGACTTAAGATAGAGCTAGCCAGACTCCTCCCGTCCTCACGGAGAGGTGGCCTACCTGCAGCTGTGCTCGATATTGCTGTCAATCCTGCTGTTCCCCACACATATCTAGAATACTAAAAGTATCACCAATAAATCTTTAGCATATTTCTCTTATAGTACATCTCAAATAAGTGCATTGGATAATCTTTGCCAACTTTGTTATCTTTGTATGTAACCATTAAAAAAGATTTCCAGCCTGCCAAGGTCCAGTTAGTGCATACTTCTAAACCATAATCACCACACAGATGACATTGGTTAAACTCGGTGGATCACAGAATAAAATAAAAAGACAGAAATGTAGCCAGTGAGATTGCTCAGCAAGTAAAGACACTTTGGCAAGTACAATGACCTGCGTTTGATCTCTGGGACCCACACTGTGGAAAAGAGAAATGACTCCTACAAGTTATGTCTGACTTCCACACAAGCACACACAAAAGGTTTTTTTTTGTTTTTTGTTTTTTTTTTTGTTTTTGTTTTTTTAAGACATGAAGCACACACCTTTAATCTCAGCCCTTGGGAAGCAGGGGCAGGTGGATCTCAGAGATTGAGACCAGCCTGGTCTACACAGGGAATTCCAGGCTACAGGAAGACCCTGTCTCAAAAGAACAAGAACGGGGTGGGGGATGAACGTAGAAAACAGATTTGTAGGAAGGAGGAAGGGTGACAGGGTTGGGAAGGAAATAAGAGAGTAATTAGAATGCATTGTGAGCCAGGCGGAGTGGCACACGCCTTTAATCCTAGCACTTGGGAGACAGAGGCAGGCGGATCTCTGAGTTCAAGGCCAGCTTGGTCTACATAGCAAGTTCCAGGACAGCTGAGACTAAAAGGGAGACCCTGTCTCAAAAAGACCAAAAAAAAAGAAAAAAAAAAAAAGAATGCATTATATATATGTCTGAAATTGTCAAAGAACAAATTAATAAAAATCTATAAACATAGGAATGGCTCACAACTGGTAATGCTCAGAGATATTTATTTTATTCATCTGTTATATTCCTGACATCCTTTATATTGCAAGAAAGCAAAAATAATGTATGTAATAGTATTTCAGAAAACCATAATATATATTAGACTAATGATTTAGAAAAGTTAAATTATTATTCTGATTTCTATATCTTGGGGAGTTCAAGATCACAGGTCCAGCTGACATACTCTCCCTCTTTCTGCTTGAGGGATGTGTCCCTGTGGCTATATCACCATATGGCAGTAGGGACATACAAATTCCCCAAAATCTTTTTTTAATACTTTATTCATTATTCTTAGTTTATGTGTATGAGTATATTGCCTGCATGTAAGTGCACTTGTGTCCTGCCGTGCCCATTAAGGTCAGAAGAGGGTGTCAGATCCCCTGGAACTAGAGGAAGGGATGGTTGTTAGTGGATGGTTGTGGGTGCTTTGCCCCCCAAATACACTCTGGCTCCAGGATACTGCTTCTTTGAAACAAGTGGCTTCTGTTGAGACAGTGATGGTTTAATGATGAAGGGGCAGTCCTTAAAGCATTCCTCTCTCAGCCAGCCTCAGCCAGGCGTGGTGGTGCACGCCTTTAATCCCAGCACTTGGGAAGCAGAGGCAGGCAGATCTCTGTGAGTTCAAAGGCAACCTGGTCTACATAATGAGCTCCAGGCCAGCTGGGACTAAAGGGCAACTCTGTCTATAAGACCAAAAAAAGTGTTCTTCTCTCTTAAATAAAATTTTTTGAAGGTTTTATTTTTGACACAGTCTTATGTAGCCTAGGCTGGCCTCTATCTCACAATCCTCTTCCCTCCACATCCTGTCTTCCATCTGCAGAGGCCACAAGAGGGTATCAGATTCCCTGGAACTCTAGTTTTCATTGGCTGTAAGCTGCTTGGTATGGGTGCTCAGAACTGAACTCGGGTCCTCTGGAAGAGCAGCAAATAATGCTAATGGCTGGCATATCTCTCCAGCTCTATTTTCAATGTACTGAGACATGTTTTGCTCTTGTAAACGTCTTTGTTGATCTGAGAGTCCTTGTTTAATAATACCCAGGCATGATAGCATGTATCTGTAACCCTAACACTTGGGAGGTAAAAGCAAGAAGATTGCCACAAGTATGAAGCCTTAAGAAAAGGCAAGAATAGGGGCTGGAGAGATGTCTCGGTGGCTAAGATCACTGGCTGCTCTTGCAGAGGACACAGCACCCACATGGCAGCTAACAACCATTTGTAACTCCAGTTCTAGGGAAATCCAACTCCCTCTTCTGACCTCGGAGGGCATTGCATAACGCAGGCATACTTAAATGCAACCAATACACTCATACATGTGAAATAAAAGTAATAAATTTCAAAATATATAAGTAAAACTTTTTTATTGATGCTTTGTGTATTTCATACATCATTTTCCAATTCAGTTCAGGCATATTTCCCCTTCTCTTTCCCCCACCCCACCCCACCCCATCCCAGATCATGCATTCTGCCATAACTGTCCTGCATCTTTCTCTCAGTTTTTTTTTTCCATTTTTTAGCAATAAGTGATAATTTATGAGTACAAGCATCCTTCATGTAAAACCAATTTGCAAGCAGTTGTGTCCAAACCCACACAGCCCCTTGGTCCATCCCACCATCCAGCAGCGGGGGGGTTTGTATGTCAATCAAGTTGAGCAAATGAGTGTCACGGCTATATTGCTGTAGTTTCAATTCCCCCCAATCACCATCCCTACATTTACCGACGCCCCTCTCTCCCACAGGTTGTTCTCTAGGCTTAAAAAAGGGCAAAGTGGATGAGAAAGCAAATCCAGCTACTATCTCTCTGGAGCCGCCTTGTCTTGGACTTGGTCCATTCTGGCTGTTTTGTCATTTCATGGGCTTGACAGTTGTGTGAGAAATAAACCGTTCAATCTACTAATGAACACAAGCAATTTAGATCTATAGTTATTTTAACCAGTACTAATTGTTATTGTGAGTTAGTGTGGTATAGAACAGTGTTTCGGCTGGGTATAGGGGGGGGGGGGGGGTTAATGTACATGAATTACATTTTTTTTTTCTGATTGGAATATGACGGATATTACTGTGCCTTATAACATCTCCTTACCATTAGAGGTGTAGGCTTATGGCATCAGCCAGTGGGTTATTCCCCAAGGAGAGAGCATAGCCAATTAATTATGGGAAATACAGATCATATGCTGCCACTGCTGACACTGTATTTCCAGGCGGTGAAGTGTAAAGCTGGATGCTGATCGGCAGGCAGTCCTTGCCTTGACTCACGAGATCCTACCATGTAACAACTGGTATTAATGAGTCGTAAAACGAAACTCACCTTCAGGAGCCCGCAAAGGTTTAATACAAGAGACTTCTTTACCTCCCCCCCCCCATAGAACAAGGAGAAATCTGATGATGATGTTTGTTCTCCAATGTAAATGGAGACAACTATTCACAGAGGTACATCTCTTATAAAACGAGTAAAACTCTGCGTTCCTAAATGATAATTAGAACATAGGAACTGTGAACAGGATTATTCATTCATATCAGAACCAAATATAAATACAAAGAAAGTCCTCCTTAACGCTCTGCATTAACAAAATATATTAATATGCAGGAGACTCTGACATCAGAATGGATTATTCTACCAAGGGTATGTTGGCCAGGGGATCTAAGCCCCCACAAAAGGTAAAGGCTCCTTGCCGTTAAACTGGGATACCTGCAAAGAGAGAGGCGTAAGGCCCCTGCGCCGAAGACCTGTTTTAAAGCATGGGAAAGATGTATTTTGAGGGCACCATTTGCAAGTGTACAGTTGACCACGATGACTTTTGCTCTGGAATACCAGAGATGTTACCAAAACCACTAACCAATAAAGCAAATAGGTTCTCCTTGAGTAAATAAAACTTATTTTTTGATTATTATTATTTTTTTTTGTCTTTTCGAGACGGGTCTCCCTCCTTAGTCCCAAGCTGTCCTGGAACCTCAATCTGTAGACCCGGCGTCGGCCTTGAAGCTCACAAGATCCGCCTGCTCTATAGCCCAAGTGGTGCTCAGGATATTAAGAGGAAAAAGGACGGCTCAACCACGCCCGGAGGCCTTTTTTTTTTTTTTTTTTTTTTTTTGTAAAACATTTTTTTTTTTTTTTTTTTGTTTTTTGTGTTTTTGTTTCTTTGCCAGCATCATTTACTGAAGATGCTGTCTTTCCTCCCTTGAGTCTTCTTGGCCCCTTTGTTAAATATGAGGTGGCTGAAATTGCATGTGCTCAAGTTTGGGTCTTCAGTTTTGTTCTTGATCTATGGGTCTGTTTTTGTGCCAGTACCAGTCTGTTTTATGACTATAGCCCTCTAATATAGTTTAAAGTCTGGTATAGTAATCCTCCCCCCACACACATACTGCATTGCTCTTTTTGCTCAGGGTTGCTTTGGCTGGGGTCTTTTGTTTTTCCATATGAATTTTAGGATATTCTATGTCTGTGAAGAAAGTCATGGGGATTTTGATTGGGATTGCACTGAATCCATATATTACTTTGGGTAGAATGGTCATTTTTATTATTAATTCTTCCAATCCATGAACATGAGATGTCTTTCTATCTTCTGGTGTCTTCTTCAATCTCCTTCAAAGATTTAAAATTTTCATTGTAGAGATCTTTAGTGTCTTTGGTCAGGTTTGTTCATATATATATATATTGTGAATGGAAAGGTCTCCCTATATTTCTTCTCCACTTGCTTGTTGGCATAAAAAAAGGAAGACTATTGATTTTTCTAAATTAATTTTGTAACCTGCCACTTTATTGAAACTGTTAATTGTTTCTAGGAGTTTTCTGGTGGAATTTTTGGCGTCCCTTAGGTATACTATCATGTCATTTGCAAGCAGGGATAGTTTGACTTCCTCTTTTCCAATTAATGCTTCTTTAAGTGTTCAACATCACTAGTAATTAGGGAAATGCAAATTAAAACTACTTTTAAGATTTCTTCTTACCTCAATAAGACTTAAAGAATCCATATGGATTATAAAATTACTATAGTGCAACTAACTAGCATCTGTCATCTCACATAAATTTTGGGCGTGGCTGTATGCCAATTTGCTGGAGTCAGTTCTGTCCTTCCAACATGTGGGTCTTGGGGATTGAACTCAGGTCATCAGGTTTGGCAGCAAGTGCCTTAACTTTGTTGAGCCATCTCAACGGCCCATACTTGGTATGTTTTGACCTACATCTCATTTCTTCCCCATTCCCCTATCAACCTTATTTCATTCCCTGTCTCTATATTTGACCTTTAATTTATTCTATATTCCCTATTGAAATGAGATCTGACAGTATTTTTCCGTGAATGTCTTTTTCCACTTAGTATAATGTTCTCTAAGTTTAGCCATGTTGCGACAAATGGGAGGCTTTCCATTCTTTTCACAACTGCATAATATCTCTATGCGCATATACCACATTCTCTATCCAGTCATCCATAATGGACACAGCTTGTTTCCATTTTTGAGTTTTGTAAATTATAATTATTTTATTGTTTCATGGGGGAGGGGCTGTTTCAAAACAGTATCCCATGTAGCTTAGACTGACCTCAAACGTGCTTTGTGGTCAAAGATGGCCTTAAACTCTTTTTTAAATTTTAAAATTATGTTTCTTTTATATTTGTGAGGTCATGTGCCATGGTGCATCTGTGGAAATTGTAGGATGATGTCCAGAAGTCAGTTCTTTCCTTCTACCATATAGGTTTCAGGGATTGAACTCAGGTCATCAAGCTTGGTAGCTAGTGACTTTACCCATTGAGACTCTCAGTGGCCCTGGCCTTGAACTCTTGATTCTCCAGCCTCCACCTCCTAGGTGCTAGGGTCATAGTTATACCATAAGTACCATGCCTAGCTCAAGTATTTTCTTTTCTTCTGAATTTTTTCATTCGTTTTTTTTTATTTTATTTTATGTCTATGAGTATTTTGCCTGCATGTACATACATGTGGTGTACCCATGTTTATGCAATGCCCATAGAATCCAGAAGAAGACATTGGATTGCCTGGAACTGGAGTAACAGATAGTTGTTAGCCACCAATGTGGGTGTTAGGAATTAATCTAGCCGGGTGTGGTGGCGCACACCTTTAATCCTAGCACTTGGGAGGCAGAGGCAGGCAGATCTTTGTGAGTTCAAGGCCAGCCTGGTCTACAGAGTGAATTCCAGGACAGCTGAGGCTACAGGGAGACCCTGTCTTGAAAAGACAAAAAAAAAAAAAAAAAAAGGAATTAATCTAAGAGCAATCGGTACTCTTAACTGTTGTACCATCTCTCCAGCCCCTTTTATTTGTTTTTTTTGAGGCAAGGTAGACCACGCTGGCCTCAAATTCCCTATTTATCTTGTACTTCTAAATCTCCTGCCTCCACCTCCCAAGTGCTGGTATTATAAATATATATCCCCATAACTAGCCTCTGAGCATTTATTTTTGTTTTGGTTTGTTTGTTTGTTTGTTTGTTTGTTTGTTTGTTTGTTTTGAGATCTGGTCTCCCTTTAGTCCCAGCTGGCCTGGAACTCGCTATGTAGACCAGGCTCGCCTGGAACTCACAGAGATCCACCTGCCTCTGCCTCCCTAGTGCTGGGACCAAAGGCCTATGTCACCATGCCCGGCTGAGCATTTCTTTTTTTTTTTGCGGTTCTTAGCCTCAGCCTTTACAGCTGTGCTATCCCCACAGCCCTGAGCATTTCTTTTAAATTACCTTTTTCTTTTTTTTTTATTTTGTTTATTTTTGTGTATGAATGTACTGTCTGTATGTAGGTTTGTGCACCCGTCTCATGCAATGCTGTGGAGGTCAGAAGAGGGCATCAGATTCCCCTGGAACTAGAGTTAAAGACAGTTCTCAGCCACCATGTGGGTGCTGGTGATCGAACCCGGGTCCTCTGCAAGAGCAGTTGGTGCTCTTAACCACTAGGCCATCTCTCCAGCCCTTAAATTACCTTTTTCAAAGGTCTTTGCAGGACAGCTGTAGTAGAGCTAAGATGTTAATAGCACATTCAGCTCCTTTATGCTAAACGCATTTGGATGGTTGTACAAGGCCTTGTTATTGGCCCTCAGGTTGTTCTTCCATAATATTTCTTCTGAAGCAGATGGTGTTAGCCACCTTAAAAGACTATTAAGAGAAATTTATATCAAACTTGTTATTCCAGGGGTAAGGATGAGTTTAAGGTTGGATATTAACCCAGAAGTAAGGCCCAATGCTTTAAATCTGAAGGAAATTCTGCTGTCGATGTAATTTCTGAGTCTTTGCCCAAGGTCTTATAACAAAAAAAGTGACTTACAGTCATGTTTGGTGCATATGAAGCAGTTTTTAGTATAGGGAAGTCAGTATTTCATTTGAGTGTTTCATGGGCAACTATGAATTGAGGAATGGGAGATATTGGTTAATATAAAGAAGCAATGATCCTTTCCCACGTGCTTAAAGAATTTGAATTTGACCTGGTGGATGAGCTAGCCATGGCCATGGCAATTGAGTTGCTCCTAAGGACCCCTAAAATTACAAAGATAAAGGACAGGCTAAGACTGGCTAGTTTCTTATTGCTATGCCTTCTCTAAGAGTCTTTCCTTTCTCAGTCCATAAACCAAGGGCTGGTGATGTGGTTCAGTGGCTGAGTACCTGCTATGCAAGCCAGATGAACTGAGTTCAGGCTTCAGGGCCATGGTGAAAAGTGAGAACCAACTCCCTCCCAAGAGTTGTCCTCTGACCTATGAGCACTGGATATTCTTGTATCCAGTTCAATTCTCAGCACCCACATGGTGGCTAACAGCCACCCATAACTCCAGTTGCAGGAGATCCGACACCCCTCTTCTGACCTCCTTAAGCATTGCAGGACACGGGTGAACCTACCTACATGCAGGCAATACACTCATACACATAAATATAATAAAATATTCTTAAAATTGAAAGTAGCTAATTATCATTCTATTCTACTCCTGTGAAATCCCTCGCTCTTTTCTATTCTGGAAGTCTGATGAGAGTCTTAAGGAGAGCTTTTCCACAAAGCTTAGACCCTCCATTCTTTTTTTTTTTCAAGAATTTTTTATAATTTCATGCAATGTAGTTTGATGGAACTTCCCCCCACTGCCCCTGCCCTATGTAATATACTCTTTCACATATATAGTATGGCCTGTAGAGTTTGATTTGTGTCCCCAAGTGCCCTTCTGGGTGACAAGTCCATCCACTGGTTCCACTAAGAGTCCCAAACCTGTGAGACAGTGTCTCTCCTCTTAGCAGCCATCAATTACCAAAAGTTCCTTGGGTGGAATTGGGATTTCTTTTTTTTTTTTTTTCTGTTTACTGTGTAAAGTTTGTTAGCATCTGAATGAAATACTCTTATATACACAGTTAAAGTCTGGGGGCACTCAGGGCGGGTAGGTGTGGGATTCGCCTCTGTGAACTTGAAGCGGTGGCTTCTGGTCTCCTGGCACAGGACAGCCCTCCCCGGGAGGACTCAGCAGCCTTGGGCAAGGCGAGCCAGAGTTCACAGTTTGACTGGCTGGCTTTATCTTCATTCCTCTGCACTCTCGCTTTCAGGCTGTAAATCAGAATCTCCACTTAATTCTTTTTCACTTGACACATCTCTGTCCTCGCCATTCTCTTCTTTGTCTTCGATGTCCTCATCTGCCTCCTCTGTCTTCATTGACACCCTCATCTTTTTCTCTGTCTTTCTCTTCTTCATCTTCATCCCAATTATCATCAGAGTCCTCTGCAATCTCATTGTCAGACTCTTCTTTAGAAGATTCTTCTTCACTCACCAACTTTGTCTTCTGTTCAGGGGAAGGCATTTTTGTTGTTGTTTTCTCTGATGCTGTAACTTGTGTGATTAGAAGAATGACTTTTCCATAAAGGTGTGAGAGTTTCTGGAAAGTTGTCCCCAGTTCCAGGGGAATCCAACTCCCTCTTCTGACCTCCACGGCATTGCACCACACAGGTTCACCAACCTACATGCAGACAGTACACTCATACACATAAAAAATAATAAATTTTAAAAAGTTAAAAAAAAAGAATTTGTCACTGGTGTTCTTACCTTTGTTATAACAGTTTCTACTTTAGGAGCCCAGCAATTTGAAATACCTCTTTTGAAGCACATGAGTCTCTTTAGAGTTTAAAGCCACTCACTCAATGGTAGGCCGAAACCAACTGCTGTACACAAGCAATAATGACATTTTGCCTGAGCAAAAGCCAGCTGCTAGAATAGGAATGGACTTTCATGTTGATTTCTTGCCTTTCCCCTGTGGTTGCAATCCAAGTACAGTTTGAAGTCAAAGGTTTTTTGCAGTGTCCATTTAATATGTGTTAAAAAAGATGAACCTGAGCTCCTCGGCAAACAACAGCTAACTTGACAGGCTCTTCTCTGTTTTCTGACAAAGTCAAGTCAACGTAAACACGATCATCTGCAAGTCTAAAAGACATCACTGCACTCTTTGTTTTCTGACCAGACCATCGAGACATTAAGTTGTGTATGGCTCCAGATAAGGAATAGACCTGTAACTCCATCAAAAGGCTGGCTCTCATTAGGAAGTCTGAAAGTAGTGAACATAAGTGATGAAACTGGCGTTGCATGTCTCTGGAGACTTAACTTTAGTCTCCAAAACCCATAGTTTGATCATTTGAACAGCTGAAAGTAGCATCTTTCTTTTTTTTTTAATTTATTATTTTTGTATGTGTATGAATGTACTGTCTGCATGTAGGTTTGTGCACCCGTGTCGTGCAATGCCTCGGAGGTCAGAAGAGGGTGTCAGATTCCCCTGGAACTGGAGTTCTCCTGGAATTGGAGTTACAGACGGTTCTTAGCCGCCATGTGGGTGCTGGGGATCGAACCCTGGGTCCTCTGCAAGACTGTCGGTGCTCTTAACCACTAGGCTATCTCTCCAGCCCCGAAAGTAGCATCTTTCCATCAAGGCTGATACACAGGGCAACTGACACTGCTATTGTCTCCTTTCCACTTTGCAAATTTGTGTACTCCACTCCACAATATGCTTATTACCTGAACAACTATATATGCAGCCATTGTCTTGATGCCACTGTGTGTAATTTACTTTGCTTTCATGTCCACTTATTAATTTATTGTGCAATTCTCCTTTTGCTGTACTATAAAGAGCCAGCAAGCCGATCTGGTCACTCATTCCTTTAGTTTCTGATTTCCTTTTTTTCCTCTAATGACTTTCCATGGCCTGAAGCCACGCTGGGCCCTGGCCAGGCAAGTACACGTACTGCCGAGGTGCATGGAGGGCACATATTCCTGGTGCAGCCAGTTGTTGGGTATCTCCCACACCAGCAGGAGGCCATCACTGGAGGCTAAAGTGAAGTAAGCCTGACTGGCCAGAGAGTATAAGGGACCCCCCGCTGGTGCCAGGGGTCGCAGCTACTGCCAACACCCAGTGTTGGGTTTTCTTACCCAGTTCTCCATGTCTAGGCTGGGATTTTGTCTGGTTTGAGCTTGCACAGGACTTCTGTGTGCTGTTACTTGCTGCGAGCTCATCTGAGTAACTGTCCAGCTGCCTGGAAGACTGTTGCTTCCATTCTCTGTGAGGACGTTTTCATTTTGTTTCATTTGTTTTTCTTTGCAGAGCAAAAGGGAAGGAAGGAAAGAGAAGGAGCAAGATAGTCCTTGGTAAACTCAGTAGCCCCAGAGACCCAAAAACCTTTGCAAGACTGTCTGGTCTTTGCTGCTAATGGGCTAGTGCATACTTGTTGTGGTTTGAATATGTTTTATCCATTTGGAGTCCATATATTCGAAGCTTAGTCTCCAATGTGGTGATGTGGAAGGTGATGTCACTTGTAAGAGGTGGAGGCCTCAGGTCACTGGAGGTCGTCCCCTTAGAAGGGAAGACTGATCCCACTGGTAAGATACTACAAGAGCAAACTTAAGCAAAAGCTTAAGCCTGACCTCTGAACAGGCTCCACAATCCTGACACTCCTTTGAGTCAGAGTCTCTCTTTGTAAACATGGCCATGCTAGCTTCAAAACTTTGATCTTTGGAGCCAGGCATAGTGACACATGCCTTTAATCCCAGGAGGCAGAGCAGGTGGATCTCTGAGACCTCCTGCCTCAAAAATACAATCAATCAATCATCAATCAATCAATCCAATAAATCGAAGGAACCAGAGTTCTGATGCAGTAGACAGCAGACATACTGAGTGTGAGGGCAGTGTCCTGGAGAAGAACATAGGAACTTGAGTCAGGAAGGAAGGAAAGAAGGAAGGAAGGAAGGGAGGGAGGGAGGGAGGGATGGGAGGTAGGGGGAAGGGATAGGAAGGGAAGGGAAGAAGGGGATGAGAGGGAGGCGAGGGAGAGGGAGGCTGGGGAGAAAATAAGAGTAGAGCCTGATTATTATTACTGCATAGTCTCGGCTATTTTTGCTTCATAATTGTTTCTTCTTTTGTCGCTGACAGCTGAGGTGTTGGAAGAACATACTTGGGGTAAGAGCTCTGGAGAAGAAAATGGTGGAGAAAGAAATGTGACTGTTGTCCAGTGAAGATTTTCTGATTTTCCCTAGGGCATTTGGAAAGGGAGAGAAACACTATATTGGCCCAGTTTTCATTGCACATACGAAATCAGTAAAACAACAACCCAACAAAAAAAAAAAAACCCAAATGTGAAAAAAAACTAAAAAGAAAAAAACCCAAATGTGAAAAACCTCACATTGAATAGATCACATAACAGACATTTACTGAATCATGATGTAGTCAAATGATGACTTTGTCTAACTTTAGCTTGGAAATATCCTTCACAGACAATATTTAACATTTATTTATTTTATGTATATGAGTGTTTTGCCTCTATGTTTATAAGTGCCTAATGTGTATATAATGACATGGAGGCCAGAAGAGGGGATTGGATCTCCTGGAACTGGAGTTATGAACAGTTTTCCACCCTTGTGGGTGCTGTGAAACCTTATAGCAGGTCTTCTGCAAGAACAGCCAGTGCTTTCTTAACTGCTGAGCCCATGTCTCTCCAGCCCCACATAATCTTTTTTTTTTTTTTTTTTTTTTTTGGTCTTCTGGAGACAGGGTCTCCATTTAGTCCCAGCTGGCCTGGAACTCACTATGTAGACCAGGCTGGCCTTGAACTCACAGAGATCCACCTGCCTCTGCCTCCTGAGTGCTGGGATTAAAGGTATGCACCACTATACCTGGCAACATATATTCTTGATGAATATTCATTGAGTATGTTCTTTGTGTAAGAAAAGGCAATTGCTCTGGTGAAGAGGTACAGCCTCTTTTAAGAAATTTTAAAAATGTATTTTATGGGCTGGAGAGATGGCCTAGCAGTTAAGAGCGCTGACTGCTCTTGCAGAGGACCCAGGTTCGATCCCCAGCACCCACATGGAGGCTGAGAACAGTCTGTAACTCCAATTGCAGGAGAACTCCAGTTCCAGGGGAATCTGACATCCTCTTCTGACCTCTGAGGCGTTGCACAACACGGGTGCACAAACCTGCATGCAGACAGTACATTCATGCACATACAGAAATAAATAAAATTAAATTAAAATTAAAAAAAATAAAAAAGTATTTTATTTTTATTTCATGTGTATGAGTGTTTTGCCTACATGTATGTAATGTGTATGTGATGCCTGCAGAAGAAAGAAGAGGGCATGGGATCAATTGGAACTGGAGATAAAGGCAATTATTTGCTGTCATGTAGGTGCTGAGAACTGAACCTGAGTCTCCTTTTTTTTATTTTAGAATAATACTTTTATTACAAATGGAATTTGTTCAAAATGAACTCAAGCCATATATTATTTTACAATTTCGTTCTTTTATAAATTTCAGAAACTCCACCTCCCAAAACCAGATCAAAGATGATGAAACAGGCAACCTTCAGAATATACTGTTTGGCAGACAGAGTGAGTTTTGGTCAGTTGACCTGGAGTGACCTCAAGTGCTGACTTGCTCCACAGACCACAGTTCTTACCAGCTTGCCACACTATTACTTGCTGGGCATGTGAGACAGTCTCCACTTTAATACTATAATCGCATTATTTACTCATAAACAGTACATATGGATCAAAAGATTCAAATGTTATAAACTTGATACTCAACCTTACTACTTATACTTCTCACTTGGGAAAAAACATCAAATCAAAAAGGTCTCATTTTAATTTTTTTTTGTTGCTGTTTATTTCTGGTGCTGGAAATTGAACCTAGAGTCTCATGCATATTAGGTAAGTCCGCTACCACAGCCAACATCCCCATCCCTTCATATTTTTTATAGAACAAAATAGTAGATATACTTTGTATACAGGTACTATCCTCTTATAAAGAATACTGTCATGAGTTATCCGAAATATGAGTTACATAAGTAATTCCACAGAAAACTATTTTAGTTTTACCATACAGTGCTCACAGTGGTTTTCAACTTTACCTATGCAACTTAATAAACATCTGCGTTGAAGAAAAGTGATGATACATAACAAAGTAACATGTACTTAAGGCTTTCTTGGAATCTTAGAAAGCAAAAGCAGTGAGATCCTATTATGACAAACTGGAAAAGGTGGAAGAATTTGAAGAGAATGGGCTGTCACCCTGTTGTATTACTAGAGCATCACCTTGCCCAGGGTAACCAATGAGGCCCAGGAGATGCATCTCAGTGAGAAAGGCAACAGAGAAAGTAGCTAAGTAGTGTTGGGAAAAAACACTGGAAAAATGTAAAAACTCACAGCTGTGAAGAGAACCAGGATGGGAGAGTAACTCCTGTCTGATATTGAAAAAACAGAGGTAACTAACATAGGAATTACAGATGGTAGTCCACTGGTAAATTCCTAATTTGCAAAAGATTTAAAACTGACACACTTTACCTATGATACAATTAACCATTTACCTATGATTCTGTCTCAATTCTTTGAGCTTGATTCTCATCTGGGTAAGTAATTTAAAAAATGTCAACTGCAGAAGTTTCTTAGCTGTACTCTGATATGCTATGTAAATAGCTTCACCTGACTTAACCCAATAATTCCAAAGTTACTGTAGTCATGTTCAGTTTATAAGCATTAATTAAATTTGTTATCATCACTATTGCAATGACAAAGAGACTGAGTCATTGCACTTCAAGAAAAATTACTCTCAGTGATTGCCTTGGGAGGTCTGTTATGGAGCTAAAATTGCAGACAATATTTATTCCAAAACAGAATGTCCAGAATATTACATAAACAAAATAGCCAGTGAATTGGGCAATATCTTCATCTACGCAGGCTATTCTCCAAAGAGACTTATAAGTTCTAAAAATACCACTAAGAGGGTACGGTGTAAAGTTCATCCCTGATGTATTTCTAAACAGCCTGCTAGTAAGCTTATTCATAGAACTGACTTAAGGTAGTTGTGTTTTTCAGCAGCATTCCGAAAAATCTAGCATTTGGTAAGACTATGCAGATTGGCACACAGTACAAAACAATTGGGAAACATTTTGTAAACTAGCTGCAGTTTTCAGCAGCTGAGTTCACCAACCGTGTAACAGAATTATAATGTTCTCCTAAGCCATATGCATGTCTCATGTACACAAGTACTAATGGATTTTTTGAATACTCTTCACCAACTATAATAGGTGGATAATCTGCCTGTAGTATCTCTATTGGTGTTTGTAAAATGTGAGAAAGAGCTCTTAGCTCCAGCTGACCTTCCACGCAGCCGTGTTTACAATATCCTCACAGTACTTTCCAAACTCTTCCGGAGTATACATATCTCCTGTATTGGGGTTTGTTAAGAAGGGCAGGAAGTCTTCTGCCTGGCTCTGCATGTAGTCAGCCTTCTGCTTTCGTAGGGCAGCCACTGTCAGAGCACAGTCCTGCTCTCTCAGCTAATCCTCAAGGGCCTGGTACATATAATGACCATCAGATGGAATTTGTTTAATTTCCAACTCTCTGGCCACCAATATTTGAGCAAGGTTTTCACTTTCTATACCTCTAGCCCCAGATAAGTTCTCAGTTTCAGCTTCAGCTATCCTTTCTTCACGCTCCTTTTCCAACGCAGCTTTTTTTTTCCTTATTCTCCTTGGAAGTCAGCTTCAACTCCTCCAGCTTTTCTCTGTGTTTCTGCTCCATTTCTTTTTCCAATTTAGCAACATCTTCAGTGAGTTGCTTCCTCCTCTTTTTGTCATTCTTGGGAACAGCATTCTTCATTCCCTGAATTTTGGCTTGCAGCTCCTCCTTCTCCTTCCAATGCCATCTCACCAGCTGCTCCTCGTCATCCAGCTCTTCCGCCAACACCTCCTCCATGACTGAACCTGAGTCTTCTACAAGAGCAATTGGTGCTCTTAAGAGCTCAGACATCTCTCCAGCCCCCAGGAGCTTTTTTTTTTTTTTTTTTTTTTTTAATAGATCAGAGTACATGACCTGCAGGAGTCAGTTCCTTGGAGTTCTTTCTTTTCTTTCTTTCTTTCTTTCTTTCTTTTTTTGAGACAGGGTCTTCCTATAGCTCCAGCTGTCCTGGAACTCACTCTGTAGACCAGGCTGGCCTTGAACTCACAGAGATCCGCCTGCCTCTTTCTACCTTGTGCTAGGATTAAAGGCGTGCACCACCATGCCCGGCTTAAAGATGGTTCTTAGCCACAATGTGGGTGCTGGGAATCAAACCCAGGTCCTCTGCAAGAGCAGTCAGCACTCTTAACCACTGAGCTATCTCTCCAGCCCCAGTTCTCTTCTTCCAGGAATGAAACTTAGGTCATCAGGGTGACAGAAAATGCCCTTAACTATTGAGCCACTGAGCCACCTCACCAACTCTGTAAAGAGCTTCTTTGTGTGTGCGTCTTTTTAAGACAGGGTCTCCCTGTAGCCCCAGCTGGCCTGGATCTCGCTATGTAGACCAGGGTGGCCTTGAACTCAGAGATCTGCCTGCCTCTGCCTCTGGAGTGCTGGAATTAAGGGCATGTACCACCACTCCCCGCTTATAAAGAGCTTCTTAAAACAAATGTATGATTTTTTTTGAATTTTTATGGATTTCATGCATTTTAATCCTATGTAGACCCCCCTTCTTTACACCCCCATAACCCGCCCACAGGATTTCACTATTTATGTTCTATATGTTAAATCCTACCAAGTCAAGTTTGTGTACCCAGCTGTCTCTGGAGCCTGTTTAGCCTATCTAGTATCACTCCCTTAAAGATCAACTCTCCCTCACCCAGCACTGATCGCCACCAACAATTCCTCTGCTAAGGTTGGGGCTTGCTGCCCATTTCCCCACTTCTATGCTGTGTTTTTACATAATTGAGTTTGCATGGGTCTTGTGCATGCTGTCACCATTGCTGTAAGTTCCTATGAGCAGGGCTGGAGAGATGGCTCAGCAGTTAAGAGAGCCGACTGCTCTTGCAGAGGACCCAGGTTCACTTCCCAGCATTCACGCCATGGCTGAGAACCGTCTTTAACTCCAGTTCCGGGGGAATCCGACGCCTTCTTCTGACCTCCTCCACATTGCACGACATGGGTGTGCCAACCTACATGCAGATAGTACACTCATACACATAAAAATAATAAATAAAAATTTTTAAAAAGTTCCTATAAGCAAGGTCCCAGGTGCCTGTAATACTGTTTTCTTATAGTTATGCACCACCCCTGGCTCTTGAAGTCATTCCACCTCCTCTTCCAAAATGGTTTTGAGCCATAGATGGTTGAGATTTAATATAGGAGTCCTGTCCAGGGACATGCATTCTGCAGTCTCTTATTCTCTACACTTTGGCCAGTTGTGACCTGTGTTCATTGCTCTGTTACATGAGGAAGGTTTCACTGGTGAGAGTTGAGGGATGCATTCACATTCTCTCTACCCCCTATTCCACTGTGTGTTCTTGAGCCTTATATGTAGAGGTTCTATTGTTGATGTGTCATTTAGGGTTGGGCATCTCAGAGGCACTTATTCTCTGTGTGTGACCAGTTGAGGAACTCTGTACTTTTTTGCAACTCTGTTGCAAAAAGAAGCTTCTTTGATGAGTGGTGTATGGTATACTTGTCTATAAATATAAGGATCATATGTTCAAGGCCTGCTTGGCCTATATAGGGAGTTCCAGGCAAGCTGAGGCTACAGGAAAACCCTATCTCAAAAAGACAAAAAAAGAATAAAAGAATAAAACTTCCCCAGATCTATCAATCAGATTCTATATATATATATATATATATATCTATATATATGGATACAAGACAACTGTGTAACCACTCTCACAAAGGAGTTCTACGGCAGCAGAAAAAGAAAGATAAAATCATTAAACTTTGCAGTAAGATGACTGGAACTAAGAACCATTATCAAGTGAAATAACACAAAAGCGAAGCAAAACAAAAAAAAAAGACATATGGTGTTCCCTCCACTTGCCTCGGATGTAGCACCAATATCTAGTTGGGCCCAAAGCAACTGAGCATTGTCTATGTTATATTCTCTTTTTTAATGAAAGCAGCAGTATGGTTAACACGCCCCCTTAGATGGCTTGAGAATTAAAACCTACCACTTATGTTCAGATTTTTTGTATATTGGTATTGGTGGAGGGGACTATGTTATGCAATTTTATGTGAAAATATAACATAAAAATTACAAGGGAGCGCGCACAACCAATTGTTGACAAAAAAAAAAGGACTGAGAGAAAGGACTGTTAACACATGTATGGCACGGAATTGCTGGAACAGGTGGGGGGCATGGAAAGGACAAATGGCTCTACACTAATTCTGATGACAATGATCATACTGACAAATACTGCAAACTATTCATAATATACATATCTATATTATTATATCTTATTATTATATTATTATCAAGTCCCTTTATTAAAAATGTTTATTAAAGATCTTTAAGCACAAATGTGACCATTAAGTGAGCTCACTTTTGTATTTGTCAGAATATCAGCAGCATGTAAAGCCATCTGTTACAATCTGGTTTTAATGTGATCAACTCTCTACAGCATATGCCTATGTGATCCAACTTCCTTTAACTGCCCTCGTGCTCTTAAAAAAATTAATTTTACTTATTTAATGGTCTGTAGTGATAAATTGCCCCACCGCTTATTGAGCTGGTTCCCTGTGTCATCACCATGTCCTTTTAGATTGTCAGAAGATGGCGTCAGAATCCCCTGGAAACTGAGTTTACTCACTGTTTCTTTAACCCCCATGTTTGTGTTACTGGGCACCCAACATCTGGCTCCCCTTTACTCTGCAAGAGCAGTCGCATGCTCTTAAACTGCTGAGCCATCCCTCTAGCTTCCATTTGTTTTTATTTTGTGTTTAAATGTTCGTACTGTAGTAAGTGTTACATGTGGCGTGCAGTGCTCAGGAGAAGGCCAGAGAGGCATCAGATCTCTTTGGGAAACTAGCAATGTATAGGACAAGGTGTGAGTGGTGTTGGACGTCAGGTCATGTGAGGTTGCAGGTATCATTGTCAAGGCCTTGATGCGCGCCTGGAATAGCCAGTGCCTTACACTAGTCTCTCCAGCCCCATTATATTTCTCAATTACTGGGCCTCGAGCAACCCTCGCACCGATGTATACAGCATATTTTTCTTTTTTTTTTATTTTAATTTTATTTTTGTATGTGTATTGAATGATTTGCTCCTGCCATGGCAGGCTTTGTCCACCCTGTCGTGCCGTGCCTGACCGCGGAGGTCAGAGAGGGTGTCTGATTCCCTGAAACTGGAGTTCTGTGAATTCTGTGAGGTTATCTAGATGGTTTTCCTCATGCTGCTCATGTGGGTGCTGGGGATTGAACCTCGGGTGTTCCTCTCAAGAAGATCAGTCGGCACTCTTAACCTCCTAGGATTTCCTATTTCTCCTTAGTCCCAAGAGTTGTTTCGCCCATTCAGCCTTTTTTCTTCTCTAGACTTCCATATACCGCGATTTGTGCATGAGTGCTAGGTGTGTAGGTGCAGTTCTCCAAGAGGACCAGAAGAGGCTCGCGTGGTCCCTTCCGGAAGGTTCAGTTAAGGTTAGTCTATTTGACTGCCACATAATCTTGGGAACTGAAATCAAGCCCCTCTGGAGCGAAAAAAGCAAGGCAACTCTTTTTTTTTTTTTTTTTTTTTTTTTTAGGGATGGGTGAGACAGGGTCTCCCTGTGCCTTAGCCCCATCTGCACTGGAAATCTATCTCATATGTAGCATCAGGCTGGCCTCGATCTCCAGAGATCTGCTTGCCTCTGCCTCCCAGCGTGGTTGGACATTAAAGGTGTGCCACACCATCACATCTAGATTATAATAACCTATTTTTCTTTTTTATTTAAAAAATAAAAAAAAAATTAAATCTTTTTATTTTTATGTGTATGAGAATTGTTGGCTTGCACATATGCAAGATATCTCTTGTACAAGCGCCTGCAAAAGACCAGAAGAGGGTGACAGAGATGGTTGTTAACTGCTATGGTGTATTATCTGGAACTCGAATATCAAGGTTCTTTCAAAAGTAGCAGTGCTTTAATCTTGGCAAGCCATTCTTCTTTTTGCCCCATGCGCCCGCGTCTCCCCCGCGCCCTCCTCCCTCCTTCAACCCGCCTCGAAGCCACTCATCGCCCCAATCCTAGCAAGGCAATCTAAAACCTGTGGGGTTTCCAATCTCTTCAGCCCCCCATATCACAAACTTTTGGGTCATTTTTGTGAGACAGGGTCTCCTTTAGTCCCCGTGCCGGCTCTGAGCTGGGCTATGTGAACCAAGGCTGGCCTTGAACTCACAGGAACCCACCTGCCTCTGCCTCCCCAGTGCTGGGTATTAAAGGCATGTAACCAACACCTCATGGCCATCAACAGTTTTTCTTTTGTTTCCCAACCTGTTAAAAGGGACATCTAAGGCTGATTCCAAACTTGGCTATTGTGAATAGTACAGCAACAAAACATGAAGTGTACAAAGCATCTCTGTGGTACACTAATTAGAGTCCCTCAGGTATAAACCTAGGAGTTGTATAGCTGAGTCAGTAGAATAGTTATACTTTTAGTTTTTCTTAAAAATCCTCCAATGGGGGCGGCTGGAGAATATGGCCATAGCAGTTATAGAGCGGCCGCCTCGCTCCTTACAGAGGGCCCTGGGTTCGACCCCAATCACCCACATGGTTGGCTGAGAACCGTCTGAAAACTCCAATTCCAGGAGAAAAAAACTCTCAGTTCCACGGGGAATCCGGACAACCTCTTCTGACCTCCGCGGCATTGCACTGACACGGATGCACAATCCTGCATGCAGACATATCCTTGATATCACATTACACAGAACATAAATAAATAAAATAAAAAAAAAATAACTCCCAATGGAGGTCGTTTTTGAACCATCACCAATGTACAATAAATATCAAATTGCCAGTTTTTTAAAAGGGAGTGGTGTGAGCTGGACATGGTGACATGATTTTAATTTCAGCACTTCACAGGGCAAAGTGTGCTGGGCCATATGTGTGGTGCCACGCCTTAATTCCTAGCACTCGGGGAGGCAGAGGCAGGTGGATTTTTCCTTTTTTGTGCAGTTAAGTGCCAGCCTGGTCTATACGAGTGAGTTCCAAAACAGGTGGGCCATCAGGAACACCCGTCTCGAAAAAGACCAAACAAAAAAAAAAAAAAAAAAAAAAACGCAAAGGTAGGTGGATCTCTGTGAGTCTGAGACCAGTCCAATCTACATAGAGAGCTCCAAGCCAGGTGGGGCTACACTGTCTTAAAACAAAATAAAACAGGTGTCAGGAGAGGGGGGCTGGAGAGATGGCTCAGTGGGTAAGAGTTCGTGCTGCATAAATCCTGTCCATAAATAAAGTGGCGAGTGATAGAATAGCACATTTGATGTCTTTCTCTGGTTTCTGTATGAACACATGAGTGCACACCCTTATACTCCTATGTGGGCACAAATACACACACATTAATTAAATAAAACTGAGCTGCACATTAAAACCACAATGACTGGGGATGTAGCATATTGGTAGGAGTGTCCAATGTACATGAAGCCCTAGGCTCAATCCACAGTGCTATATAAACTGGCCAGGGTGGTGCACATCTGGAATCCTAGAATATGGGAGCTAAAGACAAGAAGACTGGAGAAAAAAAAAATCAAACTCGGAAGCCAGGTGTGGTGGATCAAGCCTATAATTCCGGCATTTAAGGGTAGGAGACTGAGGCAGTAGAACAGCTAAAAGCTGGGGACCAGCAGGGTGGCACAGCGAAACTCTGTTCTAAACAAACAAAAAAGTCTGCTAAAAAACATTCATGACCGAGTTTTTGTTTGAGTTTCCTGGGAATAAAGACCAGCAATGCAGTTGGAAAAATCACATGGCACTTGTATGTGTGGGAAGATCCAGTTTGAATTGGGGGTTATTTTTCAGCTAGCATCCCTAAGGGCATAAAGTGGAAGTCATGAGGTTCCTCTGACTCTGCGCCATGAGGGAGCAACTTGTGACCCAGGCGCATGATGCTAGGTGGGGCAGCAGCATACAGGGGCATGAGACTGGGGTCTGGGATTGGCCCTGAGATGTGACGTCATTCTACCTATAAAAAGGGCCCACAGCCTGCAATGAAATGAATTCTCCATTACCATGACATCAAATTCTCAGATCTGTTACTTTATGTGTATACAGGTCACAGCAGGCCTGGATATCCAGTGTCAGGTGTTAGCGAGTTAGAAGGAGATCAATCAGATCATTAACCTGGTAAGCTATGGTGGGGTTGGCTGGAGGCTAATCAAGTCACCAACCTGTGGAGTGAATTGTAAGTGGGTGTAGACTGAAGATCGGCCATCAGCTGTCAGCCTGAAATTCCTGCCCAGAGGCCAGCAGTTTCTGGGCAGGTGAGTGGACATGGCCAGAAGGGAAGTGTTCCACTTCCCAGGCTAAGGACCAGGGTTTGGAAGTACCTCTCAGGTCAAGTTATGAAAGTAACCAGTTGACCCTGCATCGAGGGGTCAGTACCCTAGCAGTGACCCCAGGCAGCCACTCTTCCCTTCCCTTAGCAGGACTATGCTGTACCTGCTCTTAGCAAGAGAAGGTTCCTACATGCATGGTATTTTTTTTAAAAACCTGCCAAACTTTTCCAGAGCGGCTGTACGACTGTATGTTTCCACCAGGTACGTGGAAGTGCTCCATATTCTCACCACATTTGCTGTGGTCACCTTTTAATTTTTTAAACTGTAATCATTCTGATAGGTTTGTAGTGATGTCTCGTTGTCATTTTGTTCTTTTTGTTTTCCTGAGGCAGGGTCTCATGTAGCTCAGGCTAGCCTTGAATTTGCTGTATAATAGAGGATGATCTTGCATTCATGATCCTCCTGCCTCTACTTCCTGAGTTCTGGGATTACAGATGTGTCTCACCACATGAAGCCTGACTTCATTGTCGGCTCATTTTCCCTGATCTTCCTGCCTGCTTCCCCTATTCTGGGATTACAGGGATACATCACCCTCATCAGTTTATACTGTGCTGGAGATCCAATCTGTGGCCTCTAGGCATGTTAGGCAAACACTTCTGAGTGAGCTTCATCCTCAGGTATTGTTATTTTAAATTTAAAAAAAAATTAAAAATACATTAAAAAGTATATTTATTATTTTTATTTTACGTGTATTAGTGTGTCATCTATGTGTACATACGTGTACCTGCTTATGCAGTTCCTGTGGAGGACAGACAAGTGTATCAGACCCCTGGAACTGGAGTGCTGGAGTTTGAACCCAGGTCTTCTGCAAGAGAAGCAAGCCACTGCTCTTAACCTCTGGGCCATCTCTCCAGCCCTTTATTTTAAGCTTTTATTTATTTATTTTAACCTAACTGCCCAAACCAAGATACTTTTCAAGCCTTGCTGTGTGTTTATTTTGTTTTGTTTTACTTTTTAAAAAGATTTTTTTTTCTTTGTTTTTGAGACAGGGTCTCATTATGCAGCCCTGGCTAACCTGAAACTTGCTAGAGTAGACAAGGCTGGACTCAAACTCGGATATCTGTTGGCCTCCTGAGTGCTGGGATTATTGGCTGCACAGCCAAACCCTGACTCTCTCTCTCTCTCTCTCTCTCTCTCTCTCTCTCTCTCTCTCCTCTCTCCTCTCTCTGCCTGTGTCTCTGTATTTGAACCAGTGCAGGTGCCCACAAATGCCAGGAAATCCCTTGGCACTGAAGTTTCAGGCAGTTGGAAAGTGAACGCAGGTCCTCTGGAAGAGCAGCAGGTGTTCCTAACTGCTGAGGCGCCTCTCTAGTCCCTAACTTAAAAAGGAGTCCCATGTAGCAGTCAGAGGACAACCCTTGGGATGCAGGCGTTTTTTTGTCATTGTGGTATCCCAAGATTAAACTCAGATCTCTACAGCAAGCCCTTTTACCCACTGAACCACCTCATTTCCCCACCATTGTGGTTTTAATATTCAACATCTTTTCATATGCTTATTTGCCATCCTTATGGTCTTTTTGCTGAAGTTTCCCTTTTGGGGGGGTAGACTTATTAAGTCTTAATTGTTATTTTTTTTTTAGATTTATTTTATTATTTTTTTAATTTTATTTATTTCTGTATGTGAATGAATGTACTGTCTGCATGCAAGTTTGTGCACCCGTGTCATACAATGCCGCGGAGGTCAGAAGAGGGTGTCGGATTCCCCTGGAACTGGAGTTCTCCTGGAATTGGAGTTTCAGACGGTTCTCGGCCTCCATGTGGGTGCTGGGGATCGAACCCAGGTCCTCTGTAAGAGCGGTCGGCGCTCTTAACCGCTAGGCTATCTCTCCAGCCCCAAGTCTTAATTGTTATATTTTTAGTCTTTTTCTGATAGTAGTTCAGCAAGGGAATACCATCTTATTTTTGTCCTTTGGGGATAGAAGTACACTTAGTCTCTGAAGAGAACCATGTAAGAAGCCTCCTTTTTACTTCTGGGTAGGGATGGGAAGCCCAGGACTAAGCTTCCATTGGCACGTCCTGACTGGGAGGAATGGGCTTCTCACTGCTATTCCCCACGTGTCAAAGTAGAAAAGTTTGTGGCCTTGTTACTGCTGGGCAATGGGGAAAGCCACAACTCTCCACTTTATCATTTAATACTACACCAGGGAGGAAAGAAAGTGGTCAACTTATTACCACCTGACAGAGGTAGAAGTCTGGATCTTCATTGCTACAACCAGAGGGACCCCATCACAGTTTTGAAAGAGTTGAAGTGTCTGCTGAGCATTCAGCCTTTGCAGATGGAATGAGGCCATGGTTTCCTCATGTTTATCTACAGCAGAATGAGCAACTCTTCTCCTTTCCTCGGCTGCCCCTTTTCTGAGAGACATAACTTTTGCTAGGACCTTTTGGTCTACTCCCAGTGGCCTGTTCACATCCTAACTCCTTTAGCTTCCAGTCTGAAAGAGAGGAGGAAAAAAGAGATGCCATTACTGGAAGTCTGACATGCTTGCTGCCTTTTTTAATTTATTTTATGTGTATGAGTATTATGCCTGCATGTATGTAAGTGCACCCATGTTGTGCAATACCTACATAGGACAGAAGGCGGCGTCAGATCCCCTGGAAGTGGAGTTATGAAGTTGTTAGCCACCGTGTAGGTGCTGAGATTCAAACCCAGGTCTTCTGAAAGAGCAGCCAGTCCTCTTAACCACTGAGCCATCTGTCCAGCCCCTCGCTGCCTTCTTCTTATCGTTGAGTCTTCTGTTTATGTTGATTTTTTCTTTGGTGAAACAGGATCTTACTATGTAGCTGAAGCTGGCCTGGAGCTTTGTGATATTGCTGAGCCTGACCTCAAACTCTTGCCTCGGCCTCCCAAGTGTTGAGATTACAGACATGCTCCATCATGTCCAGGTTCTTTTTTTTTTTTTTTTTTTTTTTTTTTGGTCTTTTCGAGACAGGGTCTCCCTGTAGCCCCAACTGTCCTGGAACTCACATTGTAGACTAGGCTGGCCTTGAACTCACAAAGATCCACCTGCCTCTGCCTCCCAAGTGCTAGGATTAAAGGTGTGCGCCACCACACCCGGCATGCCCAGGTTCTTATGACTGCTTGTAGATAGTGTGCTGGTTTTTAGTTATTCATAACAAAAGGAATACACAGAAATAATTCTACCCTATCTTCTCAGAGCACTATTTTCCTTAAAAAGTAGAACATTTACTATCAATAACCTTACTTTTCAGTGAATTTCTGTGCATTGAGCATTCCTATCACACAGAAAAATCCAGAAAGTAACTGGCATTCTAGAAATCTGTTCTTATGTGTTCTCAGCCATTATGCCCCTTCCAAGACTAACCTCTGCCTCTGTGGCTTTTAGCTGCATAGCTTTGCAGAAGGGCCTCATACCTCAAGAGTCACACTGAGCAGCTCAAATCTGTACCAGAATGAGTTTGAGCATGTAAGGTTTTGCACACATCCATTGGTCGAACTTTCTTGCCTGAGTACCTGAAGTTTGAAAGTGCTTCACTGATACATGTTTAAATTTGAGGTCCCTTTTCCCAAGAAATACAGTATAGTGGTTCAGAGTTTGGACTGTAACATCAAACCTGAGTTCAAATCCCACAGCTCTAACCTTCTTGGTTACATGAGCTATGAAAAAGGGTAAGGGAAATACTGCCCTTGTAGTGATGTTATAAGGATCAAAAGCAACAACTCTGATGAAATGCCTGGAATAGTTCTCATCACAGAAGCAAGGCCTCAGTTGATAGGAAATGTTGTCATTTGTATGTTATGAGGAATGTTCTAACTACTAAAAGATAAAAGTTGTTGTGGAGGACCTGATAGGATTCCTCACCGCCAGTGTTTTTTTTTTTCCCTCCTGCTCTACAAGGGAACAATGAGGAGTATGGTACCAATTGGAACTTTGTTCTGTAGGTTGGCAGATGATAGGTGGAAGCTTGGATGGAAGAGTGGTCAGTACTCTGGTGCCCTTATTAGGGCCTCTTGGGCTTCTACCACAATGACTACCACTGTCTTCTGCTAGCTCCTCCACCAGCCTAGATGGATCAGAAAACCACACTGCTCAGAAAGTCAACCTCTCTTCATAGGCTCGGGTCTGCATTGCCCTTGAGCTTGAGCAATATTCTACTTTCTTCTTGGTAAGGACAGTGACCTTGGGAGGTTCCAGGCTAGCAGATTTCTGTGTCCTGGCTTGGAGTCTTTTCCTGTCTTTGGCAAAACAATATTAGCTACTATACCCAAAACCTGTCTCAGTGAGGCCCCAAGGTGCCTCCCAGTATCTCAATTGGGAGGGGGTAATTAAAGGGAGAGTTTGTCACTTAGTATCTGAAATGCAATTTAAAATAACCTTTATTTTCAATTATGTCACTCCACACTTCTGTGAGGAGAGAAAGAAAATCTTGAAATTCAACTGAGCTAGAGTATCCAAACTATCCTGACCCTGAAAATCAGCTACTCTAATAATTGGATGTAGTTCATGCACTTGTGATCCAAGGTGCTGCACTGCAGAGAAATTTGTTCTGACCTCCAGATTTATGGAATTGCCCTTCTCTCTGCAGACAGCAGAGGGCCTCATTAGCACAAGCTCAATGTCACTGGCAAATACAGGAAAAGGGAAGTTAGCCAAGGTTCTAGAAACATGATAAAACTTTAACAGAACTGGGCAAGAAAATTGACTGGTCAGCTTAGTTCTATTTAAAAAAAATGATTTTCTGAGATAATGGGTTTGGGTGGAACATTCTTATTGTTCCACTTTGTGGTTAAAAATTCATCTAAAATCCCAACTGCCTCCGCTAGTAATAGGAATTCTTGGGAGGTTGGCTAGGTTTGGAAAATAAAGATACAGGACTATAGATAACAGCACTAGACGTTGCATATTTAAAAAACGTAGTACTCTTAAAGAGGGAGAAAAAAGGGCTAACTAGGGACTTCAGGACTTGTGCGAGTGGGCAGGGGTTTTGTGTTTTGGTTTGGTTTGGTTTGATTTTGCCACATATATCCTGGACTAGGTGCCAGAGAGTTTTCCAGACATGCCGATGGGCACAGAGGAAGGAGGCCAAATAGAATCCAGCTTCTCTAGGCAAAGGACCAGGAAAGAGGCAGCCTAGCAAGACCAGACCACTTTTCAATACTACTGCTCGACTGCAGCCAACTGCCACAGAGAAAACTGGCCTCAACCCACCTAGGCCAGCAAGGACCAGTAGTAAGGAGAGATTTCCACTCTGGCTGGGGTACAAGACATCTTCAGAGTCCACAGCAGCCCTCAGGAAAAGGCTGGTATGGAGCTAGGCTCAGCCAGGCAACACTCATACTAAAAATTTCTGTGCTGGTTTTACTGGGTTACCTAATTTTGAGTGAATCTTGATTTTGAGACTGAAGTTTGGCAAACTGTCACCACCCAAAGCTGAGGCAAGCTTTCTAGAGGCTGAGTCAAGTGGGTAGTTCCTTGGTCCATCCTCATATCCCACCTTTGGCAACCGCTTCCTTAAATTCTCTGTAGCTGCATATATTCCTTCTAATTGCTCATTCTTCTAAATTCAATTAGAGGAAGAAAAATAAGTAGTTTAATACAAGTCTTCTCGAAGGACACTGAGTTGATTGTGAGGTCAGTTTCTCTCGCAGGATTATTATGAGTGAGATAATGTAAATGAAAGTTCCTTAATATTCAGGAGTTTCTCAATATATGTCATTTTCCTTCTTTCCCACTGTGTTGCACAGGTACGCCTGTAATTCTGGAACTTTCTATCATCCTGCCTTAGCCTCCTGAGTGCTGGGATCATAGAAGTGAACCATCACAGTGGGACACCAAGCGTCTCTCTCCCTCTCCCTCTCCCTGTCCCTCTCCCTCTCCCTGTCCCTCTCCCTCTCCCTCTCCTCCCCTTTCTCCCCTCCCTTCTCCCCTCCTTTCTCCCCTCCTTCTCAACAAAAATCTCACAGTGTAGTCCGGGCTGGCCTGGAATACGAAATCCCCTGCTTCAGAGTTCTAAATGCATCATGCCATATCTATCTCACTTTCCTTCTTTACTTAAACCTTAAAGCTAATGTTTCAACATCTTCACCCTGTCTATGGCCCAGAGGTCAAACTCCTCTGATCCTTTGAACCTTGAATGTTCATTATTATTTCAAGAACCAATTGAATTTTTATTGAAAACCCATGGTTAATGAAAATCCAGGCTATAAAATGGTATAGGGTGAAGAAGTCTCTCTCCTGTCCCTGGCCACAGTTCTCAACTTCCTCTCCCTCCAGGCAACCACTGTTACCAATGTATTCTTCCAGAGAAGTTATATACATATATATTCCTATATATAACTTCTTTTTCCCACTCATGTGAGCATACTAGACTCACTGTTCTGTACCTTCATATGCTATTTTTAGCTTCTAACAGCTGGGCTGCTGTGGGATGATAGTGACCTGTGGTTGATCCTGAGGGTCCTTATGAAAAACAGCCCTTTGAAACTTGTTGCTACTGCTCTTGTAAGGATGTTGTCAAGGATGTTGTTCGTTGTCTGCCACAGCATCCTCTCTGAGGACCCTGGGAGGAATTCCTGTCTGACCTTAGTACTGAAAACAGTTGCCCTTCTGAGCAATTAGTTTGTTTTTTATCTCCTGGACATTGTGAATTGTATAACAGGCAGGTTTCCCCTTTCCTGTGGCCTGCTAGAATACTTAAAGGCAGCTTTGGGGCCCACCCTTCGTGGCAGCCTTGCGCTTGGCTGCACTTTTCCCTTACCCCCCCCCCATTTCTTTCCAGCAGCTTTCCCATTCTCCCCTCCAGCTTGCTTGGCAATAATTCTCCCCAGAAACCTTTTACAAAAAAAGATTCATTTGTTTTATTTTTTATGTTTATGAGTATTTGTCTGTCTATAGATATATGTACAGCATGTGTGCCTGTGCCCAGGAGGTCAGATGCCCTGCAACTGGAGTTACATACAGTTGTTAGCCACCATCTGGGTGCTGGGAACTGAACCCGGGTCCTTTGCAAAAGCAGCTACTGCCCTTAATCACTGAGCCATCTCTCCAGCCCTACCCCAACCTTTTATCTCAGATGGGCTTCACTGCTGGGGTCCTGATGGGGAACTGTCATGCTTGCCACTACCTCCCTAACCCTGCACATACTTTAACACACATTGAGCACAATCTCTGCATGCTTGCCTGCATCATTCTAAAACAGATTCTGGCACTTGGCTCCCTATTAGGATTGTTTCCCATTGCTCCAAGGTTGCAGCTTGCAGCCAGGTCTGCAGTGCATGATGTGAGCAGTGTGGGTCAATCTAGGCCAGACTTCCATGGATGCTGATAAGATGAATTTTTTTCTTATCTTTCTAATGTATGTACATTCAATAGCAGGGATGATATGGTGGCATATGCCTGCAATCCCAGCACTCAGGACATGGAGACAGGAGGATTCCAAGTTCCAGGCCAGCCTGGGCTTCACTACAAGAACCTGTCTACAACAAAGAACCCCATGATGAATGTTTCAGGGGCACTGCATTCCAGGACTACCATCCCTGTTTCTCAGATTAAGGGCTTAGATTCAGAAGGATCAAGAAGGCAGAGCAGTCTATGGAAAAGAACATGAAGATCCTACAGCATAATGGGAAGTTCTTCCTATCCCCGGCTCTTCTGCTGAGCGGAAGGGGCAATTTTAGGCAACGCCTGTCAGTTCCTGGACCTTGGGTTTCTAGTTCATAAAAATAGGAAGTTAGCCAGGTGTGGTGGCACATGCCTTTAGTTCCAGCACTCGGTAGGCAAAAGCAAGCAATCTCTTTGAGATTGAGGGCAGCCTTATCTCCAGGTCTCCTGGAGCTACAGAGAGACCCTGTCTCAAAAATACAAAGAAAGGAATTTAGAGGATCTCTAAGTGCCCTTCTACCTTTGACAGTTTATGGTAGATGCTCCTTACCAGTCTTTTTGCTCTTTGAGACATGGTCTCATGTAGCCCAGGCTGGACTTAAGCTTGTTAAGTAGCCAAGGATGACCTCCTTAGTCTCCTGCTTCCACCTTTCAAGTACTAAGGTTGCAGATATCCAATACCATATCCTTCCGTACCTAGCATTCTTTTATGGCTTCTGTATTATCTTGTCTGGACTCTCTTATGAGAGGGTATGCTTCTTAACCTCTTCTGTCAGTCACAACAGGCTCCAAACAATTGTTTGATTCTGCTCATGCCTAAGGATAAATATCCTCCTAGATCCAAACTCAAGTTTAACCTCGAAGGAAGTTCAATGGACACCCACCTGGAAGCTGTGATAGGCCCACTACTTTGCTATTTGATTTGTCCTTCTGGAGTGCCAATGGTAACAGATAGAGCAGCCAGATGCAGTGAGTCCAAATGAAGCTGTTGTCTTAATAACATCCAGCAGCCTCATTGGATCCAACAGTGCCCAGACATTAGAACAGTGGCCTTTGCCCTCACAGTGGCTAATTTTTTTTCTTTCCTTTTCTTTACTTTTTTTTGAGATGGGAGCTTGCTATGTAACCCAGGCTGACTTGGTACCTGCTCTATAGCCCAGGCTGGCCACAAATTACCACTAATCCTCCTACTTCAGCCTCCCAGGTGCTGAGATCATAGGAGTATATCTCAAATACCAGTACATTTTGTTTTTTATTTTAATTTATTTTACACTTGTTTATTTATTTATACTCTTCTGTGTATCCGTGAGTGTGTGTTTATGTGCTCACGCCACAGAGTATATGTGGAAGTCAGAGCCAGACACCAAAGACTCCTGAGGTCTTCAAGATGGAAGGAAGAGGTAAGTACTGAACCAGAGGTGCTCAATGGGTACTTCTTAGATACCTGGAAGAGGAGGAGAGTCTGAAACTAGGGAAATACAAAGTCTGAAGAAACAGACAGCCTTTTGGGGAAGGGAAAGAAAAGGAAGTAGAAGGGACTTTGGGAAGTAGATCATTTGGAGGATTCTGACCAGCTCCAACTCTTTCTTCCTAAACAATGATGCCCCAAAGAGAAACGACAAATACCTACTTTGAGCACAAGTTGGAGGGAGAAGTGTCTAGTTGGACTTGGGGGCCATTTGCAGCTCAGATTAAGAAGTAGCTGAGACCCCACAGGACTCACTTTCTCACAGCTCCCATTCAAAGGTGAGTGTAAGGTAAGTATGCTGACATACACCTTTTTTTTTTATTGATGCTTTATGTATTTCATACATCATTTTCCAATTCAGTTCAGACATATTTCCCTTTCCCTTCCCCCCATCCCACCCCATCCCCTCCCAGATCATGCATTCTGCCATAACTGTCCTGCATCTTTCTCTGTTTTTTTTTTTCATTTTTTAGCAATAAGTGATAATTCATGTGTACAAGCATCCCTCATGTAAAACCAATTTGCAGGCTGTTGTGCCCAAACCCCCACAGCCCCACCATCCAGCGGGGGGGGGGGCGTCTTATAAGTTGATCAAATGAGTGTCCAGACTATATTGCTGTAGTTTCACCATTCACCCCAATCGCAGCCCTTACATTCTACCACGCCCCCTCTTCCGCAGATTGTTCCCTAGGCTTAGAAAAGGGGCACAGGTGGATGAGAAGCAAAACAGTCCACTTTCTCGGGAGCTGTTGTCTTGGTCTCTGGTCAATTCTGGCTGTTTCCTTTCATGGGCTGACAGTTTGTCCAGGAATAACCTTTCGATCCTACTAATGCACACGCAATTAGATATATAGGTATTTACACAGCACTAATAGTCATGGTAGGTTACTTTGGTATAGACACATATGTTTGGATGGTATGTTAATCCATGAATTACATTTTTTTCCTGTTAAATATGACAGGGTCTCACTGTGGTTTATAACATCTCCTAACCTATAGGGGATGTAAGCTTGTGGCATCAGCTGTGGGTTATTCCTCCAAGGAGAGAGCCAATAGCCAATTAGATTTGGGATATAAAGGCATATGGCTGCCTCTGCTGCACAGTATTTCCAGGCAGGTGAGGTGTAGCTGGTGCTGATGGTGGAGTCTTGCTTGACTCAAGGAGACCCGTATTTGCTTTATTGGTTTAGTGGCCTTTGGTAACACTCTCTGGTATTCCAGAGGCCATCCGTATACTTGCATGTGTGGTCTCAATACATCTTTCCCATGTTAATGTCAGGTCTTCGGCAGCATGGCCTTATTGCCTCTCTTCTTGCAGGTATCCCAGTTTAGAGGCAAGGAGCCTTTACCTTTTGTGGGGGCTTGGATCCCCTGGCCAACATCTCCTTGGTAGAATAATCCATTGCTGATGTCAGAGCTCCTGTATTGATATATTTTGCTTAAGTGCATAGCTTAAGGACTTTAGTATTATATTTGGTTTTGAATAGAGAATAATCCTTTTCACAGTTCCTATGTCTATTAGTCAATTAAAGAAGGCAGTTTTACCGGTTTTATAAGAGATTACCTCTACAATAGTTGTCTCCAATTTACAGTTGGAGAACGACCTCATCATCATCATATTTCTCCTTGTTCTATGGTGGGGAGGCAAGAAAGTCTCTCGTATTAAAACCTTTGTGGCACCTAGAAGTTAAGTTTCGTTAGGACTCATTATAAATAGTTGTTACAGGTAGGATCCACAGAGGGGTTCGATGTTTGTAGGAATCTGAGGCTTTTCTTCCTTTCAATGTTCAGACAGGTCAACCTTTCAGTTGGCACTTTCTGGTACATCCTACTCAATGCAAAGCTGTATCTTTTCTTTCTCAGCCATTGTTGGTGACATTTTGACATACAACTTTAATACCACCACTCTGGAGGCAGAGCCAGGTGAATCTCTGTGAGTTCGAGGCCAGCCTGGTCTACATACTGAGTTCCAGGCCAGCTGGGGCTACATAGCAAAACTTTCCCTCAAAACAAAACAAAACAATAACAACAACAACAACAAACAAACATTGAAACCCAACAAAAACAGAGTGGAAAAGGGCAGAGTAACACTGCAAGTTCCAGGCACCTAAGCCTCTCTGGCCAAGCCAGGTCTGCAGGATGAATGGCCAAGGCTACCTCCAGTCTAATGGTTGCCACACTTGTGTTCTGGCTGCTAGAAGATGCACTTTGGGATTCTGGCCTATGTGGCTATGGGAAAACAGCCATGAGAATGTCAGTGGACTTCAAAAGAAGATCATTATCCTTGTCCACTTAATTATCCAACTGGCCTATTTCTGAGCATTTCCAAACACTGCAGTTGAATAAAATGCAGAAATCTATGGGGCTGGAGAGATGGCTCAGCACTGGCTGATCTTGCAGACGACCTGAGTTCTTTTCCCAGCACCCATATAGTAGCTAACAACTGTCCATATCTCCAGTTCCAGGAGATCTGACACCATCTTCTGACCTCTGCCAGCATTGCACAACGTGGGTATACTCACATACATGTAGGGAAAACATTCATGCACATAAAATAAAAATAATAAAGTTTTTTATGCAGTGGAGAGCAGGAGCAGTCCCTTACTGCCACAAATTATGCAGTCAAGTTTCCCACATTTGGGGAAATGGCAGGGGTCAGCACATCCGGAGTGCAATGGATAAGCCTCGCCCTGGGAAGACCACCTTGGTGATCATGATCTCCCCTGCCAGGTAAGTATATAAAATATTTTTTAGGGAGCTGGAGAGATGGCCTAGCGGTTAAGACCGCTGACTGCTCTTGCAGAGGACCCACGTTCGATCCCCAGCACCCACATGGCGGCTAAGAACCATCTTTGACTCCAGTCCCAGGGGAATCTGATGCCCTCTTCTGACCTCCATGGCATTGCACAACACGGGTGTACAGACCTACATGCAGACAGTACATTCATACACATAAAAAATAAATAAAATATTAAAAAATATTTTTTAAAGAAAGAAAACAGGAGCTGGAGAGATAGTTCAGTTGGGGTTTTGCAAGCACAAAACCCTGAATTTGATTCCTAGAACCCCGTCACACACACACACATACACACACACACACACACACACACACACACACATGCACACACATGCACACACACAAAAAAACCACCACACACACACACAAAAAAAAACCAAACAAACAAACAAAAAAACCCTGTAGGTGTGGTGGCTTCTACTTGCAATCCAGTGCTGGGGAGGCAGAGGGCACAGGTAGGCAGATTTGGGGCATACTGGCCAGCCAGCCTAGTCAACTTGGTGAGCTCCTGGGCCATGAGAGTTGCTGGGAGTAGTAGAAAGGGGTGAAGAGTTGGGAGGGCTGTAAATGTGATCAAAATATATTGGATGACATTCTGGAAACAAGAAAAACATTACTTTAAAAACTGTGAACAGAGCCAGGCATGGTGGCACACGCCTTTAATCCCAGCACTTGGGAGGCAGAGGCAGGCAGATCTCTGTGAATTCAAGGCCAGCCTGGTCTACATCATGAGTTCCAACACACAGACACACACGAACGAAAAGAACTGATAACAAATGCTGGTGTGAATGCAGGAAAAAGGAACCCAATACACTCTTGGTCAGAATATAAATCAGTGAAGCCACTATAGACATTGGTATGGAGTTTACTTACAAAAACAAAAACAGGCTTACTATATGATCCAGCTGTATCTGAAAACATACTCAACATACTGTAAGTCAGCATACCACAGAAACACCTGTACATCCTTGTTTAGCCAAGTTATGGAGTCAGCCTACATGCCCATCAGCAGATGAATGAGTAAATAAAATATATCCATACTACACAATGGGATTTTATTTAACCATAAAGAAGAACAAAATCCTGTCATTTGCAGTCAGGCAAACAGATGGAACTGGGAATCTTCATGGAACCAGGCCAAATTCAAACAAATGTTACATGTTCTTTTATTTACTTATTTTAGTTTTGTGTGTATGCATGTATTGCCTGCATGCATGTAAGTGTACCTGTGTCGTGCAATGCAGGCAGAGTCAGAAGAGGGTGTTGGAGCCCCAGGAATTAGAGTTACAGATGATTGTCAGCCACAATGTGGGTGCTGGGATTCAAACCTGGGTCCTCTGCGAGAGCAGCCAGTGCTCTTAACTGCTGAGCCATCTCTCCGACTCCAATGTTACATGTTTTTTATCTCATATATAGACTCTAGAAACCCAAATATCATGAAAGCAGAAGGAAGGCTATTCAAAAAAAGACCGGGGGGAGGGGGTGGCAGGGAGAGGGGAATGTGTCTAAACTGGACTGAAAGATAATAAATGAAATACATAAATCAATAAAAGTATTTAAAAATAAATAATAAAATATGTATACAAATTCTGTCATACTTTCCATTATCTTTTTGAAAACCAGTGATTACTGTTTGTGCTGGATAGCTTTAGTGTCAACTTGACACACCTGGGCTGAGGGAGCCTCAGTTGGGGAATTGGGTCCATTAGACCGGCCGGTGGCCACATCTGTGGAGTATTGTCTTGATTGTTGAGCAGTGTGGGAGGGCCCGGCCCACTATGGGTGGTGCCACCCCTGGGCAGGTTGTTGTGTACAGTATAAGAAAGCAGGCTGGGCATGGGCCAGGGGAGCAAGCCAGTAAGCAGCATTCCTCCATGGCCTGTGCTTCAGCTCCTGCCTCCAGGTTCCTTCCCTGGGTTCCTATGGCAGGCTCCCTCAGTGATGAACTGTGACCCTGGTGATGTGAGCCAAATAAACCCTTTCCTCCCCAAGTTGGTGTCTGTCAGAGTGTTTTGTCGCAGCGATTGAACAGAAGCTAGAACACTGTTATTTATTTATTTATTTATTTATTTATTTATTTATTTATTTATGTATTTATTTATTTTGGTCTTTTCGAGATAGGGTCTCCCAGCTGGCCTGGAGCTCACTCTGTAGACCAGGCTGGTCTTGAACTCACAAAGATCCTCCTGCCTCTGTCTCTGGAGTGCTAGGATTAAAGATGTGCTATACCATGCCCAGCTAGAACACTGTTCTAATAAAACCAAAAGCCTGTAGGTGATTTTGTGTTTTGCTATAACAGGTGATTTATTTCATATAATCGGTTTTCAGACAAGATGTCACCACTTGGGTCCATCCAAATTCCCCTCACTGCAAAGCTGCAACTTTTCTCACAGTCTGAGATTTCAGGGTGTCTTCCCACTTTTCTTTCATGGACTAGCTTTATGGCCTTTGGAATAGAACCCAGCTAACGTTCCTTTCAGGGCATTAGCTGGGGCCTCTTCAGTTTCTGAATCATACCCCCCACATACCAAATCATCTGTATCTTTATTTAACCATCCTCCTAAGACCTTCAGTGATTACCTGTTTGATGTTTGACTCACACTTGTGTACATAGAGTCTGCATTTTCTTTCCAGAGCTGCAGGCCTGTACATCTATGTCCCGGACAGGATACTGCATCCAGATGTCTTCTAGGCACCTCCGATTCAACCTACCTTAAATTTACCCTCCTATGGAAAACAAGGCACAACTCACCATTCTGCACACATACAGTCCCTGTGTCTCCTCTTCTGTTCAGGTCTTTCAATTTTCCTAGCCCTTTATTTGTTTGTGGTGCTATAGATGGAACACAGGGCCTCACATACACTGGGTAAGTACTCTACAACTCAGTGATATCACTAGATCTCTTCTGAGTATTTTTTCCTGAGTATTTTTCTTCAAATTTTGAGATAGGGTCTTACTCTGTAGCCCAAACCAGCCTTAAACTTGCTATTCTCCTGCCTCAGCCTCATAAGTAGATGGGATAACAGATACAGAGGGTTGGACCTTAAGACTCAGCCAGTTGCCTAGTTTCCCTGCCTCGCTTCGTTGGTTGTTCTTTCTGTCTCCTCCTTTGGGCCCTTCTAATCTTTGTGATTACATTGGCTACATAAGGAGACTTTCTGATCTCTAAATACCAGAGTGACCCTCTCTGCACTCAGACCTTAGGCAATCTCAGACAGTATCCACACTTCTGAATCCACTCTATACCTCCTCTCACAGTCCCAGAGCCAGCTGTTTACATACCATTTCCACTGGGAAGTGTCATCACATGAGGCCAAAACTGAACTCAAATTTATGCCCAAATTCACCTCCCCCCCTCAGGAAATGACACCCAACCAAATGCCCTTAAACAGATATCTAGACACCACCCTTGACATCTCTCACCCCAAATACTCAACCCATCTCCAAGTCCTGCCAATTCCGCTTCCTAAACAGCCCCAGCCAGGTGTGCTTGCATATGCCTCTTGTCCCAGCCAGTAGGAGCCTGAGGCAGGAGGATTACCATAAAATGAAGGGTAACCTGTGCTGCTTAGTGAGTTCAAGACAAGTCTTGACTACATAAGGAGACTATCTCAAAAATAAAATAAACATAACCATTCCTGCCACTTCTCACAGTGGCTACAACATTGCCACCTAAGCTACCATGTTCTCTTTCCTGGACTCCTAATTGGATTCTCTGCTGTCATTTATTTATTCTCCACCTATCAGTCACATATATAAAATGTTTCCACCCTCGGGGTTGGAGAGATGGCTCAGCGGTTAAGAGCACCGGCCGCTCTTGCAGAGGGTCTGGGTTTGATTCCCAGCACCCACATGGTGGCTGAGAACCGTCTGTAACTCCAATTCCAGCAGAACTCCAGTTCCAGGGGAATCTGACACCCTCTTCTGACCTCCACAGCATTGCATGACACAGGTGCACCAACCTGCATGTAGACAGTACATTCATACACATAAAAAATAAATAAAATTTAAAAAAGAAATGTTTCTACCCTCCTCCAAATCCTTTAATGTGCACACATTGTCCACCACAACCATCTCCTGTGTTTGGATTTCATTTTGTAATCTGTTTTATTTTATTTTACAGTACTAGGAATTGAAATCAGGACCTCTGACATGCTAAGGAAGTGCTCTACTATTCAGATATATGCCTGGCACAATAGCCATTTTCAAATTTGGGCAAGGACAGAGTTTCTCAAACAGTAGAATTAAAAAAAAGCAAACAAAATCTGTAGGCACAGGTGAATGTTGTCTTTAGTATTTAAAGAAGGGTACAGGTTCTGCAGCCCCATCTTCTGGGTGCCCCCCTTACATCTTCTACTACTCTCTCCTACATTCTTCTACTCTCACTACCGACTAGAAGAGCTACAGAGGTACCTTGGTGCAACGTGAGTGCTCCAGCGGAAAACTCAGCTAGAAAACTGCAGGATACATTTCAAATTCTTACAAAACAACAGCACCAATAACAGCAGGGCTTCCTCATGCTCTGACTCCCCTTCTTGGCAGGCTGGTGTCTGCTACCCCACCTCACTCCGTGTGCTTCTGCTGCATCTTCCCACTGGCATCTTCCTCAGAACCCCCATCACTTTCAACCTTTAGCTCATAATGGTCCTACTCCCCAGAGGACTGCCCTGGCCTCGCTGTCAGGCTTTAGTCCCACAAATAGGTCTTTCTCATAGTTAACTCTCACAAATAGGTCTTTCTTACAGTTAACGTACAAGTCAGCCCTGCCTTGAAAGTCTTCCTTGACTCCTCCAGGATTATCTGTGGGGACAGAGGTAGGGCAGGGGGCTTCTTCAAACTCCCAGACCCCGAGGAACATCCTGCTGTTTAGGCCTGGATGTCTCTAGGGCAACCGTCATACTTTGCTCTTTCTGTATGCCACAGTGCCTGGTTTGTAACAAGTGTCCAATCGATGCTTGGAGAATAGTCCAATAGACTAAAAGCAATGGTCTTGACACTATTAATAGATCCTATGAATATGCCGTTTTAACCAACAGGACACACACTAGATATGGCTACCTGTACAGATAAGCATGAAATATACTACACCTGGTTTCTTCTCTCCCAGCTGGGAAGGCACAAACAATATCCCCTCTGTGGTGGGTTCCTGAGAGGAAAGGGAGGTTTCTCAAAGCCAGCTGCTGTTGGCAACTTTTGAAGTCAAATTTGGCCCTAATGGGAGCCCAACAGGATTGCCAGGTTATTGAGGGAACAGTATCTGCAATGGGCAGGCTGGTTGCAGACAGGAAGAAAGCAAGTTCTATGTTCTTCATGGTGTTTACACTAGCTTAACAAAAGCATTTCACTTCCCAGGTTGGGGGTGTTGCCCTAGGAAAGCCATGAGTACAGGAGCCTGCAGTGGAGAAGGAAGTCTATAAAATTAACACAATTCCTCCCTGGAAAACTTACTGTGCTGGTTCCAAAGATAACTGTCATGGTTTCCTCAAAGGGACAGTGAGCAGGAGAAATTACAGACACTAGCTCCTCTCCACCAACCACTGCACCAATGCCTTCATGCTTGTCATTGAGTCCTTATCAGAGTGGGCATCATTATCATCGTCGTTTCGCTGACAGAGAACCCAAAGCACAATCAAATCAAGTGAACTTGCCTCGTGTTATCAAAACAGAGAGCTGGAATCCAAGCCCCAATGGTGTAGCTCCAGAGCCAGTGTCTCCAACCATGGTACCACAACACTTTCATTTAGTCAAAAGGTCTGAGCCCCTGGGGAGAGAACAACCAGGGGTTGACATGATCTTCAAGGGAAGAGGACCTGGTAAGAATATATAGCCCAGGCCGGGTGTGCCGCCTTTAATCCTAGCACTCAGGAGGCAGAGGCAGAGGCAGAGGCAGGCGGATCTTTGTGAGTTCAAGGCCAGCCTGGTCTACAGAGTGAGTTCCAGGACAGCTGGGGCTACAGGGAGACCCTGTCTCGAAAAGACCAAAAAAAAAAAAAAATAATATATATATATATATATATAGGCCGGAACATGAATGATGAAGCCCAGAGATGGAGATAGATGCTCGCTGGTCAGTTGATGCCAGGGATCATTGACAATGGGGTGGGGAAGGACGGTTCAAAGTGAGGTATTGCCATATGCATGCGGACAAGCCCACGTCTGAGCGGAAAACTGTGAATGCGGACAAGCCCACGTCTGAGCAGAAAACTGTGAAGGGCGGTTTCTTCTGAGAAGGACACGATCAGGAGGGTGCTTCAGGAAATGAGCAAGTGGCTCCACCATGCAGTCCTAGGACTGCGGCCAAAAGAACTGAAAGCATGCACTTGAATGTAGGTTTGTTCACTAACTTTTCCCATAATAGCCCCAAAGTGGGAACAACCCAAAAGTTCATCAATAGATCAAAAGACAAACAAAATGTAGTCTAACCATGCAATAGCATATTACTCAATCTTAAAATGAATGAGATTTTGACACATGAACTACATGGATGAATCCTGAAGAATATCTTAAGGAAAATAAGCCAGACACCAAGGGCAAATGCTGCATAATTCCAGTAATATATAACAACTGGAGTTGACAAATTCATAGGGATAGGAAACAGAATACAGAGGGTATAGGAAACTATTCTTTAGTATGTACAGTTTTAGTTTTGCAAGATGAATTGGAGTCAAAGACGGTTCTCAGCCGCCATGTGGGTGCTGGGGATCGAACCCGGGTCCTCTGCAAGAGCAATCAGCGCTCTTAACTGCTAGGCCATCTCTCCAGCCCATAAAATACACCGACTGCTCTTGCAGAGGACCCGGGTTCGATCCCCAGTACCCACATGGCGGCTAAGAACCGTCTGTAACTCCAATTCCAGAAGAACTCCAGTTCCAGGGGAATCCAACACCCTCTTCTGATCTCCGAGGCATTGCACGACACGGGTGCACAAACCTACATGCAGACAGTACATTCATACACATAAAAAATAAATAAAATTAAAAAAATTTTTTCAATGCAGAAATTTACTATTTCGAGTAGAAGTTCACCATTTCAGTCAGTTCTTTGACCCAGTCTTGTTGTTGTTGTTGTTGTCGTCGTCGTTGTTATTCCCTCCAATTTGCATCACTCCACAATATGCATATATGAGTAGTGGGTTTTTTAAGTCCATAGACTCAGCCCTAGGATGATGGAACTTGACTTGGGCAGGAGTGGCAGTAAGCGGAAATTGCCTGAAGAGGGTGCAAGAGAGCTCTAGGGCCAGCGAGCTTCCTCACCAATTCAGCTACGCTCCCCCTTACCCTCCCCTCTTCCCCCACCCCCCCCATGCTCCTCGTAATGCGCATGCGTGAGCCCTCATCCTTGCTGGACTCCAGCACAGACTGATTGCCTGCTTAGTGTAAGAGGTCGGGTGTGTCCTCTCTCAGGGAGTCCTGGGGAATCCCTGTAAGACAGCTAAAGTTGCCCTTGCTGCTCCCAGCTTCTCCAAGGAGCACAGAAGCCTCTCTGAGGCCCAAAGCTTCATATTCCCAGTGAAGATTGCTAACAGGTGCTACCCAGTCCTGGGGGATGGCCTGAGAGAAACCAGCCTGGGCTACATAGGGAAATCATGTGTCAAAAATCTAAAAGAAGAAAGAAAAGAAAAAAAAATCTAAAAGAAAGTCTGTGGATGTAGCTCGTTGATGGAGTGCTTGTTTATCTAGCATGCATCTCTGGGTTCAGTCCTCATACAGCATAAAATGAGCGTGGTGGTGCATACTTGAAACCCCATCATTTGGCAGTTGGGGGGGGTCAGGAATTCAAGGTCATTCTAGGCCACATAGTGACTTCAAGGCCAGTCTGGGCTACATGAGACCCTGTCACACGCACATCCATAGACAAAAAGTTCTAGGGGGTGGACATGTAGCTCAGTTAGTACAGTGCATGTCTAGCATCCATACAAACCCTGCATGAGATCGTAGGTCTACATAAACTGGGTGTGGTAGTCCATGCCTGTAATCCCAGCACTCAGGACAAGGATCAGGAGTTCAAGGTTATTCTCAATTGCATATGGAGTTTAAGGCCAACCTGGGCTATTTTGAGACCCTGTCTCAAAAAAAAAAAACCCTTAAAATTATGCGGGTTTAAAAAACATAATGTGCTGACCACAGTGCCTGCATGAAGGAGTGTGAGATATGTCAGCAGGGAATGCCCCATAAAGCGGCAAGGTGGGCACTCAGTAGGCACTAGCTGATCATTATGAGGCAATAACAGTGGAGGCCCAATGGCAAGAAATGCAGCAGAAGCATGTGCAGACACGGTGCTGGCAGCAAAGCCGTGCTTGGGAACTAGTGGGACATTGGCAGCTTGGCACCCTCCCCCTTGGACCATCACTTTGTAGCTCTGGTAGCCATGGAAGAAGGCATGGGAAGGGAGGGAGAGAATGAGAAGCCAGTGGCACCATTGACCTTTGATGCATAAGACATCTTGGTGAAGGAAGGTGAGTGGCTTCCGAGCCATAGCGCCAGCTGTGCAGTAACGGGTTCTGGTTCAGTTCCTCCCAGCCTGATGTCTAAGCTTGTTTTTGTGGCTGGAGAGGAAAAGCATGGGCGGGCCTCCCACTGCACAGCACCAGCAACCACAAACCCGCCCCCAGACTAGGGTACAGAATGTACCCAGACTACAAACCACACCCTTGTGGCTTGGGGAGTCCCGGGGGAAGGCTGGGGAACTGTCACAGTACATTGTTTGAGAGCTCTGTGCCTAGCAACCGAGCTTGGGATTCCTCAGTACTCAGACAATGGGATGCCCCAAAGGGCTAGTAGAGAGCCAAAGGATCCCCTGGCAAAGGTCCACCAAGTCCAAAGCCGCCTCTGGGGAAGAGGTCCATGAGCCTCTGACATCCTCCTGGGGCCACATTAGCTCTGGAGATGGCGTAGGAGGGCTTCTAGCCTAGGTCACTGTGAGGGGACACCTTCAGGCACACCCAGACGTGCCAATGTCCCCGAAGTAAGGGCATAGATCCTGTCTCTCTACACCTGTCTTCACCTTCTCCCAGGAAGACTTCCTAGAGTTTCCAGAACAGTGAAGGGAGGGTACCAGCTCAGACTTTTGAGGAAGGTAGCAAGTTTCTCAGATCCTACAGCAACTGGAAAATGAGAGAAGGTTGGGAGGCAGCCAAAGCCACAGAAGATAGCAGAGGGACTTCCAGTTGGATGGGTCAGAGGAAGGTCCTGTGAAACCAGGATGAAATTCAGTGGGGACGAATGCAAAAGAGTCATTAGTGACAAAACCGAACAACAGAGTTTGGCTCAACACAAATAAACAAGAGAAACACCACATAACAAGGGAGCTTACCACAGCTGAATATGAATCAGTTTCAAAATAGAGCACAGTTCACTGATGTGGACCACAATTTCCACAGCAAACATCGGGACACATATTTGACAAGGTTGAGTGTGTCTGTGGGGAAACAAGCCTGGGTGTTTAAGGTTCTCCCTAGCAATCATAGATCCTAGATTGGCTGAGGCCACTCTTGGTGTCAGTTTAGCCTTCACGAGAGAGTAATGTGCAGAAACTGGAGAAACCAGAGGCTAAAAATAGGAAGAAAGAACTGGAAGACACCGTCTGCAAAGACTGGGAAGGCAGAAGCAACGCGGTGATGGCACAAAGAGCTCAGGCTTGCTCACTTAGTGTCTGTGTGACATCAGGAAAGTTTCTCAACCTCCCTGATGCTTAGTTTCCTTGTCCTTTTGTATTTGTCTTTTTGAGACAGGGTCTCCCAGCTAGCCTGGAACTTGCTATGTAGACCAGACTGGTCTTGAACTCACAGAGATCCACCTGCGTCTGCCTCCCAAGTACGTGCTGGAATTAAACATATGCACCACCATGCCCAGTCAGTTTCCTTGTCTTTACAGCTGGGATAATAATACTATCTGCCATAATGGCTATTGGGTAAGATTTAAGTGATTCCCAAAACACAAAGCACCACGTGCATAGTAGATAGTCAACAAATGTATGCTGTTTTTGGAGAAGGGAGAAATAAGATACTAGAGATGTCTAGGAAGTCACTAAGCAATCCTTTCCCAGGATGTGTGGAAACTGAAACAAGGAAACAGATTGTGACTGCTGTAGGAGGGATTACCATGGGCACTGGTTGGAACCCTGTGGCTATTAGAACTTGCCTACTGCCGTTTAAGAGACTGTAACTAGCCCTCTGGCAGGTTTGGTTTGGCTTGAACAGTGTGTTCCCAGAATCAATCTAGTTGGCCACCTTTTAAAAAGTGGAAGATTTTAGCCGGGCGTGGTGGCACACGCCTTTAATCCTAGCACTTGGGAGGCAGAGGCAGGTGGATCTTTGTGAGTTCAAGGCCAGCCTGGTCTACAGAGTGAGTTCCAGGACAGCTGGGGCTACAGGGAGACCCTGTCTCAAAAAAAAAAAAAATGTAAGATTTTGCAACCGCCCTAGCAGAGGAAGGGATGTTTTAAAGACACAGGAAAGACTGAGGCCTGATGCCAGCCAGGGGAGGAAAGAAGGGATTTTGCACAATGCCAACTTGTCGCACCACCTTGCAGGACAGACTACAGCCCAGACAATGATGGGTCAGTGGTGAGCGGGACCACGCCGTGATGAGGACTGCTTAGCTATGCCTACGCCTGGAACCTCAAGTCAGAAACCTGAAGACAGACTTGGGGGGCGCTGGACCCCTTCATTTGTTCCTCTTCCCATTGAATAAATCTTTGGCCTCATTGAATAAATCTCCTTTCTCTGCTTTTTACTGCTACTTGTCTCTAGTTGGCATCTTGGGCAGGGTGAAAGGTGCTATGCCTAGTTCTTTGGGTCTGCCAGAGTCTGGACTTTAACTCCAATGACACCAGGCCTGGTGGCACACACCTTTAATCCCAGCACGCGGGAGGCAGAGGCAGGCAGATCTCTGTGAGTTCAAGGCCAGCCTGGTGTACATAGTGAGTTACAGGACAGCTGGGGCTACAGGAAGACCCTGTCTCAAAAAGGACAAAAAAAAAAAAAAAAACCCAAGAACCCCTCCACTGACAGTTTTACCTCGGTGTGGTGGGACATGCCTGTAGTTCCAACATTTGGAAGGCTGAAGCTGCAGGATGGAAGGATGGTGAGCTTCAGGCCCACCTCATCAGTACAGTGAAGCCCTGGATCTATCTACAAGATTTCACACCAAATCCTAGCGATTGATTAATTGATTTTTACTTCTCCCCTTAAAAGATAAGGAAATCTAGCAATGCTGGATCTTCAGGAGCACAGGACAATGGTTGTGAGAAGGGAGTGACTTGGGACCTAAGGCTGGCGCTGCTAAACTTTCATGCAAGTAGATGCAAATTTGCAGAGGAAGCAAACCCATTGGAACAGGAAGTATGGTAGTGGCTGCCTGGCCCGGGGGTGGGAGGAAATGGGGAGCAGCTGCCCAGGAGACTTCTTTTTGGAGGGATAAAAATGGAAGCACGTAGAAGCGGTGTTTGTACAAACTGTAGATATACTAAATACTGCAGTACCATGCATTTTAAGGGCATGTGAATTCTATCTTAATGAAAACAAATGCAGGTGGTGATTCAGCAGGTTCAAGCTGAGGCTTGAGCACTTGCTTTTTGTTATTTTTATTTGACCAGTGTTAGAAATTGAAATCCAGTGCCTTAGGTATGCTGTGGGGGCATGCAAGATCCCGTAGTTCTGATGAATTCTTAGGTGTGGTGCAAGGGGCTGATATGCTGGTCTGCAGGTCCAGGAAACCCTCCGAGCAGCAAGCTCTCATAGAGCCAGTTTTACCTTTGCTGCACATTTAAACCACCCAGGCAGGAAAAAACAAAAAACAAAAAACAAAAACCTCTCCTCCTCCCTAAGTCCCAAAGCTAGCGATTCTTTTTCCTTTAAAGTACTTGTAGCCACCCAGGCAGAAGAGAAGACATTTTAAAAACAGCCGCCCTTGCCCCCTCCCGTTGGCTATCAGGCCATTAACACATTCAACTCAAAGAATTAAAGCTTCTCCAGGGAGGTGAAAGACTGAAGGCCTGGTGCCAAGCAGGGAGGAACTTGCCTCCCAGAAATTTCACAGTTCTGACAACTTGTCAGTCCACCATGCAGGGGAGACTGGAGTCCAGACATTGATGGATCAGCGACCACACCTTTACTGTGACAGCTTGGCTAGTGTATCTCTTGCCCTGTGTTTAAACCTAAACCTCACGGCAGGTCTCCAAAAACGTGGAATATCACTGATATTCTTTTTCCCCTCCACTTCCCAGTGTGGCCACTTTGAATTCATCTTTGTCTGATTTTCACTATCACTTGTCTTTTCATTGGTGTGTTGGGGACTGGGTGGTGACCCTAGCTTGTTGGGACTGTAACGTAACTCTGATATGCGTACGATTCGGCACACTGGTGCCTTGTGAGACCAGTGCATCAGGATTTGAAAAGGTACCATGAGGAGCCCACCCACTTTCATGGTAGCAGCTTTCCCCCACCCTTCCCTGCCTGCGCAGTAAGGCATTTGACCTCAGCACTGCTCCAACCCCCTCAGCTTGGCTTCCTTAGCCCTGGCTGCCTCTGGGCTCCCTGCCCAATACCTCTTCCCACTCTAGTTCTGGCATTCTGAGGCTAGGCCCTCCTCCACTGCTTGTTGAGGGAGCTTATTTTTGTTTCCTTGGACATCTTTGAGAAGGAACCAGTATCAGACACTTTCGGAAAACTCTTAGGCACACCAGTTCTCCCAGCTGCCTCTCTTCCCCAATCCAGTCACCCGGAACTCTCCCAGAGCTGTGGGCAGGGCGGCCCACCCAGCCCCAACGGCCCGCCCCCGCCATGTCTGGCGGCCGCGTGGAAAGCCACATGCCTTCACCTCCCTGCTGGTGGCCAACCGCGTGGGGAGCCATGTGCTACGAGTCACCAGGGAGGGGCAGCTCATGCAAGCACTGCAGCTCAGCACTGCGGCTTGGAAACCATCAAGAACCAACCGCAGTGGAACAGGACTGGAGGTGGGGAGCGATGGGCTGGGTGAATGGGCGGAGTGGGGGAGAGAGTGAGGGGGGAGGAAATGGGCGGGGAAGGGAGAAATGGGCGGGGCGGGTGAGAAGAGCTTGCAGTGAGGATACCTGGGTAATTTATCATTGCATGAGTATCTTGGAGCAAGAATCCCTGATTGAGAGCCAGACATGGGCAAGTCATTCCAAGGGAAAAGAGGTTATAACCACAAAAAGACAGAACATTTCGTACTGAGTAGGAGGGAGCAGCTGGGCAGGGCCAATGGAAAGGCCCCTAGCCAGGCTTGCCTTGAAAATGCCATCTCCCAGATGTTTGCTTTGGATTTTTTCGTTTTGTTTTCTGATACACAGTCTCATTATGTAGTGCCAATTGTTCTGGCCTCAAACTCACAGAGATTCACCTGCCTGGGCCTCTGCCTGCTTCTGCCTGGCTCCCAAGTGCTGGGATTAAAGGTGTTCCCCACCATGCATGACTCTTCTAGATGTTTTAAGTGTAGGGTCTCATTATTTTGTCCTGTTTTTCTCTTTGAAATTTCCTTCAATGCAGCTATTTGTATCCTTTTTTTTCTTGTCCTTTTTCCTGGAGACTATAAAGGAGTTAATGAGAGTCTACCTAGAAGGTGCAGTAACAGCGTGGTATGAAGTTCCTGCTAACTGAAGGGCTTGGTTGCTCAAGGTGTCCTAATTGATGTAACACCAGGTGCATTTTCATGCTTGCTCTGCTATCACCTTTGAAGTGCAAGAACCTAGTGTAAAGTTTGGAGAGCAAATAAACACCCCCATACTGTTTTGAAAACTAGCTTTGTCCCTGAGGTGTTCGGTTTGTGGTGTGAATTGGGGCATATGGGCGCCTGCAGGAGACCTTTAGAGAGCGCCAGTCTGTGTGGAGGTGATCTTTTGAGTTCTTTGAGTTTCTTATTCCTTCCTTTCACATAAGAGTTCAAAGAGCTTGCGAGAGAGGAACTGTGGCCCTTGGCAGCCCAGCTTTGAATAGGATCAGGCTTGGACATTCTCAGAAAGTTCTAGTCTTTCAGTGGCTGCCTTCCCACAGGGGGGGGGGGAAGTGCTGACAGGATAGAGTCGGCATCTCCGCTGTTCCACCAGACCTCGCCAGCTTGCTGTCTGACCCTGTCCTTTGCCCTTTGGCTCTGGCTCCTTCTCCAACAATGACACCAGAAAGGAAAGGCAAAAGGGAGAGTTGCACAGAACGAGCGGCCCCGAGTTAAGGCGAAAGACCCCGGAAGAGCCACCGTTTGTGAAGCAAGAACTGGGAGCTTCAGAGAAGGATCTTTAGGGAAGCTTGTGGCCTGAAAATGATGGCCCAAAGGAGATGGTTCTCAGGACCTGGGAACAAAGAATCTGATGAAGGATTAAAGGGGATAATCATAACAGCGCCAGATGCAAAGCCAGATGCTAAGTCCAGATGATCTCATTTAATTCTCTTAAGTATCCCTATTATCACCACTTTATACTTGCATAGTGGAAATTCTGGCTCAGAGAGCTCGAGTAATTTATCTAAGGTCTACAGTCAGTAAAGGGAGAGCGAAGCTTAGAACTCGTGCTGTGTTCAGAGCCACTATCTTGAAAAGTAACACTAGGCTGACTCTCTACCAACTTCATAACAGCTTCAGAGGTACCAGAGAAAGTGCTGACAACTGTATCACAGGTCCGAGAAAGACCACTGCAAGTTACAGAACCTAGAGAAGAGCCTTTTCCTGCTGCAGACTCCAGTCTCGGCCCAAGCCCAGGGAATCATGGGATATTTCTGGGGCTCGAGGCTAGTTGGAACATCTGTGCTAGACTAGAGCTGAGTAAATCAATGCACAGAAGCAGTTTCTGTCTTCTTCACTTCTGTATCCCCTAACAGTATGAAGCTTAAACTAGAAGAATGTTCTAGGGTCGCCTAGACAGCACGGCTGAGACAGAGCACCACTTTCATGAACATGCTGAAAGTTACCCCCAGAAAAGGCCAGCACTGTTTTGACACCTGTTGTTTTCCTTTGTGCAAAATTTTCTGTTCAGATTCCTGCAAGAGGCCTTTGGAGTGTTCTTTGAGATTGCTTCATCTCTGCCCTGGCCCTCCTGGCCTGGGACAGTGATTCACCCAACCCAGAATGCTCGCATCTGCTCAGGAGAACACTGTGTGCTCTGGACTGGTGCCGGAGCCTGAGGGAAAGGGAAGTGTTGAGAACCAACAGTCTAGGAGGGTTTCCGCTATGCAGTTGTTCAGGCACTTCCACCTAAGCCTAGCCTTGGAGAGCAGGAGGCCATAGGAAATATCACTGGATGATGATGTCTCAGCCCCCACTTGGAGGCTGCTCCCCAGCTGGCAGCCCCATGCCTTTGGCTCCCATGAGCTTGCATTAAGATGGCTTAACCTATAATGGCAAGGGACCCCATAGACCCTAAAACACTACTGGCTATTGCCCCTGCTCTTGGTTACCTACCAGGACTTCACAGTAAGACCCTACTGCTGAAGCCACTACATATATGAACTGTAGAGCAAACAAGGAGGAATCAAGCTGGTGCTGACTTCAGAGCCTCATGTCTACTGGCTAGTGTTCATAGTGCTGGAAGGTATTAGGCATGCTAGAAGAAGGGACAAAAATAATTGTCAACCTTACCCAGCTTTGACTTGTATAAACTACAGCAAACTGGCCTGGCCATATATGCCCACCGATGCAATAGTGGCCCAAATATTACAGAGTAATCAACCACTTTCTAGTTGGACTTAAGGTCCACTTCACAGGATGGAGCCTATAACTGACATTGACATCAAGTGTAAGACCCCGAGGCTCGACAGGTCATGGGGGCATCGGGAAGAATCTAAAACCAGTTTTCTACTGAATAGTTACAGTATTAAACTGAATCCTCATGACTTATTGTTATAATCATAGATTAATGAATCTCTCAAGTCTCATTAAAGCAACTTCTATATGAAGCAGATGGTGATTAAAACAGAAATCCATGACTGGTCAGTGTGCAGAGAACAAGAGGTGTGCTTAGATCTGAATAGGACACCTATATTAAACTTCTGCCTCCCAAAGCTCAAGGATCATTGCATAAGCCGGGGAGGAAAGATCGTAAGAGTCAGAGGTGAAGGATGACCATGAGGAAATAGTGTCTTACGAACAGCTTGGTAGCTACTCATAGGAATTCACAGCAACGGTGACTGCATGCACAAATCCCATGCAAGCTCAAATCAGGCAAAATCTTAACACAGACATGAGGAAGTAAGTATGAGACCCAATCCTCCCGAGGAACCAATGGCTGCAGGGAGGGAGAGCGTTTCTGTCAAGGATGTGATTTTTTTTTTTATTAAATTTATGTGTGTGAGTGTACTGTCTGCATGTAGGTAGGTGCACCCATGTCATGCAATGCTGCAGAGGTCAGAAGCGGGTGTCAGATTCCCCTGGAACTGGAATTAAAGACGGTTCTTAGCTGCCATGTGGGTGCTGGGAATTGAACCTGGGTTCTCTGAAAGAGCAGTCTGTGCTCTTAACGGCTGACCCATCTCTCCAGCCCCAAGGATGTGATTCTTGGGTAGGTTAACCAGGCTCCAGTGGATGCATCCACACTAAAGGAGATCTGGGGACACAAATTAGAATATATATACATATATATGTGTGTGTGTGTGTGTGTGTGTGTGTATACATTAATTTGGGGGGTAGTAAGAGGTGGTGCAGATAGGGGAGGTGATATTGTACCAGGGTGGGGTACAGTAGTGCACACCTCTAATTCTAGCGCTCAGGAGGAGGTAAAGGCAGGCAGATCTCTGTCAGACGGAGGCCAGTCCGGTCTAGATAGCACGTTCCAGGCCAGCTGGGGCTACAGGAGGGATTCTGAATGTAGTCAAATCTAGTCAAATTGACATGAAGATTAATCATGACATCATCTTTCCCTCTGCCTCAAGATGTTACTTAGGCCATTCTCACATAGTACATTTCCACTCTTGTGGAAATTCTCCCTGCCCTACCCCCAGCCTCCTGTTGCCCCTGTACAATGCTTTATGTAGACATCCGAATGACAGTCACTAATTGTCCTCTTTTCCTGGAATCTTGACACTGTAGGTGTCATCTGACTATGTAATGTTTTGCATTTCCAGCCTGTGGGTCTGTGTGTGTCCTTAATACATTGCAAGCTCCCAAGGAACAGGTGTTGCCCCTCCCCTGGCTTTTTATCCTCTGCCTACTCCCAACATTGCATAATGGGGCCTCAGTAAATGTAGCAGCTTGATGGTTTGTTTTCTCATCAGATGGTGAACCTCCCTCTAGGAGTGTTTCGTGACTGCGTCTTAGGCAGTTCTATTTGGCTTAATATTTAGTAAGCTGGGATCTGTTCCAGGTGGGAGGCTACAGAGATAAAAAGTGTGGTCTTTACCCTCAAGGAACTCCCAAGTAAGCTAGGACTCCAAAGTGTATGGATACTTACAATGCACTGTGAGATGTGTGTCCAATAGAGCATACACAAGGGGCAAAGGACTTGCAGAGGTGGTAGTGGTGGACAGGACTGTGGAAATGGGATGTTGAAGATATAGCAGAGTTATCGTCTGTCTGTGGAGAGGAGAAAGACAGTGTGAAGTCAGGGGGACCACATACACAGGGGCAAGAAGGAGCAAACACATGGTGTATGCTGGGGAGTCATGGGAAGTACACACACATACTCAGGCTGAAGAGCCTTGAACAGGAATAAAAGATGCTTGAATGGCAAATGACTGAAGCTGTTCAAGGTGTGTGTGTGTGTGTGTGTGTGTGTGTGTGTGTGTTTGTGTGTGTGAATGTATTGCCTGCATGCATCTAAGGAAGTTCACCAGTCTGTGCAATGTCCATGGTGTTCAGAAGACGGCATAAAACACCCTGGAATTGGAGTTACAGATGTTTTTTACCTGCCATGTGGATGCTGGGACTCACACCCAGGTCCTCTGAAAGAGGAGTCATCTCTCCAAATCCTATTCAAGAGTTTTGACTGAACGAACTCTGCATTAAGAGTAAGAAAGCCTTGAGGGCTGGAGAGATGGCTTAGTGGTTAAGAGCACCACTGCTCTTGCAGAGGACACGGGTTTGATCCCCAGCACCCACATGGCAGCTGAGAACCGTCTTTAACTCCAGTTCCAGGGGAATCTGAAGCCCTCTTCTGACCTCCGCGGCATTGCACGACATGGGTGCACAAACCTACATGCAGACAGTACATTCATACATATAAAAAAATAAATAAAATAAAAAAAAAGAGTGAGAAAGCCAAGCCGGGTGTGGTGGCGCACGCCTTTAATCCTAGCACTTGGGAGGCAGAGGCAGGCAGATCTCTGAGTTCAAGGCCAGTCTGGTCTACATAGCGAGTTCCAGGACATCGGGAGCTACAGGGAGACCCTGTCTCAAAACAACAATAAATAAATAAATAAAAATAAAAAAGCGTGAGAAAGCCAAACACACGCACGCACACATTTTAGAATCCCATTTATATGAAATGCCCAGAAAAGACAACTCCATGAAGGCAAAAAGTAACTGATTGACTGCCCTTGACTCAGAGTGGAAATGGTGAATGACTTCTAGTGGGAACAAGGGATCGTTTGGGGGGAAGGATGGTTTCTTGTTTATTTGGTGCTCAGATTAAACCCAGGGCCTCATGAATTCTTGGCTCTATCATGAGTTACAGCCCCAGCTTGATAATATCTTTAATTGTTTTAAGGGCTGGATAAATGGCTTAGTGGTCAACAGTGCTTGCTGCATATCCATTAGGGCCAGAGTTCAGATCCCAGCACCATGTAACAAGCTGGGCATAGTCTCACATGGACTTGTAATCCCTATACTGTTCGGGAGTGGGGGGCAATCACTGGGGCTTGCTACCTTTCAGCCTAGCAGGCAATCCGGAGTTCCAGGTTCAGGAAAAGACCTTGCCTCAAAGGAGTAGGCAAGGCATGGCAGAAGCCACCTGGCTCCCTTCTCCGTCTTCCCAAAGTGTCAAGTGTGGATGTGCGCAGGCACATGCATGCATCCACCTGTGTACACAAATAAACCACACACATATGTACACACACATACACACAAAATAAAATAAGAGTGACAGCCACACAACTTTGTGAATATACTAAAATGATTGAATCGTACACTTAAAATGAATGAATTATATGACATATAACCTATATCTCACTAAAATACTTGACTATATGAAAGTCAGATGTGATGGCATGTCCATAATCCTAGTACTTGAGAGGCTGAGGCAGGAGGAGAATTGTGAGTTCACGGCCAGGTGGGATACAGAGTGGATCCTGTCTCAAAAAATGAGAATGAGTGGGAGTGGGTGAGGGAAGACATTAAGCTTGTGGCTGCAGCTTAGGAAATGGATGGGAGTAACTAGCCTGGATGTGGAGAGAGCAGTCAAGAAACTTCTATAGCAGCCCAGACAAGAGTTAGCCATCTGGTGCTAAAGCAACGAGTAAGGAGCTGGAGGGAAGGGATGGGAATCAACAGATATGGGAATGGTCCAGTGAGGGAGCAGATTAGTGGATTGATAATGCAGTCTGACATCCCAGATAGCCCTGGTCTTGGAGGGGCCCACCTGGGAATTAATGGTCACCCGAATCAAAAGGACTCTTGCCTTGGGCTCAGCAGTCTTCACCTATGCCATTAACCTTCACTCTCTCACAGTGTCTGCACTCACCACAAACCCAACCTTCTCCCACCTACTCAGCCACTCCTCAAATCAATCAGTGATGCAATGGAAGTTCTCAGAACCCACCAGAGTCCTAGGCTTCCAGTGGTTCCTAAATGTATCAGCCACTTGCCAACACATGGCACCAGTCTTAGTGTTCTTTTTAGACCATTGCCTCTGAGCCACAAGGAGGGAAGATACATAACACAGGCAGGTGGTGAGTCTCACAACTGCACCTCTGAATAAGAACGTACCGGGTTGGGGGCTGGAGAAATGGTTCAGCAGTTAAGAGCATTGGCTACTCTTGCAGAAGACCTGGGTTCAGTTCCCAGTGCCCACATGACAGCTAACAACCATCTGTAACTCCAGTTCCAGGGGATCCGACACCCTCTTCTGACCTCCGTGGGCATTGCATGACATGGGTACACTTACATGCAGGCAATGCACTCATACACATAAAATAAAAGCAATAATAAATCAAATATTTTTAAAGGGGTATACAGACTTGCGGAGGAGGAAAATATGGTATTTGCATGTCTCACAGGCTTCCTGGGTGATGTTGATATTCAATAATGCAGGATCCATTCTGGTGGAGATTGGGAATGTACATTGGACGTGCTTGTAGTTCGGTCATCCCAGTGCACAGCCCTTGCTGACTACTGGTGGACAGAGAGTTTGTCCTGAAATGCTCTCCTGACATGGTGTTTTTCCTTGCTGCTCATCTTTCCATCAGGAAATACACCCCTGCCTGCCACTAATCGGATTATCCTCTTGCACAATCTTCTGTCCCTCCTCCTTCCCCAATTAAATTTCCATAAGACAATCAGTACTCAACTGCTTTTTCCTTTTTCCTTCTGGGCACTTATCACAGTGGTCTCATGTAGGAATGATTTGTTTACATGTGAGTGCTTGAGATGCTCAAACTAAGTCCAGGAAGACCAAAGTTGACAGACTAACAGCATCCAGGATAGAGCCAGGCACACCATAGCAATAGATACTGAAAGAATTGGGACGTTCAGCACACACTGAGAATAACATAAACCAAAGTCATTTGTACTTGGCTATTAGAGTCTTTTTCAAGGCCAGGTATGTCCTTCTAGCTTGCCTAACAGGGAGGTAAATCCTTCAAGTCTCAGTTTTATGGTCCCGGAGAGGTGGGAACACAGTGACCTGCCACAACTAAGCAAAATCTGTGGGGCTGGCAAAATGGGCTACCTGAGTTGTCAGGGGTATCATTTGTTCCTTTGCTCAAATATTCCATTAGTTTTTAGTGAGCTCCTACGTGTTAAGCACTGCATGAGGCTCCAGGTAACCACCTGGAAATCGTGGTGACACATGCTTGTAGCACTTGCACTTGGAATGTGGAGGCAAGATGGTCAAGCATTCAAGGCTAATCTTGGCTCTAGAATGAGTTCAAGTCCAGCCTGGCATACAGGCGACCATGTCCAGTGCCAGTTCTGCCTTCTCCCCTCCATTAACATAACACACAAACAGGACACATGAGATTCGTGTCCTCATATTGACACAGATTACAGTATAGCACGAGCAACATGTTAAGCAACTGCAATTGTGACATGTGCTCTGAGATAAAGGACAATGTCCAGGGAAACTATGTATTAATAGGAGAGCTTTTCCTGGGGCTGTGAAGAGAGGTTTACCCAAGAAAGTGATGGGAAACTGAGACCCTAAGCAAGACCAGGAGTTAAACAGACTAGAAAGGGAGAACCTGAAGACCCCAGACAGCTTTAAATTTTGCCTTGTGTGGAACCCGTGAGGAGACTGGCATGGTTGAACAGTGTGAATTTATCTAATCACTCAGGGAAAAAAACTGAGGTCTGAATAATATAAACCAAAGTCTTTTACACCTGTGTTAAAAGTAACTGCATTCAGTCTCTTTCAAGGCCAGATCTGTCTACCCCCCCCCCACAGCTTTCATAACAGCAAGGGAGGGATGAGTAGGAGGTGGCAGTAGACAGCCAAGCCAAGGGTCAGACCTTACAAGGTTATAGGATCAAGCCAGGAACTTGGGTTTTTCAAAATGTGGAATGGGAGATTTTTAATCTGGGAGTGCAGCGTAGTGCAATCTAGTGATTGGAGAGGGGTGGGGCAAGAGTGGAAGAAGACAGGTAGATGACAAGGTTACCATGGTGACCTCTCCTAAGGCACTGACTATAGAAACTAGAATGTGGGTTCAGTTCACCCATTTTACAGGATGAGTGAAGTGAGGACTAGAGAGCAGGAGTGACTTGTCCAAGGTCATCAAACTTCTTAATCTTAGTCTTCCTTAAGAGAGATGTTAACAGAGAACCAGAAAAAAACAAGTAGGATCAATTCACTGGTGCATTGTGAGAAATTTGGAGTTCTGGAAGCAGAAGCCCAGATACACAGTGAGAAGGAAAAGGACTCTGGTGTCTGTATTATCTGTTCTAAAAAGTGCTTTGTCCTTCCATGGCATACGGGTGCAGGGAAGCCAGCATCAGTACTCAGTTACTGATCCCAACCCTGTTTAGTCTGGCAGTTGCTCAGACAGGAGCTGCGCTCTTAAGGGCGGGCCAGTTCCTTCCTGCCTGGAGGAATATAACGAAGTGCTGAGCTGGGCAGAACTCCCAGTGCTCCCTGGGTCCCAGAGCAAGCACACAGAAACCTCATGCCAGGCTACGTGAGGTCAGGTGGGGCGGGGCACAAACGTCTGAGCTGGAATGGGATTGGCTGCTCTTTGGCACACCATTTCAGAAGATGGCCAGTTACAAGAGGTGCAACATCCTTGCTGCTTCTTCCTGCCCCTCCTTCACTTGTCCTTGGGAAAAGAAAAAAAGCCGGTGGGGGCCAAGTTTCTTCCCTCCTCCAGCTGCATAGCACCCAGTAGCAAAAGCTTTGTGAAGACATGACTGCTCACCACTGACAGCCCAGGGAGGATGCATACCCTGCCTCTCCTCACACATGGGAGGAGTGTTCTTTGAGGGGGAAGACTAGATTGAGGAGCAATTAGAAAGAAAGGACACCAAGTTGATTTGCAACCAAGGTTTTGCTGAGATCGTCTTGGTTGTGGCTAACCATCAAAATGACCTTAGAAACATTCCCTATCTCACAAGGCCTCAACTTCAAGTTGGTATTGGTTCCCACTTACAGTCAACCAAGGTGATCCCTAATCTAAGCTCTAGCAGGTCAGACATTGCCTCACCCTCTATCCATTTGATTTTTGAGAGCAGTTCTTTTTGGGAGTTGGGGGTGGGGAGAGATTGGCGAATTGCAGCTTCTGGAGAAACTTTTACTACTCTCTCTAGAAAAGGTGAGGATTGGGGCTGAACAGATGTCTCAGCAGTTAAGAGCACTGACTACTCTTTCAGAGGACCTGGGTTCGATTCCCAGCACCCACGTGGCGGCTAAGAACCATCCTTAAACTGGGCCTGGTGGCACACTCCTCTAATCCTAGTGCTTGGGAGGCAGAGGCAGGCGGATCTCTGTGAGTTCAAGGCCAGCCTGGTGTACAGAGGGAGCTCCAGGCCAGCTGGGGCTATAGCAAGACCCTGTCTCAAAAAAAAAAAAAAAGAAAAAAGAAAAGAAAAGAAAATGTGAGGGTCACAGTAAATGTTATCTGAAGTCACTTTTAGATGTGACATAGTAAGAATCTATGCACCAGATGCTGACCTAAACATTTAAAAATATTTTTAAATTTTATTTTGTGTGTATGGGTGTATTGTATGCATGTATGTAAGTGCACCTGTGTTGTGCAATGCCCAAAGAAAGTCAGAAGAGGCCATCAGAGCCCCTGGAACTGGAGTTATGGTTAGCATGCTGGGAGTCAAACCTGAGTCTTCTGCAAGAAGAGCCAGTGCTCTTAACCACTGAGCCATCTCTCCAGCCCCTGAACTAAATATTTTAATTCTTTCATTTTTTGTGGTCCCGTATGTCAAACCCTAGGCCTTGCACATCTAGGCAACCAATGACCTAGGCCTGTACATAGGCTCACATTTTACTTAAAAAAAAACTCATTTATTCTCGACAATAGTTAGATACTATTGATGCCACGGAGCATAATGAAGCACTCCATTGACAGGGAATGTGGGGGGGGGGAGATTGACTCTCACTCTGTAGCCCAGAATGGCCTATAACTAGGTAGCTCAGGCTGGGCCTAAATTCTTTTTTTTTTTTTTTTTTTTTTGGTCTTTTTGAGACAGGATCTCCTTTTAGTCCTAGCTGGCCTGGAGCTCACTCTGTAGACCAGGCTAGCCTTGAACACACAGATCTGCCTGCTTCTGCCTCCCTAGTGCTGGGATTAAAAGTGTGGGCCACCACGCCCGGCTAAGGTCCTAAATCGTATTCCTGGCAATCCTCCTAACTTGGCGTGCCAAGTGCTGAGGTGCCAAGTGAAAGCCACGACACCTGACACCCCACATATACTTTAAAGGTGAGGAAAACGTGACTTAGATAGGTCAGCTGATTTATCCATAAACACATAGTTTACAAAAGACAGAACCAGGTCTAGACTCAGTTCTGCTTGATTCTGTTCCCACACCCTACAACCACAATTTATTTCCTTAGCAGTGTTTTTACACTGTCCAGGGCATCCTCGATACACTGACAAGCTGGGCCTGTGTAAGAGAGAAAATGACCCTGTCTGCTTGTTTTATACTTTGGAGTGCTGGAGCTACATATTGATGGAAACAGTTGGACATATCAATGTGAGCTGGACTGTCAGGAGAAGATAACTTTCAAGGCTCTCCTGGCAGTGATCTGATGGCAGGCTGGTGGGGGGCAGCTGGGTTAAATCTAAAGAGAACTAGGAACAGCTGGGAAGTTATCAGGAGGAAGGCTTGAGATACCTTCTTAGGTTCTTCAGTGCCTGGAAAATCTTGGCTAGGTTCTCAGTCCTCTCTTCTAATGATATTAATGAGGACACGGGAGCCTAGTGAATAGTTAATAGACCAGTATAAAAAGTTTCAGAGACTCCGTCTGGACAAATTCTTTTGAAGGTCCATGCAAAGCTACAAGGGCTGCTTGGATCTCTTAGCCCAAGGAAATGATTAACTTTCCTCACTTCTGGAGAACAATGCAATCTGTTTATTAAATGTCTAAATTAAGGGGAGAGGATCCAGTACAGTTGGAGGTTTCCACCATCCTTCATCTCAGGCTCTTGGTCAGGGAAATTTGAGCCTGGGGCCCACTTGGCTTCCTGACCACTTCCTGCTCCTGGGCCTCCTCCAACCTTGTGCCTTTAATAAGTCCAGGTTGTTTCCAGTTTAGCTCTAGTTAACCCTTTGAAGTCTGAATAGATATATCATAGTTAAAACTGCAAAGCACTTAATATACATCAAAGATTGGCTGGTGAAGCAATTGTTTCTATGTAGCTGTTTCTACTGTAAGGATCAAATGAGATAATGTGTGTGTGAAAACAATGTATAATCCTTGAAACACAGCAAAGGACTTTTATTATTTTTCTAATATAATGGCTTATTTATTTACAAGATGGATGCTCATTCTTATGAGGGCCTTCTGAACAAGCCAGACTGGCATTTGTTGAGGCTGGAAATGTATTAAGTGTTCCTTTTACTTCTTATGTTTCTCAAGCTAACTGACCCACGTTTCATTGCCTTCTGATGGTCTGTAGCCTTGAGCACTTGAAGTCACCGTGATTTATTTATTGTTTATTTTTTTCCTCAACACGGAATGTGAAAGACAAAATGTGAAAAGATATTCCTAGCAATTAAAGATCTGAGCTTGTCCAGTGTTCCCTGTGGAATGCTACATGTGAGTGCTCAATGGGCAAGGATGTACACAGAGGGGTTTCCTTGGCCATTATTAATTATTAATTAAATTATTAATTAAATTAATTATTAATTAATTCATTCATTTATGTTAAGATACGTTTTTTGCTGTGTTGCCCAGACTGGTCTGGAACTTGCAATGCTCCCACCTTAGCCTACCAAGTGTTTATAAGTGTGAACCACCACACTAATCTAGGGTACATTGTTTGGAGATTTTATATTTATTTTTATTTTATACATATGTGTATTGCCTGTGTGTATGTAAGTGCATTTGTATATGCAATGCCCATGAAGGCCATAAGAGGGCGTCAGATCCACTGAAATTGGAGTTACATCCACCATATCAGATGCTGAGAACCAAATTCAGGTCCTGTGAAAATACAACCAGTTCTCTTAACTGCTAAGCCATCTCTCTAGCCCCCATAGTGTATATTGTTAATAAAATAATGGGACCGAAGATGTAGCTCAGTGGTAGAGTACTAGCAGTTGTGTGAGGCCCTGAGTTCTATACCTAACACCATACACACAAAGCCAAGTATAAAAAATGTGTCTGCTTTAATACTCCTCGAAAAGACCAAAAAAAACCAAAAAAACAAAAAAAATACTTTTTTTTTTTTTTTTTTTTTNCAAGGAGGTATACTCTTGGCCCTCCATTTGATTTTTTTTGGTCTTTTTCGAGACAAGGTTTCCCTGTAGTCCAGCTGTCCTGGAACTTGCTCTGTAGACCAGGCTGGCCTTGAATTCACAAAGATCTGCCTGCTTCTGCCTCCTGAGTGCTAGGATTAAAGGCGTGCGCCACCACACCCAGCTAATACTCCTTTTTATATTAGAAGGGGAAGCACAAACTTTGTCTAGATATATCTGCTCATTTACACAGAAACAAACAGAAACTAATAGAATTGGTTACCTACAGGAAGGGGGAAAACAACATGTAATAGGCACTAAAGAGGCATTTCCCAGTGTTGATTTCTAAGGCATAGGGGAGGGGGAATGATTGATGCAACCTGGGAGTATTGGGAATGGTTTCTATTGCTGTCTTGAAAGATGAGTATGCTATAACTATGTTGGCTGACGGGAATGGGGGGGTTATTTCAGGCAAGTAGAACAGTTATGAGCACATATCCAGAAGAAGAACAGCCTGGCATGTAAGGTGACCCGAGCATTGCATGGGAAGGGGTTATTATGAGAGAAGGCACTGGAGAGGGCAGACGCGATCCAGACATGGACTTTCTGTGAGGCAAAGGTCCACAGTATGAATTTCATTTGAGATGAGTGATGAGATGAGAAGCCACTGAAGTATTTTGGGCCACTGGAGAGATCCAGGCCAGTTTATGCTGTGGTGGCTCCTCTGGTTATAGTATAGGGTGTGGACTAGAGTGAGTGAGAGGAGAGGAAAGCAGAGAACTCCACTAGGTGGCTTTTGTGGACAACCAGGTAAGACAGGAGAGGATAATATCTTGCACCTTGAAGATAAAAATAGATATCTGTGATTCACTGGATATTTCAGAAGAGGGAGTAGAGAAGAATTTGATTTAAAGAAAGACTTGAGAAAGGGTCTCATTAAATTGCTTAGGCTGGCCTTGAATTTACTCTGCAGTCCAAACAGCCCTTGAACTTTTCTTTTGTTTTTGTTTTTAAATAAGGTTTTATGTAGCCCAGACTGGCCTAGAACTTGCTATGTAGCTAAGGATAACCTTAAATTTAATATCTACTTGCTCCTACCTCCCAAGTGCCTCGATTCAGTGTGTACACCACCACAACTGGTTTATACAATGCTGGGGATTGAACCCAGGACTTTGAACATGCTAGATGACCACTCTACCCACTGAGCTACATCTCAGCCTAGGCTTTGAACATTTGATCCTCTCCTGGGCCACCACATGTGACCCTGGGGAAGATTTTTGAGTATTCCCAACATAATGAAATGATAAATGGTCTCATAACGTATTACGCATTCTATAAATTTATTGTAATGTTACACTGACCCAGTACATGTGTATAAATACTTTATGTTAATTAAAAGTACTTTTAGGAACTGGATGTGGTGGTCCATCTCTATAATCCCAGTGTTTGAAAGTGGAAGCAGGAGGATCTCAAGTTCAAGGCCAGCCTATGCTGTATACCAAGATCTCTCAAACAAACAACAACAAAAATTACCCACCAAATACCTATGAGCTTTTACAGTACATAAATATAATCGTTTTGGTTTTTGGAAACAGTATCTTACTATGTAGCCCTGGCTGATCTGGAACTCACTATGTAGACCAGGCTGGCCTCCAACTCACAGAGATGTGATTAAGGCATGTATCACCATATCAGATAAATAAATAGAATCTTGTGAAAGGGTTTACTCATTTTCCTGTCCTCTTTTGGCCTTTGGTCAGGAGCAAGAGAGCTGAGAACTGGATTGGGAAGAAGGCCTTAGGCTCCCTTTCTGGTTTCCACTTTCAAGGCCATCCCTCTCCCTCAAGGTTCAGAAGAGCTTGTGACAGAAGTGAGGCTGGCTTTGGCAAAATCTTGGATCCTGTGAGTTATCGCTTGGTTTTTGTTTTTGTTTTTGTTTTTGTTTTGAGACAAGGTTCCATTCTGTAGCCCTGGCTCGTCTTGAACTCTAGATCCTCCTGCCAGAACCTTCCAATTGCTGGGCTCACAGGTGTGTGCCCCTAAGCCCGGCATGACTGTTCTGTCTCTTTGCAAACAACAGAGCCTGTAAGGGAATTCAGAAAAACACAGAAGTCAGTATCTAACAGAAAACAATGTGTTGGTTCTTGGTACATGATGACATGACGCATATTGAACAGAGCAGCAATGTGCCTGGTTTTAACCCTGGCTCTGTTATGAGCTTGATGTGTTTGTTTTGGGTAAGCACCTCCCACTTTCCTGTCCTCAGCTGCTCCATCTGCCAAATAAGTGGTTAGGTAAATGATCTCTAAGGGATCTAAATCTCTCAACTTTCTACATTTCTGAAAAATTAATGAACTTGTATTATTTTTAGGGCAGTTTTAACAGAACAGTTGATCAAAGAGTACATATCCCCTGTCCCCAAACATGCAACAGCTTCTCTTCCTGACTGTTGACATCCCCTACCAGATTGGTACATCCATTAGAATTCATAAGTCTGTGCTGTTACACTCTCATTATGCAAGAGCACAGCTTGCCTTAGGCATGTTGTACATATCCTATGGGTTTCAGCAAAGGTCAAACTACATGTCTCCACCATTACAGTATCACACTGGGTGGTTTCACTGCCCTAAACATCATCGGCACCACACATAGTCACTCTCTCTCTTACCAACTCCTAGTAAGCTTTGTTTCACCATTTCTTTTTTTTTTCTTAAAATATTTATTTTATTTTATTTTATTTATTTTATGTGTATGAATGTACTGTCTGCATGTAGGTTTGTGCACCCATGTCATGCAATGCCGCGGAGGTCAGAAGAGGGCGTCGGATTCCCCTGGAACTGGAGTTCTCCTGGAATTGGAGTTACAGACGGTTCTCAGCCTCCATGTGGGTACTGGGGATCCACCCCGGGTCCTCTGCAAGAGCAGTTGGTGCTCTTAACTGCTAGGCCATCTCTCCAGCCCCTGTTTCACCATTTCTAAAGTTCTGAGTTGGCCGTAATGTTTCATAATTAGGATCAGACAGTCTGTAGCATTTTCAGTTTAGTTTCTTCCACATAGTAATGTTCATTTAAAGTTTCTTTATTTCTTTTCATGGCTTGAGTAGCTTCATTTTAGAAGTGAAAAATATTCCATTAGCTAAATATAATGCCATTTATTTATCCATGCATCTATTGAGTAGATCTTGGTTGTGTCCAGGTTTGCATAATGATGAATAAAACTGCTACAAACACATCTGTGCATGGGCTTTTATATAGGTCTGTTTTCAGGTCATCTAAGCAAATTTTAAGGAGTGAATCTAAGGATTATTGGCTCACGTGATAAGAGAGTTTTGGTTTTTTTTTTTTTTTTT